>CM046045.1:22720195-23095195 GCA_025215565.1 Flaveria ramosissima
CTCTACCATTATAAAATATAAGTACATCCAAAAACAAGTTTAGAATCACAATAAATACCCATATGATTATATGAACGGTGACAACATGATGTATACTATCATCATCACAATCAACCATGAAATACAAAGAACACGAGCATCAAAATAAAATCAAAACAATACAAAATAATATGTCAATTTGGGTGAAAGAAACGAAATGTCGATAGCCAACCATCGAAAGGTTTGGGCGATAAGGATATCATGTGATAAATGATGCATCTTTATCACTCCCAAAGATCTTTCTACACTAAAAAACACTACAATTAACAATCTAAATCAAATTTGATTAACAAAACAACCTAAAGATCACGACCCATTTCATTTTCAATCTGTTTCTTCACTGCAGATTGCTCATCTTTGCCGCTGCTCTGTTCTTGCTCACCGACAACTATCACAGGTTTTCGACTTCAATCGTAAGATTATACGTACATTATCTGTATATTGATATACCCAATTGTCTTTATGTGTTTCTGTATATGAGTCTTGTTGAAGTAATTTAGGGTTTTAGGGTTCTTATGTATGCAATTTCACAGCTGCCCGAAGTTTCAATTTAGTGAATTTTCTTGATTTTCGTTCGATTTCGTTTAATTTTCGTTATATTTAAGCTAGTTACATTATACCCATTTCTTGTTAATCAAGATTTTGGTGGATTCATTGTTGGTTTGTTTGCAAATTTACCCATATTGTGTTTCTTGAAAAACAGGTGTAATTGGGGGTTTTAGTTTGGGGATTGAAGAACCCTAAATGGCAACATGTATACCACCATCTTTAATTCCGTTGGAAACCCGAAATTCGATGGGGGTATTGACTGTTTTTGGTGGGAGAGTGAGTTCCTTGAAGATGATTGATGACAAACATGGGTTTTCAAATGCTAGCCACAAGGTTTTGTATAATCCTCAAGTTAAATGTATGTCGAATTCCCACAATATCAATCAGTTTAACAGCAAAGATCAGTTTTTCAATCTGCATCAAGATGTTTCGGTGCTTAGAGGCGAGGGAAACAACACTGTGATTAAACCTAAACCAAATGTTACTGAGATCTTGAGGGATGAACCAATTTCTGGGAGTTCTAATGAGGCGAAGATTAAAGTGATTGGTGTTGGAGGTGGTGGGTCGAATGCTGTTAATCGGATGATTGAGAGTGCGATGAAGGGTGTTGAGTTTTGGATTGTGAATACGGATGTTCAAGCCATGAGAATGTCACCTGTTTTTCCTGAACAGCGGTTGCAAATTGGTGAAGAGTTGACCCGTGGGCTCGGTGCTGGTGGTAACCCGGATGTTGGTATGAATGCTGCAAAAGAAAGCAGTCAATCCATTGAAGAAGCTGTTTATGGTTCTGATATGGTTTTTGTGACTGTAAGTCTTTTTACTTTCATTATGTTTTGTAGATTCATATGGTTACTACAATTACAATCATATTCATTTCATGTAGGCGGGAATGGGTGGCGGAACAGGTACAGGTGCGGCCCCTGTGATCGCGGGGGTCGCAAAGTCAATGGGGATATTGACTGTTGGTATTGTGACAACTCCATTCTCATTCGAGGGCAGACGAAGAGCGGTTCAAGCCCAAGAAGGAATTGCAACTTTAAGGGAAAATGTTGACACTCTTATCGTAATTCCAAATGACAAACTATTAACTGCAGTTTCTCCATCTACCCCCGTAACAGAAGCGTTTAATTTGGCTGATGATATTCTTAGACAAGGTGTTCGCGGTATCTCAGACATAATAACAGTAAGAAAGTTCATTAAATTTATGTTATGAGTACCAATATCCTTTTGTTTGTTACTTTTTATATAGAAAGATTACATGTGTTGGTGTAAATTTGCAGATACCGGGGTTGGTTAATGTTGATTTTGCTGATGTACGAGCAATTATGGCGAATGCAGGCTCGTCGTTGATGGGGATAGGAACTGCAACTGGTTAGTAAGAATAAAAAGCTACTATTTTTAGGTGTTCATTATTTTTAAAACTTTCATTAGTGTTTTTTATTTTATTTGTTAACAGGGAAGACACGGGCACGAGATGCTGCATTGAATGCAATTCAATCACCTTTGCTAGATATTGGTATCGAGAGGGCTACAGGAATCGTTTGGAATATAACTGGCGGTAGTGATTTGACATTGTTTGAGGTCCCGTTCTCTCAGAAACTTATATTGTTTCCTTTTAAGCTACTTGTTTACATGTTGGATCTGTTAGAGATAAAACATAATCATAATTGGAAGTCTGGAACCGACTCAATGAAAAGGTCTGATATTATAATGACAAAAGAGGAGAACTTCATTTTACCATAAATCCATAATCATTGTTATTGTTAAACATCGATGATGGCTATAATAGCTAATGGGAAAACGTATACTAGAAAAGAAAGTTGTTGCATTTATATTGATGATTGATATAGTCACAAATGTCAATTTTGAAGGTGAATGCTGCAGCTGAAGTCATATATGATCTTGTTGATCCAAGTGCCAACTTGATCTTTGGAGCGGTCATTGATCCATCGATAAGTGGTCAAGTAAGTTTATTCTTCTAGTTAAAAAACTCAGGATTTATTTAGTTACTAACCAACAAGTCGCCGTTGGTGTTTGTAGAGGTGGCAGTTTACTTATACATGGGTTGATTGGTGTTATGTCGGGGTAATATTAACATAGTTAATAAAAATATTAGAAAATTGGGCAAAAGGTGTATTAGATCAACTTGACCTGTTTTGACCCGTGCCATTAGTTAACCTTTTTATCCCATTACTCGACCCACATATTCTGTGACCCATTACCCGTCTTGTCTTCTTTTGTCCTAAACTGCTTATCTTTGCAAATTGTGTTGCTTTTCTTTGTTGCAGAACTGATCTTATGTTTGCAGCAAAAAAAGCCAAACAGGCAAATACGGTGGTTAAAGTCGACCACTCTTTTAAAAATAAGCGTGTAACGAGTCAAGCCAAGCGCAAGCTCGACTATTCTCAAGCTTGAGTCTTTTAACTTGATAGAGCTTGAGCTCTGCTTATCCTGGGCCTTAGTCTTATGCTCAAACTAGGTTTATGAGTAATTTATAGGTATTATAAATATTTATTATTTTATGTATATATACTTCTTTTTCTATATATGTATATTTATGATGATTAAAACACAATAATATCTATAATTTCACATAATATACTCATTTAGGCTCGCGAGCTGATTACATGATGATCAAGCTTGTTTGTTAAATCAGATCAAAATTAGGCTCAACCACGTTTAGGCTTGGCTCTAATCGAGCTTGATACTTCAATCATATTAGCATAACTCTTGATTAGAAACAAAAACCGTTAACTATATATACATGGGTTTTTTTCTTGGCTCAGGTTAGCATAACTCTTATAGCAACCGGGTTCAAACGACAAGAAGAAAGCGAGGGGCGGGCGCCACAGGTATCACTTAAAGCACAATGTTGATTACATAATTCAGATGTTTTTTCAACAGTTTCCAAGTCAACTGTGTCGTAAACTTGGTCAAATGTAGGGTGGTCAGGCGGACGTAGCTGGAATGAACCGACGATCACCAGCCTTCACAGAAGGCGGGTCCATAGACATCCCGGAGTTTTTAAGAAAGAAAGGGCGCTCACGCTACCCGCGAGCTTAAGTTCATCATTTTACCTTTGTGATATACTTGCTAAGTATGGTTGTGTAGGTAGAAGATTGTTGCCACTTTATTCAACATTTGTTTACCAAATAAAAAAAAAAGTTGTAGCTGGATGTTGTAAAGTGGTTTGCAAACAGCAAATATATTACTAGCTTGCTGCCAAGATTGTTTTAATGATCATACTGCTTGTGTTGGTGGGCAAACATGTTATATAAACAAGATAAGATCAAGAATCGAATTACATTGATTTTGATATGTTCTTCACCGTTTTATCATCTCTTGCTGTTTTGTTCAACCGTATTTTTTCTCCACGACAAGTTTTATGCAGGGCATACCTAGGCTTTGGGTTGGGGGCACCTGCTCCTCGTAAATTTTGTTTAGTATTATATGCATGTGAAGATCCCGAGCGCCCCTAAGATTATGTAATATCCCACTTTTGCCTCCCATGAAAAAATTTTCTGGGCCCGCCATTGGTTTTTTGGGCTCTTGGGATCGACGGATCGTGATGAATGATGCGCGTCCTAGTGAAACTATAAAGGTAGATGGAATATTAAGTTATTGATTAGAGTTTGGTGAGATGTATCTAAACCTAGGATTGATGGTTTGGTACCATCGTATTAGTTATAATAATTATTTGTCTTTGATGTATGTGGTGTGACATATTATTATTATTTTTACTTAAGTTGTTCTGGTTGTAATATTATAGTTTATTAAAGTTTTATATTTTTCACGTTGAAGAAAACATCCTCCTATATAAAGTGTAAGGTTAAATCGTATATAAGATCATGAAATGATTTGGCCCCTTTCCAGACTCTTTGCAAAACAAAAATTAAATCAAGCATCGTGTACAACCGTTCTTTCACATAGAAACACTAACCATGGGGATTGGGTACAAAAGGTTGGGATTCTCTTAGTTATTTTGTTATCTTGTAAAGTTCATTTTTCATCGACTCGATTTTTATCAAAAAGCCATACTGATTATTAAAACTATTAAAACGAGTTACAGGGCCGGTCCTGAGGATTTTAGTACCCTGGACGGGTTGAGAAAAAAGCCCCCTATGCCCTAACAAATTAAATTATATAAACTAGTTTTTTTAAACAAAAATAAACGTTTTAGCAATAAACGTAACAAGATCATAGTATTAGAATGCCATAACGTAATAACTAACCGATAAATATTTCTATTCAACCTCGTTGCTAGCGCCTGTCTAAATTGGAATTTTTTTCATTTATCCTTAGTTGGCCAAGAATTAAGATTTTGGTTTTTTTGGAAAGAGGCTTCTAATTTGGTTTATGAAAATTAGTTATAAATAATAAGTTTATTTAATAAAAATGGGTCTTAAGAATTGTATTTGGGTTAAAAGATATTTAGGTTAAACTTTTTAATTGGGTTAAACGAGATATTACTATTTAAAAAACATATATATAATAAAAAAAAAAAATAAAACAAAATTTTAAAATTTGTTGGGCCCCCTGAGCGAGTGGGTCCTGGGCGGTTGTCTAGCCCGCCCCTCCTCAGGGCCGGCTGTGACGAGTAAGTTAATGAATTTTGAGTATTTCATTTTTGAATTAGATTGGAGGGTCAAACAAACACACTTTAAAAGTTGTAAAACAAGACTAAGAATGTATACACATAGCAAATATAAACTGTTATAATGAATTATGATAAAATTGATGATACATAGAAAAAGATGATTCAACTTTAAAGTTACTAACCATTTGTTTAAATGGCATAACGTTAGTGACTTTGCATAGATCACTGTAAGATTTTTTGACTGTTGTCATTTGGAACCGTTGGACATTTTTAACCGAAAATCAAACGTCAAAGACAAAGATAAACATAAGTCATGTACCGATCATAAAAGGGGAAAAATCATTAGGTGTGATCCAATGAACGTGAAACCATTCGATCGTTATCGATCAATGATTCACAAAAGAGAGTATCTATTTGTATCATGAAAGTATTACAATGTCCTCCAATACAAAGGACTCGGTCTTTAAACGTGGGCTATTTAACCTTTTCGATAGCCTCCTTTACAATTGTCAAAAAGCCAAAATGGTGGTGTTAAAGTGATAGATATTTTTTTTTTCTGAATCCGACTGATTTTGATCAATAATTTTGTGTTGACTGATAAAATATAATATTCTTTTGTGTGATAGATTTGATGATGAAAACAAGTGTAAAGAACTATCGTATATTCTTTTAGCAATTACACACCCGTCATTTTTTTTTCTTCAGTAAAACCTCTACACACCCGTATATTCTTTTACCAATTTAACGAGATATTATTATATCGATAGATTAATAAATTATTAATTTAACGAGTTGGTTTATATTCATGAGCAACTCTCAAATTAATGCATCGATTTTCAAAATTTCCATATCTATTTACTTCACCTATTTGAATAAAACAGAAACAATGACCTTTAAAATTCTCATGTACATTTACACATTAATGAACTTGTCAAGTTTAATGTACATAGATCTAGATTGATCACTATATAATCTCTGATGTTCAAAGCATCAAAGAAATTATGACGGATACCGTTCAAAATCCGGTTGATGATGAAGTTGATAATGATTCAATACCTTTGGAACCGGTCACTCGGAAAAAAGCATTGCAAGTGGCAACAACTCTTCACGACTTTTTGTTGCAATACGAGAATACAGTGCCTCAACTTTTAAGTGCAATTGGGTGATTTAAAGATAACCTCAATATAGATTTGAAGTTTACAAAAAAAAATAAGTAACTATAGATTCATTTTTTAACTAGACAATCCTAAAATTTCTGAATATTTTAATAATTATTAATTTATAATTTCGCTGGGACTAATATATATCTACATTGGGATTTCAAAAAAATTATTATTTTATTATTTTATTGATTTGAGTCCAATTCCAGACAAATTATTAATTTTATCGAAGTTATTAATTTATCGAGTATTAAATATAGATGTTCTACTATATATTACTTTAATTGTATAAAAATAATAATTATACCGCAAAAAAATAACATTTTATTTCTTAAAATTTTCTTTAAATTTACGTTTATTTCAAAAGCGTGTCTACATTTTCATTTTCATTTTTTTAATTAATTTTTTTTTGTAAATCGAATGTTTTCATGAAGACGAGTTATTTCCTTTCTTCCTTTCAAATATTTGAGTATTTTGACTTTATAAGATTATATTCGGTATTTTAATATGATTTTTAAGTATGATTTGATTCTGTAAGTTGATGAATATTAAACACTGGTCCAACGTGGATACCATTGACAACCTAGGTGGATGTTAGTCAAAACATTATGACATGAAGAAAGTATGTCATACTTTCTTTTTACAAAATATTTGATAATTATTAGAGTAAAATATAGTGGGATAATAGCTCGGGTTAAAAGATGTGGGTTGGTAAAGTTTGAAATTGATGAATTCGATTTAGTTAACATAGTCGAAGACATAATCTTATTATGTTAACTCAAACGCATTTTAAATCATATAGCCTGAGTGATATTGTTTAATTAATTTATCCAAACAAAAAAAATTAATAAGTTAATATGACCTGATTATATATAATATACTGAACATGTTAGATAGATCAATCAAAACACAACCTGATTATTAAACAAACATAGCTAACAAACTTAAAGAGAAAATATTTTCATATTGATTTTATGTCATGTTTCATGTAATTTCAGAAATCGTTATCTTATTTACTATACGATAAAATATATTATAATTCTTAACTTTTATGACTCGATATATGAGTAAAGTAATGTTTACTGATATTGAGTATATTTGTAGATAAGTGCCCATGCGGCATTTGGCTAGGTAGATTGTGGATCTTTTGATCTTTGATTAATTTTAAATTTACTTTTTTGTTGTTTTTTTAATATCTTATTAGATTCCATATCACTAATGACTCCTACAATAGCCTTTTTAAGGTAATAATGAAGTTTTATATAGACTAATTGAATAAAAATACATATATAATCAAATTAACTTAAAAATATTAAATTGGATCACCTTGGGGAACCTGAAATTTGTTTTTTAAAATACATGTCTTCTTGTTCTTTGCATATCTTGTTGTTTTAATTTTAGTGTTTTACGTTACATAGGACATATCTATGGATACATGAAACATAAAGCCATCCAAAAAATAACACACATAATAACAACCAAAACAGGATAATGATGGCTTGAACAAAACTCACTACATCATCCGTTAGTGTTATTTCAGATCCACCCCTAAAAGGTTTATTTGAACCAAATACAAAAGACATTATATTATTCATTAAATATAATTTGACATATGCATACCCTGTTAAGTAACTCAACGGTCTAAACTTGCTATAATTACATTTTCGTATAAAAATATGGTTATGAGATTATATTGCGACTTAGGGGTAATGGGGTATACTCTCACGCTCGGGGCGTGAGAGCTGATATGGCATTTTAACCGGTGTGAAACACGACTCCCCCGAGCTTAAAGGGGCGTTAATGAGGTGTTGGTGAAGTTTTGAATGGGCTCAATGTGAGAGCTGATGTGACATGTCAATGGGTGTGAAAATACCAATCCCCCTAGGCATTAAGGGCCGTTAAGGGGTTTCTGTGAAGTTTTTAATGGGCACTAAAAGTGGATGGTGCATCCCTTAACACAGTCAGTTAATTTATATTTAAGATTATGTTAAATTGAGGGACTGAAAGAAAATGAGTGATGTGACGTCTACGTGAAATAAAAGAATGTAAGAGTTATATATCGTCTTTAGTTGCTATCAACTGAAAAAAGAATCAAAAAAGCTTAAATGTTAAAACCGTAAAACCTAACCTTTCTGATATATGGGTTTTAGGTACAAATTTTATGGACTTATATTACTAATTAGGTAAGTCAATTTATTGAAGTCAAATATGGGGGGTATTTAGGTCGTTCAAAGCAAAGAAAACACTAGTGTTTGAGAGAATTTGTATAGAAAAGACATGCAAATACATAAAGTGAAGGTTGAACAGATAGCTCGGCTTTTATTATTTTATAAAACTTCTTATTTGCTTAATTATTTTTTACTTTAGAACTTTTTACTTATTCTAGACTATATATAGTGTTAATATTGCAAGTACACATTAAAAGACAGACCAATTTTCATATTTGTTTTAAATCAGTCCTATAAATCTTTTACTTTCTAAAAACAATATATCTTTTCTAAAAGACTTCATAATTTATCTTAAAAGATATGCTTTATCCTTTAATGTAGACAAACATTGAAAGATATAATCACTTCATAATGTAGAAGTAAAAGTCAATAAAGGCAATTTTTATGGTTGTTTAAAAGTTTTCGGTTTCTTCAAAACTCGTTCGAAAATGTTCGAAAACAGCTCATTTGAATCAAGTTGAACCTAGGCCAAAGTAAGCTCGGCTCATGGGCTTGCTTAATTTTAACATATATAAATTATAACCTATAGTTATAACTCGTAATTCTCACGATTAAAATAAATCAAGTTGTATAATTATTTTGGTATATTCTCATTAATATAGCAAATATTAAATCATAAAAGAATTGAAGGATTAAACGAAATCTCAGTTTCAATGTTACTTGCATGGCAAAATAGCTAGTTTATGTATGCTTATAATATTATTTATGTTCATAGAGGTAAAAACATATATTAAACTTTTTTAAAAACAACGTTAATTGACGTATCCATACTCTATCTTAATATTTTAGCCCGTTAAAATAAACAAATCTATAACAAACCAAACCATAAATATTACACTCAAGTCAATAAATTAATGTTTACTATAATTAATTATTTACAAATAACATTTTTTTCCAGCACGTATAAATCCAAATTTCAACAAACCAAACATGGTGGGTCAAACTACCAAACCCCTAAACCCTATACACAACGGACTCCAGAATCCACCAAATCACATCCTGCCACGTCATCGTCGGAACCACCCCAATTCTCAAACCGGCGACCCGAAGCGAACCGGATCACGCTCCCCAACGCCGGCGGTTCACAAGCCGTCGCCGGTTCACTGCTCACAGGCTTCACACTCACGCATATCTTCCTTTCAACCGAACATTCCGCCGGAACTTTCATCTTCTCCGGCGACGACTCACCGTTTTTCCTCCGGCGACGACCTTCCGATCGGAACAACGACGTTATACGATACAACAGACCAGATCGTTGACTTGTAGATCTCACAGGTTCGATTGACTGTGCAGATGACTTCCTACGGCTCCGGCATCTCTTCGATCTAACTCTACCGATGCACGAAACCTTCGGAGACGACGGTTCCATCACCGGCACCGTCGCCGGAGCTTTTCCGACGGAGTACGATCGCATCGGAAACAGGCGTACGTTCACCGATTTACACTGCCTACGCTTCGAATCGACGTAAGTCGTGTTTTGCGTTTTAGGTAAACCGATGATTCCTCGTTTTGATTTCGAGGTCATAGAATATCGTTGCGAACTCGAATTCGAGTGGCTAGGGTTTACAATCTGATTCAAATTGTTCATCGAATTAGAGTTGTTACCTTTCGTTGATTCCTTTCGTTCGAGAAAAGCATTCCGATCAAACCAGTCGAACTCCGCATCCTTCGATAACCAGAACGACTCCGGCGGAAAATCCGGTGGAACTTCCGTCGAATCCTTCGATAACATTAACAACTCCGGTGGAACTTTAACTACCGTACTATCGGAAACATCAGGATCTTCCGACGAATCCTTCGATAACATTAACGACTCCGGCGGAATCTCCGGTGGAACTTTAACCACTATGCTATCTACATGTTCGCCGGTGACCGTTTTCCGATGGGCTCCGATCACCGGAGGTGGTGAATTTGAATCAATCTGTTGCATTCTGTTTGATTGTTTGTTGTGATTTGTGAAAGAGACTGAAAACTGAAAATCAAAATGAAATAAAAGTGGGGGTTTTATAGGGGAGGATGTTATTATTATTTTATGTGTTTTGAAGATAAACCGTGTTACAACAAATGTATACCGAACCTTCATTTGGTTTTATATTAGAATAATCTTGTTTCACCTAGACACAAGTATAATATGTAATTTTTTATATTGTTTTAGTAGGGATATAATATTTTAAAATGTCGGTTGATGTGAATATAGTATTTTTGATGAATAATTAAATAGCAAAAAGGTCGGGTGATGTTGGTAGTGTGTTTAACCTTTAACGTTGGATGATGAAAATGATGCAAGTTTAAAAATTATTATTATATAAGCAGTATTAATAGTTAATAATTAATTAAATAAATTATTTTTAGTTTTTAACGTCATCCTGATCTCTTCCTTTGGTGTTTCACTTTGAGACGGTTTAAAAAAGTTTTCATCAAATAAAGTTGATTCTGAAAAGGATTATACGAGTGGTTTTGTTTCTAGCTTCATGATGTTTCAAGTGGTATTGTGTTTTATCGTCATAGTTTTCAAAAAGCTCAAGCCATCGATGTTGACATTTTGTTGTGTCGTAAGTTAAAAGGTGAATACCGACGTCTTAAACTCTAAATCATGTATGATAATTTTCTTTGTTTTCCTTTAGCTGAATGATGTGTTTACATTTTCTTTTATACCACTTTCTTGAAAAGGTGTCGTGTAAAAACTATAATACTTTTTAATCCATAGCAAGTGCTGATAGTCAAATTTTTAATAATTAAAATATGTGAATTTGAGACGATAAGTTTTTTAAATGTTTCTTAACACCCTCAAATTTTCTGAGTTTTAATATTGACTTAGAATAAAAGTAAATATATTATGAGTAAAGTTTAAGTGGGTAATAAGAGATAAATTATAATAAAAAAGCCTGTATAGAAAGGAAAACAAACATTACTAAAGACTCTTTTCATAAAAAGAAAAAAAAAAGAACTATTTTAAGATAGAAAATAGATTAAGGGATGAGAATGCTTTGACAATCCTTACAATTGTTTCGTTCCCTTAGCATCCAATAAAACTATAAAAGTGAAGTTAAAAATACTCAGAGTTGAGTCAACGATTTTAATCAGTAATAGGTTTTTTTCTAGTGGGTTGTGTAGGATTTTATATGCCCAAGACACTTAGAATATTGATGTGGTTAGTACGTTATGATCCAAGTCGGGTTATACCCAATAACAAGCTTAGCAAACACCAATTAATATTTATTTGATGATGTGATCATGCAATTAAATAATAACACCAAATTTAGAAAACGGGTTTTCTAAATAAATTACATATGAGATTAAACAATTTATATGGATATTTTGTTTATTGATGTTGTTTGTAATGTTATTTAAGTTGTTTAAATAACATCAAATAATTAGTGAGTGTGTAAGTGTTATTCTAATAAAAGGTTTATTGAATGAACACCTTTTAATATGACTTGTTAATGTGTCATATTATTATTTGGTTTTTGGGGGGAAAAACCCCATGTTTTGAAAAACATTCGGCCGCCCCAAGGGGCCTTTGGCTTGCTTCTATTTTGTCTTGGAAAGACTCATCTTTACACACTCATTCACTCCATCTCTTTTCTCTCTCACACATGCAATAGAACAACACAAGAAAAGGTTTTCTTGTTCTTGTTGAAGAAGAACTCGGCTGAAAGATATTCAGAAGTGTCTCCCTTCGTTTTTGGTGTTCAATCCTAGCAACTAAGGTGTTTTGTGATAGTGCTTGGGGTATACTAGCTTGAGGGGTCCTTCCTTGGAGCCTTGGCCGAATTTCTTGAATCTTATCATCCTCTTTTGGTCGACTTTTCAGCTGGATAAAGGTAGTTAATCACAGCTCTGTGTAGCTGTGATTTTATGTAGTTTAATAGATGTTCATAGCTTGTTCATTCACATATTAAAGATCCTTTTGATTTGGGTTTGTTTCTCCATCTTAAAACATCATTAAGAACATGAAATTTTCAGATTATAAACATGTTATAATGCTATACTTTCGCTGCGTTTTTCAGAAAGTTTAAAAGGTTAAACTTGTTTTCTTGTGTTCTAACAAACCCATCAATGGCATCAAGAGCCGGTTATGTGGATAACTTGCTTGTTCATAGTCTTTAAAATTGGTTTTAAAGAAGTATTATCTACCTTTTATGGCTGATTTTGGGCTGCTATATTTTGTATGAATGATTCCCCAAACTTTCAAGGTCATATCACACATGCTAGTGATTAGATCTTGAAAGATATATATTATGAAATGTTGATTGTTTGGACAATGTTTAAAACCCAAAATTTCAGTTTATGTTGGCTGAAATTTGGTGGTTTTAAGTGGGGTTTCATTATATGTTTGGATGATATGATCAATGGATGTTAGTGTGCATAACCTAGCCTTTGGCCTTTTTGATTTGGATGTTTGGAATGGTTGGTTTTATTCATTCAATTGGGTTGTAATATTTATGTTTATTATTTGGGTTGTAATTATTTATTCATTTGGTTATGTAATAAATAGAATAGGTGCATTTCTTTTATTAGATAAATGTATTAGGATACAATTTTGTAAAAGGAAGATGCACAAGATCAAGACCCAAAGATGGACATCAAAGACATGTACACTTGAAGTATTTGGATGTGTCATTGTAAACCCTTTAGGAAAGACCTTATGACAACACTTGTGATGGCAAACAAGTGTAGTCAACTTAGTGGCTATGGTTATGCACATGTGGTTGTATGAAAATGCTTGTTTGATTATTCATTTTATGTTGATTGTTTGATATATGAATATGCTTAACAATCTAAATAAATTATCATAACAAGCTGAATTTTTGGTTTCTAATCATTAAGTGACTAATAAAAGGTTATTAAAAGGATTAATGATTTCAAAGTAAAAGAAGTTTTATTAAAAGAGAACCATAGGGTATCTTGTATTTGAAAGCATGCAAATACAAGTACATAGAGTTTTCTAAAACTAGAATTATGAAATCTATAAACTTTTGACAAACAAGTTTAACACCGTCCTTTTGCACAACACTTGAGTCATTTGGAAACTCTAAATGTGATAAAGGTCACCTAACCATTTAGAGGGAACTTGTGATTTAAGGTGGGGATACCACATTGGTGGGATAAAGGTCACCTAACCACTTATGTGGGTAAACTCACATGTGTGTGCAAGTAGGATAACTTGATTTGCAAACCATGTTAAATGGATCACCTAAATATGGTTTCCAAATGGTGTTGATGGGATTAACATGCCGACTTTACATATGATGTTTAAAGTCGATCCCATACCTCTAGAAGTTGCAAATGGTTGCAACCGTCAATCGTTGACCACCTTATTAATTTAAATCGTGGGATAAAGGTCACCTAACCACAATTTAAATGTAATGTTGGGTTCTAGATTTTAATATAAAAATGACCTTAAAAGGCGTTAATTATTAAAAATAGCAATATCGTAAATACTAAATAGACCATTGTTAAATTTTGTAGATGGCCACCAACAATTAAAATCACGATAACTCATCCGCGTCCAACCAATCATTACGAGCGATCCTCCAAAAGGAACGTCTAAATCATAACAACTTTATTGATTGGTATCGAAACTTGAGAATCGTTCTCAAGCAAGAGAGACGATCATATGTTTTAGACGACCCTATCCCTGATCAACCTACTGAGGATGATGAGGAGGCCTTCAACGATTGGTTGAAGTACACTGAGGACTCTGTCCAAGTGTCTTGTCTCATGCTAGCGAGCATGACTCCGGATCTCCAAAAGGAGTATGAACATCACGGAGCTTATGACATGATAACCCAGCTGAAGGAAACGTTCCAACAGCAAGCAAGGGTTGAGCGCTTCGAAACGGTTCGAGCACTCCATGCATGTCGTATGGACGACAACCAATCTGTTTCATCTTATGTTCTTAAGATGAAAAGTCATATTGACCGCCTCGAGAGGCTTAATTGTCCCGTCTCGAAGGAATTGGCCACGGATTTGATCCTTAATGGCCTTACCAAGAAGTTCGAGACATTCGTGTTGAACTACAACATGAATGCTTGGGACAAAAGCATTGGTGAGCTTCACTCAATGCTGAAAACGGCCGAGGCGGCCATGGGTAAAAGGGTTTTACCCGTTCTCACCATCAATGAAGGTGGGAACAAGAAAAGGCCTTATCCCGCACCCAAGGCAAAGGTTGCCAAGGGTAAGGGACCCGTTTGGGGAAAGGGGAAAGGGGTGGTAAGGGTACCACCCAAACCACAGGAGAAGAAGCAAAAGGTTGCTACCAATAACCCATGCTTCAAGTGTGGGGAGATTGGACATTGGGCAAGGAATTGTCCTGTCCATCTCCAAGAGTTGAAAGCAAAGAGGGATGTCGGGCAGACCTCAGGTACAACATACATGATTCATATTGATCTTAATGTTACATCTTCAAACACATGGGTATTAGATACCAGATGTGGAACTCATATTTGCAATTTGTTGCAGGGGTTCAAAAGAAGTAGGGACTTCAATCAAGGGGATGTTAGCCTCTTCATGGGCAATGGAACAAAAGTCCAAGTTGAAGCTCGTGGGGACTACATCCTAAAACTTCCAAGTGGCTTGGATGTTATTTTGAAGAATGTTTTGTATGCTCCTAGTTTGACTAGGAACATTATTTCTGTATCCCAATTAAGACTTTATGATTATGTATTATCTTTTATTGAAAATGATATTCATGTTTCTTTAAATGATATGTTCTATTTTAAAGCTATACCCATTAATGGTATTTATGAATTGGTTCATGAATATACTTTAAATAGTTCATTGTACCAAACTAGCACCAAGAAACTCAAGTTGGATTTGAGTGATACCTATCTATGGCATTGTCGTCTTGGTCATATAAACAAGAAAAGAATTCAAACACTACAAAAGAATGGTCTTTTAAAAACAAGTGAATATGATTCATTTGATGTGTGTGAATCTTGTTTACAAGGAAAAATGACTAAGGCACCCTTTAGTGGGACTAACAAAAGGGCAAAAGATTTATTAGGAATCATACATTCGGATGTATGTGGTTTTTTTAAGCCAATGACTAGGAATGGTGAAAGATACTTCATTACCTTTACCGACGATTATAGTCGCTATGGGTATGTGTACTTATTAAGGCACAAAGATGAAGCTTTTGAAATGTTCAAAATCTTCAAGAATGAAGTAGAAAATCAACTCAACAAGTCGATTAAAGTTCTCCGTACCGATAGAGGAGGTGAATACCTAAGTGATGCTTTTCAAGATCATCTTAGGAGTTGTGGGATTGTCTCACAACTCACTCCACCTGGAACACCACAACATAATGGTGTGTCTGAGAGGAGGAATCGAACCTTATTGGATATGGTCCGATCTATGATGGCTAGAAGCACATTGCCTCTATCATTTTGGGGTTTCGCTTTGCTCTCCGCGGCCCGTATTTTAAATATGGCCCCAACCAAAAAGGTGGAAAGGACACCTTTTGAGATATGGCATGGAAGAGTTCCATCCCTATCATACTTAAGGGTCTGGGGTTGTGAAGCTTATGTTAAGACTCCCACCCCAAACAAATTGGAAGTCCGATCCACCAAGTGTATCTTTATTGGATATCCTAGAGATTCTATGGGATATTATTTCTATGATCCACTGGAACAAAAGGTGTTTGTTGCCAGAAAGGGTGAGTTCTTAGAAGCAAAGTTCCTTATGAAAAGAACTAGCAGTAGAACAGTGGATATTGAGGAGGATCAAGAACCACAAACCGATGCACGTTTGGTTGAAACTAGCACTCAACATGAGGATGTTGAAGATGATCAAATGGTTGATCAATACACACAAAATGTTCGCAGAAGTGGTAGAACTAGTAATCCACCTGAAAGATACGGGTTTTTCATGGATGGATGCTATGTGGTAGATTCAGATGAACCAACCACATACCATGATGCAGTGTCCAATTTGGATTGTGACAAATGGCTGAGGCCATGAACGTTGAGATGCAATCCATGTATGACAATCAAGTTTGGGAACTTGTTGTACCACCTCTTAATTCCAAAGTAGTTGGAAGTAAGTGGATTTTCAAGAAGAAAACCGATATGCATGGAAACTTGGATACTTATAAAGCTAGACTTGTAGCAAAGGGTTTCACTCAAACTCAAGGGGTTGATTATGATGAAACCTTCTCACCTGTCGCGATGCTAAAGTCTATAAGGATATTGTTTGCCATAGCTGCTCATTATGATTATGAGATTTGGCAAATGGATGTCAAAACGGCTTTCCTAAATGGATATCTTGAGGAAGATGTCTATATGGTTCAGCCTGAAGGTTTTGTCGATCCAAAACATCCTAATAAAGTATGCAAGTTAAAGAAATCAATCTATGGATTGAAACAAGCATCTAGAAGCTGGAAACATCGTTTTGATGAGGAGGTAAAGAAATTTGGCTTCATCAAAAACGCTGATGAGGCTTGTGTGTATAAGAAGGCTAGTGGGAGCATAATAACTTTCCTAGTATTGTATGTTGATGACATACTACTATTTGGAAATGACATTCCAACCTTGAAAGGTGTAAAAACCTGGCTTGGAAGTTGTTTTTCCATCAAGGATCTTGGTGAAGCCGCCTATATTCTGGGAATAAAGATCTATAGGGA
The DNA here is from genome assembly GCA_025215565.1 of Flaveria ramosissima. Taxonomy (NCBI): domain Eukaryota; kingdom Viridiplantae; phylum Streptophyta; class Magnoliopsida; order Asterales; family Asteraceae; genus Flaveria; species Flaveria ramosissima. The sequence continues at coordinate 22,737,395 of CM046045.1, forward strand.
TAGATCAAGGCGGTTGATTGGTTTGAATCAAAGTGCATACATTGATAAGATCTTGAAAAGGTTCAAGATGGAGAACTCTAAGAAAGGTACCGTACCTATTCAAAGAGGAACGATATTGAGTACGACTCAATGTCCTAGCTCAAAGGATGAGCAAGATAAAATGAAGGCAATCCCATACGCATCTGCTATTGGATCCATCATGTATGCGATGATATGCACTCGACCGGACGTGTCATGCGCCTTAAGCATGACAAGTCGTTACCAGCAAAATCCTGGAAACAGTCATTGGATGGCTGTTAAGAACATACTTAAGTACCTAAGGAGGACAAGAGATATGTTCTTAATCTATGGATCTGGTGATGAGGAACTCATTGTAAAAGGTTACACGAATGCGAGTTTCCAAACCGATCGTGACGATTCACGATCACAATCGGGATATATTTTCATTCTGAATGGAGGAGCGGTCTCTTGGAAGAGCTCCAAGCAGGATGTGGTGGCTCTATCAACTACAGAATCAGAATATGTCACCGCCTCATTGGCAGCTCAAGAAGCTGCATGGTTGAAGAAATTCATTGCCGATCTAGGGGTTGTCCCTTCCATTCACGAACCCCTAGAGATCTTTTGTGATAACGAAGGTGCGATTGCTCAATCAAGGAACCTCGTGCTCATCAAAAGACTAGGCACATTGAGCGGAGATTCAACTACATACGAGATGAAGTTGAAAAAGGAAAGATATGTATTCGCAAAGTTCACACGGATCAAAACATTGCGGATCCTCTCACGAAGCTCCTTGAAAAGGCAAAGCATGAAGGTCATACTTGTGCCATGGGACTTCGATATTCTAGTGATTGGATTTGATCTGTAAATTTGTATTTGGATATGTGGAACTCTTTATTATTTGAATAAAATTATTTGGTTATAATGTTTCAATTAATGTTCCAATTTAGCATGTTTAATCCATGAGTAAATTGTTTACTCTAAATGTCCGTAGTCGTTCATACTTGTGGGAACAAGTGTGAGGGTAAGATTATTATGAACTTGGATTGGTTGATATTCATAAGGATGAATATAGAGCAATGGGTTGCTACCAAGGTTCATAGATATTTGTGGGATGCAAATATTGGACTAACCCGCATCTCAAATTTTACTACATGGAACCTTATTGATTGATCATAAGTAAATTTGAGTAAAGGAGAATATCATTTTGTATCCTCCGACCTGAGATACATATTGGGTTTTGATATTCACCAAGTATTATACCTTGAGCTTCTTCTTCACTGTCCTGAAATAGTGGACAACACATAAGGGTATGTTCAGGTATGACACGAGGTGTTTGTGAGAAACGTATGTAGTCAAAATGGAATTTGTTCCTCTTATTCGTTGAGAGTTAGATGTCTAAGGCCTGATTAAGTTAAATCAACAAGGAATGATCATTCTGTGTCCTCGGATTTAACATGACATCTGTAACAAAAGGATAGATGATTGATTCACCTAAATCATTTCAAGTAGGGTACTTGAAAGGAATGATGTTATTGAATGGCTATAAGTCATGCGTATTAAGGGTAGTAAACCGTTGTTAGGCGGTATTTACTGCTTGCATCAATCTTCTATGAATCTTGGGCAAGTGGGAGATTGTAGGATTCTATATGCCCAAGACACTTAGAATATTGATGTGGTTAGTACGTTATGATCCAAGTCGGGTTATACCCAATAACAAGCTTAGCAAACACCAATTAATATTTATTTGATGATGTGATCATGCAATTAAATAATAACACTAAATTTAGAAAATGGGTTTTCTAAATAAGTTGCATATGAGATTAAACAATTTATATGGATATTTTGTTTATTGATGTTGTTTGTAATGTTATTTAAGTTGTTTAAATAACATCAAATAATTAGTGAGTGTGTAAGTGTTATTCTAATAAAAGGTTTATTGAATGAACACCTTTTAATATGACTTGTTAATGTGTCATATTATTATTTGGTTTTTGGGGGGAAAAACCCCATTTTTTGAAAAACATTTGGCCGCCCCAAGGGGCCTTTGGTTTGCTTCTATTTTGTCTTGGAAAGACTCATCTTTACACACTCATTCACTCCATCTCTTTTCTCTCTCACACATGCAATAGAACAACACAAGAAAAGGTTTTCTTGTTCTTGTTGAAGAAGAACTCGGCTGAAAGATATTCAGAAGTGTCTCCCTTCGTTTTTGGTGTTCAATCCTAGCAACTAAGGTGTTTTGTGATAGTGCTTGGGGTATACTAGCTTGAGGGGTCCTTCCTTGGAGCCTTGGCCGAATTTCTTGCATCTTATCATCCTCTTTTGGTCGACTTTTCAGCTGGATAAAGGTAGTTAATCACAGCTCTATGTAGCTGTGATTTTATGTAGTTTAATAGATGTTCATAGCTTGTTCATTCACATATTAAAGATCCTTTTGATTTGGGTTTGTTTCTCCATCTTAAAACATCATTAAGAACATGAAATTTTCAGATTATAAACATGTTATAATGCTATACTTCCGCTGCGTTTTGCAGAAAGTTTAAAAGGTTAAACTTGTTTTCTTGTGATCTAACAAACCCATCAGGTTGGGGGTATGGTCCCAGCTAAAAAACAAATAGGTGAGCTTGATAATTAATATAACATCTCTACTCCGAATCATAGTCGCACATTTGCCTTTCGGAAAAAAAAAAAGTGAAGTTCAAGTAACAAAGACATATGTGCTATTTGATTTCCTTATTTATTTTGAATTTAGAGTCTAACTTTAACCAGACCACATGTTAATCGCACGTTAGAATGTTGGAGTGTACCACTCCATAGGAATATAATTAACCCACTTCTTGGTTACAAAAAAGAAGGCTCCATCCATCCTCGAAAGAGAAAGCTAACGAATAAAGAATCAAAACCTACTTTTAATAAACAATCAAATTCTGATTGCAATATAATCAAAATTGATGTTTAGGTAAACAATTGTATTATGTTTGATCTACCTGAAAATGACGAACCGAATAAAAAGCTAGAATCCGTTGTTCTGGTTAAAAACCAAGCTTTAGGACACAATTAGAACCCTAACTTATAACTTTAGGACTCCTCTTTCGCAATATCTACTTTGTCTTCATCTTTTACGTTGATCAATCTTTTGAACAACCTAATATATTATTAACATTTTCTTTTATTGAAAGATAATATTTGATCTCTTTTTAAATAATTTTCATCAATTTTAGAATTTCATTCACCACACATAATCTCCTTGAGATACATATAAGCAAGGTTTTTCTCAAACTTAAATCAACATATTTCACAGAAAATCTTTACATTTCTAAGTCATTAAGTTATCTAGGAACTTTTTAAACACTTCATATTAAAGGGGAAAAAAGAGAGGTTACAAGTCAACAAGAGGTGAAGTGTTTTAAGTGTTCTTATTGTTATTAATATTTATTTATTCAATAACTTACATGTTGTAAGTTTTGATGATGATCCGTATCAAGATCAGGAGAAATTCATATAACATGTAACAGAAGTAGTCAACAAGCCAAAGACCAACTGTGGAGCTAGAAGATATCGATTATCACTATTAAACGTAGTAAGACGCGCGAGAATATACAGATGATCACGACAATACTAGTGAGCCACTGTTATAGTGAATTCTACTATATTAAAGAGGCGATTATAGTTAACACAATTATTATGTGAATACCATAATTCGTATGTAAGGTGGCATAGTACATCCGTCTAAAACTGCTACATCTTTGGACTTCGATTCCTTGTGTTGCTATTTTTCTACTTTGAACTTCTTCATTTGTCTTGCAACCAATATTAACAAATAATTTTTTTTTTGGTGAACAAAGGTTTTCAAAACATGATTATAAAGTTAAGAATAACACATTCACTCTCATTTGGTTTTTACGACATCTTTGATGTGCGGCCCTCAGAAATCTTATATATGTATCATGCTTTTTCTTTAACTTCATGATATTTAACACCTTGATAGTAAGGTGTCTTTTTCTAGTTTAAGTATAAGTAATCGGGCCCCTTATTTATTTTCCAGTCGGGATCGCACCCTCAACTTCTTCAGAAGAAAACTCATTATTAAGAAAACACTCTGAGTCAACTTTAATAATTTTGTTCAGAACGAAACTTAAACTCATAATCTTCTCTTATTTATTTACATGTCACGAGCAGAAGAATAGTGTGTCAATCGGATAATAATATTATTATATTTTGCAGTTCTAGAAACCAAGGAAAGAAGGCGGCTCACGTCGCGTAATGTATAGCCGAGCTGGAGCCATCCATCGTTGACCCTGGTCCACCATGATTTTGACTTGTTTGACTCCGTACGGAAGCTACATAACTTAATCACACATGATTCTGACTTGTCTTTATCCAATAATATTTGATTATTTTCTATCCCCGCAATTCTTTTATACCAATTCTGTTCATAAAGAATAACAATTAGATACTTTATTAAGTTGAAAATAACATGTTGACTGGATATTATTAAATTTTAATTGAGTTAATTTTGATTTTACTCGTTGAGTTTTGTTAAAATAACCATTTTTCATCAAAAGATTGAAAAAATCAATTTACCTTCAAAAGTTTAATAAGTTGTTTGAATACAAAAATCTCATTAGTTTTCTCAACTTTATCATAAATAATGAAACTTTGGGAGTGAAATTGAAACAATATATGAAACTTTTAAAGATAAATTGATATTTTTAATCTTTTGTGAGAAAATGATTATTTTAGTGAAACCTTAATAAGTAAAATTGAAATTAACTCAATTGAATTTGATATGTATGCTTTTTTACAAGTTATTTATATACCCAGATAAATATGGTATAAATAAATAACTCGGGCTGACTTAAATCTAATAGTAAATAAGAATCTCTGTTGATATTGTTTAGATGGAAGAAACTACAAACTTAATACTTCTATTTATTTTAATAATATCGTTTAACAATGTTTATTATAGATATATTGTTTGTACACTCGTCATGACACACGTAATTTGCTTTTTTTTTTAATGTGTGAATATGATTGTTGAAACTTAAAAAGATTATTATGTAGGAATGCAATCAAGTTGCTACTAAGTTGAGACCAGTTATGTCGTGAAAAGCATAGCTAAGTGTTAAAGTACTTTGATTTCAGTGATATTATTAGTTTGTTTAAACTATAGTAAAAGTTAGTCTATAAAATGTTGGTAAAGGTTAAATTTAAGGTTAAAAGTGTAAAAGTTCTAATTATTATGTCAAGAGTCTAAATTATAATACTTGAGGGCTAAAGTTAATATTTATACAAACTTCAAATCTCGCGATATATACGAGTAAAGGAGTTTCTTTCCATAGAAACCATATATTGCTGGTTCATAAGTTGTATTCCTAATGTGTTTTGGTGAAAACAAGAGAGAAAGACCGACTTTTGAATAAATAAAGCTGGAATTCAGTACTGAAGCTTAGTTTTATCATTTATATTGAATTGGGAGTGAAGGAGCAAACGCTTAGCAACCCCCCTCATCTATGTTTCCCAATTTAAGAAGATTTTATTTGAGTTCGTAAATACAACACTTAATTTCTACAAATTTATGATGTTCAAGGCATCTAACAGCTTAGAAACATATCTAATGACTAGAAGTATATAGCTTACGTAAAATTTTGAATATATACTTAACTCAAGAATTGGCTATATATGTTCTTAATTATGTTTAAGCAGTTTTGACAAATGGTAGAACATTGTATAAGATTGTGATCTAGTCATCACTAGCCAAGGAAAAATGATTATAATCACAAAGAGTTGACTTGGATCATAATCCAATGTTTACTCGCAAAAAATGTGGTTTTGTATAATATGGTCATGATTTTTGAAAAAAATTGACCCAAAAGTTGATTTTGATGAAATGCTTGCCAAATTGATAAAAGATGGTTTAATATGATCAATTATACTTCCCTAATTGTGTCCTTCAAGTGGCGGAGACAAAAAATTTTCTATAAGATCACTACTTTTCAATGCTTGGTTTTTTTAAGCTGACATCAAATTTATTAGGTTGGGCCGGGCAAACAATAATATACGATACACTAATAATATATGATGTGATTAGAAGTTAAAGAATATTACACTCTATAGTTGTTCATCGCACGTTTTTATCTTTTGAAAAAGATCCGTTACATCTTTGACCGAAACATTTACATATAACTTCTTTTCAATATAACAAATACAAGATCGTTTATTCAATTACACAATTTTATATCCACGTGCTTCATTGAAGAAAAATATTTCTCACCACTTGTCGTTTGAATGGGTAAACTAATGATAATTTCAATAAATAATATCCGCTCGTAGGTACAGAAGATAAATTTCAATTGCCCACTATTAAATATTCAAATATGTTTTTTTAAGCTAGGTTTTTTTTAACGATTGGATATTTAGCTGAATGGGTTATGGGCTCATCGTCATATTTAGATGGGTTAAATCAAAATTTATTTTTGGGCTTATTTAATTAACGAGTTTAATTTAGTCCTGGTTTGTTTTTGGTTTGTTTTTTTATTTTCATTTAAAATTTTCCTTCTTCTTTTTTGGGTCACTGACTTTTAAAAAAATGGTTATTTTTATTTATTTTTGTTAACTTAGTTAATTGTATTTGTTAAGTTAGGAACATTTAAGTTATTATACAAATGAAAACTTAAATGATTTGTATAATGACTTAAATTATACAAATTAAATTATTTGTATCAATGTTGTAAAAATCGCTAGACGCTAGTCGGGCGGCGAGGTAGGGACTAGGGATTAATCGGATTGGAATTTTCATATATAATTTATAATTTTATATATAAATACACATTTTAATATGTAATTTTAATAAGAAAGTTCAGCTTTATATATAAATAGACATATTTGGCCGTAATTTCCAAGTTTTTGCAGGATCCAAGTTTTGGCCGGATTTTTTTGAAAGTCGCTGGAATCTCGCCGGAACCCTACCGGAATTTTGCCAGAATTACTGATTTTTGGTTGATTAAGACCGCCTAGGTCCGATTTTGACCACCATTGACCAACTACTGATTATTGCCTCCGATTACATGAAATCGCCATGATTTCCCTTCGATTTCTGATTCCTCGCCGATTAATCAGTGCCTAGCACCGATTTTTCCAACACATACCTTAACAAACATAATTAACTATGTTAGTTAACATTTTTAATTTTAACTAGAATAAACTAATATTATTAACGGATATTTTTCTTACTGATTAAAAGGTTTATACAAAATTTTTAAGGTTTGGGTTCAAAGTTCATTTTTAATTATTGGGGAAAAACCTGTATATACCCTTTATATGAAAGTTGAAATTCTATTAGGTTGGTTTTGGTTGGAAGGGGTAGAATGGAATGGAATGAAAATAAGAAACTAGTATAATTTTCAAGTAAAATTGTGTTTGAGTGAGCAAATAAAAGTAAACCCAATGGAATGTTTCAACTCAAATTCACTTGGTTGTGGGATTTCAAAATCTTTTAACCTAGATAGGGAATTTGAAATCCCACAACCAAGGGAATTTGAGCTGAAACATTCCTTTGGGTTTACATTTCATTACCCACTCAAACATAATTTACTTGAAAATTATACTAGTTTCTCAATTTCATTCATTTCATTCCTTCCAACCAAACGCAACCTTAGGGTAATTTCATCCGATGCCACGAGCATACCTCCACCTCTACCTCTGTATAAAACATGTATTAATATTTTAATATTAAAACTACTGTTTATATAACTTGTAATTAATTAATTAAAATTAATTAATTAATTAATACTATACAATTTGAAAATACAAGTTAACTAAAAAAAGTTGTCATGTGTATAGCAAAAATAAAGCCTCGTTAAGAAGTATTTTATTTATCATTAAATGAGCGGCCTAATCTAAATAAATGCTTCCAAATGCGCATCAAGCCGGCAAATTGCAAATGTTTATCCGAAAAAATCAACTCTTAGAAAATGTCATTAAAAAAAACTCTAAACGTTTATATATACTAGAGGTTAATAGTTTAAATCCTACAACTTAAAAAAAATTAGATCCATAGTACACTAAAATAGATTTAAAGCATTTAAAAAAGTAAAAACAAATAATACGTTGGTTTTAACATTATATTTTCAAATCTAAGTTAAGACCCATAGTAGACTCATCAACATTAGAATTTTAAGTGTCAATCACCTTATGTATGGCATATATATATACAAGACACAAACTACTCATAAATGTCCAACTTAACAATGAAAACAATTATCTTTACACCTCACCGGCAGTAAACGGTAAATATTACTCCGGCAGCCACATTATTAATATTCCGACGACCATGAAGGAAACCAATCTCCAATTCTTCTCACACGACACCATCTCCGGTGACAACCCTACCGCGGTCCTTGTTGCTAAGCCAAACAACATCGTGGTCCGCGAAGGCAACGCCATCCCATTTGGGGTGGCCAGCTTAACGTTTTTTAGGGCCCCAATCGAACAAAAAAATGGGGCCCTTTTCAAAAAATGTTTTTATTAAAACTTTTCTCCTTTATCCGGGCTTGGGACCAACAATAATAAACTAATACGTTTACAGTTGGCGGAAAGACTTTTTAATATATTATATATTGTGTATAAGATGTATAGATTATATTTATATTTTTAGTTTTATATGACGTAAATTCGTTGGATTGAAAGTCCAAATAAATTGATAAAATTTACATTTTCATAGGACGGTATTTTTTTATTGTATTGAAGGTCCAACTAAATATATAAAGAGCCCAACCAATTCTTTTATACATATAAACATACTTTACATAATTTGGAGGCCCTTTAAAGTTGAGGACTCAAAGTCGTAGCTTTACTAGCTTTGGGTTTGAGCCGACCTTAAGTGGTTTACGTGTTTAATTTTAATGATCCTCTTACTGAGTGGGCTAACCCAAATTCAAAGGTTATTGGCAATACACGTGGGTTGTATGGCTCAATAAGCGGTGGGTCGGACCTACCATATTGTTCAATGGTGATTTGGAGTTTATGAGTGATGAGTTTAATGGGAGTTCGATAAGTGTCATGTAGGGACCCGTTGGTGTTGGTTAAGGAGATGACGGTCGTCGGGGGCGAGTAAGTTCAGGATGACCATGGATGGCCCTGACGGCCGTTCAGGGCCCAATCTCCTCAGAGGGCCCAAAATTTTTAAAAAAATTATATTATGTATGTATATATAATTTTTAAAAACAATTATAGGTTATTAACAAACTAATTAACAAACCCAATAGCAATTTAATTATCTTGACCTATTGAAACTTAGGGTCCGTTAACATTTTAATTAGTTTAGTCGATCCACTACCATTTATCCAATCTAAACTCAATTAAAAAACGCTAGGAGAGTCTTACGATTCGCTTAAGTAAGTAAATTAGATTATTTTGCTACAATACTTTTGTTTATTAGTAAAACAATTGTCGTATTATAGATTTTTTACGTACGGGTTATTGACATTATATTATAAGGGCCCATTTTTTTACCCGCCCAGGGCCCAAAATTATTCGAAGGCTCTCGGGACCGGCCCTGATGGCTAAGGGGTTTATCTTGAATAAAAGTGTTTTCATTAACGTTACGAGTGGTGATGCTATTCTTGAATGGTATGTCACAATTTTTCACATGTGAATTGGGTTGTGGTTGACCTAATGTTGTGATCATTTTGTACGTTTGTTTGTGATTTATTATTGTTTGTGATGTGATTTATTTTTTATCAATGATAGAAGTTGCATGTTTTTGTCAGTGAATGAAACAAGGAGTTGAATGTTTTTCTTTTTCTTGTAATCAGTTTTTTTTATTTATCAAATCATACTAATCTTCATGTTGGTCCATGTTTGGACAGAGGTATTTTGAGTTAAAATACTGAATGAAATAATAAATAATTTAAAACAATTGTTTATAATAAATTATTAAATTATATGTATGTAAATCATATAAATTGTTTGTGATTCCGTAGAGAAAAATGTAGTATTGTTTGTGAATGTATGAGTGTTTTGATGTTTGTTAGAAATACTTGCTAAACCATCAACCACATACATCTTTTCGGAATTTCGGAAAATGTATATACTTGTATGCAACAAATTAACATCTATATATATTTTTATGATTGAAATTAGAAAAAAAATAATACATGTTTACCAGACACGCTAACCAGCAGGTGACAGTCTGTCTCGTACCCAAGACAAAAGAGGCCATGCGCGCTCATCGAAGACAACACGTCAAACTCGCACGTGTCAAACACGGTATAATGGGAATGATAGGAAAGAACACATATATATCTTGATCACAGGAAAGGTACTTTGAACTACTAATGTTAAGTTAAAAAGTTACAAAAAATAACTTAAAATAATATAATGTGTAACGCAAGAAACTTGTTTATTGACACTTAAGACTAATACATCCAAACGAATGGGTCCAAATGTGTTATTGTAGTACTTGTGTGCGTGTGCCCCTCTATGCAGTTTTTGTAACATCTCTGTGCCTTTCATTTGGCCATTTGTTCTCGTTTTCTTGCGTTGACTCCAATTCTTTCAAGTTAAATTATAACTTTTATGACATTAGGTCATTATCATATAGGTGTAATATACTAAAAGTGAAATTTTCATAATTTTCTTATTTACCATGTTATTTTTTTTTTAAAACAGCGGACCTTATGAAGAACGCCAATGGCGTAGTGGTTTAGTGGAATTGGTTATTTAAGTTCAAATCATAGCGTAAGTTGATTAGGTGTAATTAGATGTTAAAAATTATTGATTGATAAGATCTTATGAAGAACCTAATTTTAGCTAGTCATGTTGTAACTATTGTAAATTGGACTGGTTTAATAAAGATAAACGTTTTTTTATTAGAAAGTAAATGATAGAAGTGACTCGTTACAAAATTACTTCTTACATCGTTAACATAATTTATGTTGAATATTGGTGATGCAATGTATCATTTGACCCGAGATACATATTAATGACTCGATTATACTAAATGTTATGATTTGACGTAGTTTAATGTTGTCTTTTAGCCATGTAGGTATAAAAGCTAATTTTGGGTACAATGCAAAGTATATGAGACGTGTATATAGTCAAAATGAAATATTTTCTTTTTTACTAAAAGACTAATATTTTTATGCTCTTTGATAATTCATACTGATATAAAAGAATGACAATCCTCAAATAAAGCTTTTTTAAAAGAATGACAATCTTCAAACAAAGTTTTTTAATCGCTAAAGCTAGATCGAGTAACATAATTGGTGAACATTATTTGATATTAATCGATTCATGTCTTATGTTTAATAAAGATAAACGCTTTTTTTAGAGTTTGGTACTAACAATTTGTAAAATAGTATATCTAACACGGTTTTTAATACATAATTTTAAATATACACAATTAACTCAACGATCTTAAACAAATGATTTTTTATAAAAAAAATGCATTATTATAACACGTTAATACTATTGGACTAAGGATGCTTTTGTATTTGTACAATAATCATAAGTTATTTCCTCAAACAATTCAAATTCAAAAAATTAATGATTAAAGTGTTTTTGGTGTCCGAAATACTTTCTTCACGTTTACAGTTAAAATATTAAAATTGACTTCCTAGTGTCACATGTATTACTTAGTATTTTAAAATCTCTTGTTACCTTTTTATCATATGATATTATTTTTTTTCAAGTTGAACACACTCTTATATTTAATTGAATCCAACTAAACAGTCATTCATCTTTTTAAAGTGTCATCATTTTATTAATCGACCCCTTATCTTATATTGTAAAGTATTAAATAAGAAAAGTTACTAACAACCATCTTATAAGTTATTTTCATTTAGCATTATATAACTAATTAATATTAAACATCTTTTTACATATAATATTATATTAATATAGTAAAACGTATTTTTTATTTAACAAAGTAAAAGCATTTTGAAGATCTACAATGAACATAATTTTGGTTTAGTTTTTTCAATAATTTTTTCAATAGATAACCCATATTGTTAGAGAAGAATAATTATTTTTAAACTTATTGTTAAATTTTGTTTAAATATACAACCAAGAACATGTTACATCCATTTTAAATTAATTAAATATATGAATATATTAATGATGTAAACCTAATATAAAATTTGCGAAATGTCCTTTTGACCCATTTTATCCCTCAAAATGTCTTTTTAACTAACTTATTCTCAAGAATGTCTCCACTTTAAATATGATCGTCCGAACATTAAATAAGGTCGTCCAAACCTTATATAGGGTCGTATGAACCTTAAATAGAGTCGTCTGAACCTTAAATAGAGTCGTCTGAACTTCAATAGGGTCGTTTGAACTTTAAATAGGATCGTCTTTAAATAGGGTCATTCAAACATATATAGGTCGTTTGAACTTTAAATAGGGTCGTTCGATCATGTTGCAAGTTCTATCGAACTTATTTGTAAACAGGTTCATTAAATGAAAAGTTAGGACGACTCTGTTGGATGATGATAAATTTAGGATCGACTGTTCAAAGAGACATTTTAAGAAAAAACATTTGTTAAAAGTACCTTTTGGGAATTTTCCCAACATCTAATACCTATGTTTTCTGGAAATAAACCTTTTTATTACACATGATTAGATGAACTAAATCAGTTAATAATATAATTCGATACGTGAATATAATTTTAAACTTTTTTAACCACAATCATGTAATATAAAATGGTCACGCTCATATAAAATATATAATTTTATCAGTTGAAAATATAATTAGTCACTAAATATAATCAAGAACTCACTATCATGAGCAAAACTTTTTATTAATCAATATAAATTATTATACCATCTAAACATAGCTAAGTATTTTGAAAATCGCATAAAGTAATTATTTTCTAAAAGCTATCAAAGGCACAAAATGATCATTACATGTAAAACAAGTACATATATAAAATCAATATATTATACTATGCACATTTCTTTATATCTAAAATTACAACCGGTTTTTCCTTATCTTATAAAAAACATAATATACTAAATATATTGCATGTAAATTTTTTACATTTTAAATTTACAAATTTATTTAATTATTCCTATCCATAAAAAATCATAACATTAAATACAATGTACAACATTCGTTTATTTCACCTTAAAAAAACCAGACATCTTAAATATTATTAAACTAAATAATCGATTTCATATAACTTAACTCTTCAAAAAGGTAAACCCACAATTAATATTTAATATCGTACCAAATCGTATTTACGCTTAAACATGAGGGACCAAAAAGTAAAAATCCCAGATTTGAAATTTCAGACCGTTTACATCCACCAACGGTTACTCCCACTTCTTACCCCTGAAACAAACATCGAGACATTCATCCAAAATCCAACATCAAATCACACACACACACACTAATCACACCACCAACAACACACACACACTTCCAATGGGTTGTGTATCCTCCAAACACATCAAGAAAGACCTCAACAAAGATCTCAACAAAGATCTCAAGAAAGATCTCCACAAAGATTCAAACAAACCGATTGTCGTGAATGTCAAATCAAATTACACCCACCATGTTGTTTCCTTAACTTCTTCGACCTACGGCGCCCTCAAACTCGACAAAGATCAGCCCCAACCGCCCCCGCCCGAGCAGAAGAACTCGCCGCCGCGAAGGTCGAACCACGGCCCGCCGGAGATCATCGACGCCAGAGAGCTGATGCAGGATCTTGAAGATGAAGTGCAAGTGCAAGTATCGGTTCAGGAGAAGAAAAGCCCCAAATTGAGAAAAGGGTTTGGGGAGATTAGTGTGAAGACACCGATGAAGTTCTTGAATCAGATCGGGTCGTCCCCGAAGGTGTCGAAGAGGTTTTCGGGTAAGGAGAATAAGGCCTCGACTTTGCCCCCGAATTTGAGGATATCGAAAAGGGGTGGGTGCGAATCGCCCGTTGATTCGGGGTTGAATTCGGCCCGGAGGAAGAATCTCGGGCTGTTGTTTGACCCGGATCTCGTTGACCCGAAAGCGAAAAAGAAGGGTCAAGAGAAAGAACAGGTCAAGAAAGCGGGGTCGGGTCAAAAATCGAGAAAGTCAACGGAATCCGTCGCGATGCTCGCGGATATCGACACAAAACTCCCCCCGGGCGGTGACAACGCGGTGGTGATCTACACCACCACGTTGCGGGGGATCCGTAAAACATTCGAGGACTGTAATATTGTCCGCGGTATCATCGAGTCACATCGCGTTCGTATGATCGAACGCGATGTGTCGATGGACTCGGGTTTTAAGGAAGAGTTAAGGTCTTTATTGGGGAAAAAAGTGGTAAAAGTTCCGGTGGTGTTAGTAAAAGGGAAATTGATTGGTGGGTCAGAGGAGATAATGAAGTTAGAGGAGGAGGGTAAATTAGGGATTTTACTAGAGGGGATTCCGACGGTGGCGGAAGGCGGTTGCAAGGGGTGCGGTGGCGTACGCTTCGTGATGTGTACGGTGTGCAATGGGAGTTGTAAGTTGATAGGTGGTGATGGGAGGAGGAGTGTCAAGTGTTTAGAGTGCAATGAGAATGGGTTGATTCAATGCCCCATTTGTTGTTAAATTACACATTTGGACATGATGATTTGAAGGTTAGTATAAGATCATATGTTTTTATTTTCATTAAATTTATGACCAATTTGGAGATTGGTTTATTGTTAGATATTGTTTTGTTAAATTCATGTGATTTATGTTTGACTTTTTGGTCAACGGGATATAAAGTTGGATTTGTTGCAACATTTGATTTTAATTGGTTTGATGAAATTTGGGTTTGTTTTAATGTCATATATCCTTCTGGTTTTTTAGTGGTCGATAAAACTGTATGTAAACTTCTCAATTAAAAGATGTTTGTGTTTTTCTTTTATATTTTAGAGCTTTGATGTTATATGAATAACAATATTGAAGATGTAACTGAATTTTAAGGTTGTTTTAACTTTCTATGGAAACAAATATATTTTATTTCTAAAAAAGTACCCCCTCAATTTTAGTTTATTTATTTTTAATTTCAAGTAAAAAGGTATTTTAAAAAGTTGAAAATTAAGGGTTATTTCAGGCCATTCGAATTGATCCCTTGTCACATTTTTCGCACTCGCTACATTATTGTATTATAAAACATAATTCGACACACTATGTTATACGATACAAGAATGTAGATTAAACAAAGAAACACGAAAACAGAATGTCATATAGCAATTCATATAGATTATAGCTCATGCTCAAACATCAACATCGCCATTTTTATAGAAGAATCATAATAAACAAGATCTCGGGTCCCCAAAGTTGTGTTACATCGATCGATAGATTTTATGCAAGAAACGTTCGATGCAATAGCTACTTACACCTTTCTCTTTTCAAGGCTACAATAACAATAATAATCTATCTACTCCCAAATTTTATCATTCTACATAAACTCAAAGCACCATGTACCTCGAGTTTGCTAGCAAATTCAAGATTTCAATTCACTCAATTCCCGCCACCAAAACCACGAGGGTTTGGCCGCCCTGACGACCCTGCAAATTGTTTCCTTGAATCTGATCTTCTCTTCCTCCTGGCGGTACCCGGTGGAGCCTAAAGTTTCAGAGAAAATGAAGTCAATTTGTATGCAATTTTAAACTGATTGTTGAATAAAAAAACAAACTTTGGTGCAGTAACTGATTGATCCACCTTTTGTTCAGATTTCATTGCTTCTTCAAGGTTGCTGAGTGCCGGAACTGATCCACCTTGCATTACGCCCATCAAATTCTTCATCCGAACGCGCATTTGAAACAGTTGTGCAACAAGTTGGCTCACCTGTCATACATATATAACATCCGTTAATTAAATTTTCTTTTCATTTGTTTCAAATTTAGTATAAAACCAAGGAAGTTATAATGTTTACTTGTTGCTCGGTTTTTCCAGATTCTTGAGCAATTCGCTTTCTCCTAGCAGGGGATTCTGCTAGCAGTTCGGGCTTTTCCCTTTCCTCTGAAAATAACTCCATAAGCATATTTTTAATATAAATTCCAATTTTTTTCACGCGTAATAAAAGATAATATATGAACCTGGGGTCATGACTTCAATCATTGCTTCCATAATTTGTAAACTCTTTTCTGCTTCCCGAATTTGTGCGGGAGTAACTTTTCCCATTCCGGGAATCATTCCAAGAACACGGGACATAGAACCCATTTGTGCAACAGCGCGAGTTTGCTTTAAAAAGTCGTTGAAGTCGAATTTTGCGCTCATGATCTTTTGCTGCAAATCTTCAGCATCTTCTTGTTTCATCTAAGAAATTATAAATAAGTTGGTTCAAATTTATAATTTTTACAGGAAAGTATAAGATAATATTATGACACTCACAACTTCTTGAGCTTTCTCCACAAATGAAAGAACATCTCCCATGCCCAAAATACGTCCTGCCATTCGATCCGGATAAAACGGTTCAAGATCTTCCATTCTTTCTCCACGCCCTACAAGTTTTATTGGTTTTCCTGATACCTAATACGCCCAAATGAATCAAAGTAAAATAAAAGGTGAAAATGATATTATTACGCAAGATATGTATATTATCATTGTAGAAGGCCAACCTCTTTAACACTTAAAGCTGCTCCACCTCTTGAATCTCCATCAAGTTTAGTTAAAATTGCTCCGGTTATTCCAATTTCAAGATTAAAAGTTGTCACCAAGGCTGCAAAACATCACCGAAGTTACAATGCTTTAAAAGATAATTATAAAGTTAATATCCACAATAATCACTATACCTGCAGCTTCTTGACCAGTCATTGCATCTACAACAAGCAAAACTTCAGTGGGATTCAATGTTCGCTTCACGTCTTTTAGTTCATCCATCATAGTTTTGTCTATCTGATCATTAAAGTCAAATCACAAATTAAAGGGTGTTTCAAGTCTTTCCTAATATCTGAAGTTATAAAGGGAATAAATGTTTATAACCTGAAGTCTTCCTGCGGTATCCATAATAACAACATCTACATTCTTCTTTTTAGCCTCTTGAAGACCTTGCCTAGCAATTTCTGCTGGTTTCACATCAGTTCCAGCTGTATACACAGGAACATCCACCTGTCACCGGCTCATATCAAGTCAAAACCGCATACACGGAATAATGTATTGTACTAAAATCATTCTTGATTAAATCATTGAATTTACAATTCTCTCTAGACATGTTGCCACTGATCATAAGAACATGTGCTCTTGTATATTGATCAAATGAAAAAATGTAATATTTTTCTATTCAAGTTACATTCAAAAAGTCCCTCTTTGAATGTGTAATTATAGGAAAAACTGTAGTTAGTATCCATAATCAAAGGTCAAAATAACCATTTGATCATGCAACTCTTACCTGTTTACCCAAAATAACAAGTTGATCAATTGCAGCAGGTCGATATACATCTCCAGCAATCAGCATGCAACTCTTTCCCTGTAGTTTGTTTCACATTACAATTACAAAAAAGGGTAAGAAACTAGACACAAGTCTTCATAATAACAAAAGGTTTGCCTATAGTAAAGCTAACTACTGTATATCTAAATAGAGTGACTGCACATGTGTTATGTGAGTGAGAGAGGGGTGGAGGTGTTAATTTTTGCAGCGCACCTGTTTCTTGAGGTAAAGAGCTAACTTTGCACTAACAGTAGTCTTCCCAACACCTTGTAGACCAGCCAGTAAGATCACTGTGGGGGGTGATTTTGCGAAAGTCAATTCAGAAACTTCACCTCCCATTAACTTCACCAGTTCATCACTTACAATCTGCACAAAGTAAATATCTTGAGGATTATAATTGATGATCCTTGGAGAGAATGTATTATGTGCAGACTGAATCAATTGTTAAACACTTAAGAAAAAACATACTTTGACCAATTGCTGATCTGGTTTGACTCCTCGAATCACACCAACACCAACAGCTTGTTCACTTACAGCTTGAACAAACCTTCTTACAACAGGAAGGCTAACCTGCCAACCAGAATTAGAAACTTGGATAAAGATGAACTGTTTTTTTGTTAATCATAAGCGTTTCTACTTTCTAGTAAGAAGATAAAAATGCAGGAAAAAGAGAAAAGTTTGCACATACATCTGCTTCTAAAAGAGCTCTCCTAATGTCCCTCATGGGTTCCACAATATTTTCCTTCGTAAGCACCTCTGAAACACAAAATATTAACCACAACAGTTTGTCAATGACAATGATATTAAAAAATGACCATGTTGTAAGAAGAAAACTCAATTCATATCATTCCATCCAGAGACAAGTATGTGTGAAAATTTTCCAAATTAATAACAAGTACACAGCTGCATTCAATATTTTTCACAAGTTAAATATGGGCAAGAACTATTTAGGTTATAAAATAAGCTTTCGATAAATACTAAGTATAAATACTAAGTAAAGAAGCACAAAAGATAAAAAAAGAATAGTCTTTTAAAGGAAAAGTTTATAAATTTTTCTAACGAAATAACCAGTATTCTGGAAATAAGCTTCCCAGAAATACTAAGTGACAGAGCTATGCACAAACCACTTGTAAAGTTGTTTGGCTTCAAAACCTACTTGGTGAAATTGTGTTTAGACAAACAAACCAATGGGTCTATGATGTAATAATGAGACAACCATTCACATTGCAAATAATGTAGTATTCATTGAAAGAACCAAACACATTGAAGTAGATTGTCACTTCACTCGGAAGTAGCTTTAAAATAGGAAAGTCACTATTCATATCAGGACTAGGAGCAAGTTAGCGGATGTATTCACTAAAGCCTTACCTAAAAGTCGGGTTTGCCACATTTGTAACAAGTTGCGCATGATCGACATCTATGCTCTAGCTTGATGCCTTGATCATATTGTCCAGTATGTAGCCTAACGGGCCCTATGGTTGGATTTAGATGAGATTCTCTTCTCTATACATACATACCCTCTATGACATAAATAACTACTACGAATATACACAAGTTTGATCTTTTGGCTTACTTTCTCTTTTAGTTCAACAAGTATAGCCTGACACAGAAATTAGATGACAAAAGACCACATGAACTGATGACATCCACAGTTCATTGGTCTTATAAAGAAACAAAATCAGTCAAAACGGCTAAATTATGGGGAAAATCATTGGAGGCAAAAGCAAGGCTCTAGATGAAGGAATCAAGGCCGGAGGCCTATGGCGATTCGTTGCAACGTCCACCCGTTTAGAAGTTTTAGCCCATACTTATGGGCTCATAAACTCTAGACAGATCAAAAGTTATGTGTATTTTAAGTCGGGGCCTTTTCTAGCCCTATAACTCCTGGTTCATCTCAGTATCACTAAGCTACAAGAAATTACTTGCAAAGAAGATTTTTAGAGGTAAAAACCAAACCTAAAATCATCTCAACTTCATGCTGAAAGATGTATGATTAAATTTCTAAACATCACAGATGAACTCTAAAAACAAACTAAAAACAGGTCATCAATCACCAATCAAAACAAATTCCCAATTTCCCCAAATCAAGCGATCACAAAACCTTCACAAACAACATAATCCCCACAATCACAAACCAACGAAATCAAAGATAGAATTTCAACCTTCTCCCTTGAGTTTATTCCAAGCAGATTCAAGCCCACTCGTTAGCTGACCAAACATTTCAGCTCTAATAACTCCACATCTCTCTCTTCTAACAGTAACCACCCTCTGCGAATTCACAATCCGCCATAGCTCCCTCTAACCCACATCCAAAAACAACAATTACAACCCAAAAACAATCAAAAACCCTAAAAAAACTGAAAATTTTGTAACATGAAACCATAATTACTAACCGCAGACGATGAATTGGATGATCGGAATGAGAGTGCGTGTGGGGAAGATGAAGGGGTGAAAGATGATGTTTTTATGGGGAACGTTGTGGAGAAATGGCGGGAAGAAACTGTAGAGAAGGTTAAAGACTCCATTGATGAAGAGAATTTTGTGAGTTTTGTGTCTGGTTTGTTATTATTATCCACAACGAATCCACTGAAGTCCAGTGTTTCTATCCGTTCTTGATCAGCTGTATCGGCGGACTACCGTAATCGTTGTATCTCCAGAGTCTAGATCAACGGCTACTAGCAGCCAGTAAAATATCATCATCTAAAAACATGTTGCGAACCAAAGATTTCAGTCTAGAGTCGTTGTATCCAAACAGACTTGTTTTTTAATTCCAAACAGGTTCGGGTTCAAAACCGAACCGGTTTTATTGTCGTGGGGTCAAACCGGTCCTGATTACAAACCGTTTTGGCTCACCGGATACTCGAACCTGTGAAACCGATATGTACCGGTTTGAAACCGGTTTCTTTAATAAACCGATTTTAGGACCAGTTTAATCGGTTTTTAACTTTTTAAAGAGGGTGGGGTTACCAAACCGGCTTACAAACTGGGGGTTCGGGTCGGTTTGGGACCGGTTTGGGCCAAACCGGTTTTTCTTTGAAACCGGTTCCGGTTTTTTTGGCCGAACCGGTTCCCGGACCGATTTTTTTTGCCCATGTCTATGTAGAAATAAACCCGTTCGGAAAATAAAAAACTTCCAAAAAAACCTGCTTGCTTAAAAAAACGGTTTGGTCAAAACCAGTTCCAACCGATTCAAACGGCCGATTTGTATACAGCTTTGGTAGCCCGACATCCGAAAACCGCTTTTAAAACCAGTTCAAATAAAAAACCGATTAAACTGGTTAAAATTCGATTTTTTTAAACTGTTTCCAAACCGGTTTGAGGGGTTCGAGTATTCATTTAGAAAAACCGGTTTTATTTTAAAACCGGTTTGATCACAAAACAAAAATACGGTACTAAAATCGAATCAGTTTGAAAAAAAACAATTGTTACACCTCTACTCTATAGTCAGACTTTGGAGTTCTAACTAGAATAAGCATCTAAACAAACTTTAGAATATTCTCTATTTTCTTTTATCTTTGATTATTCTATGATTATGAACTAGATATTAAAATTTAATCTTTAATATGAGTGTATAACTAAAGTTGAAATATGAGCCTTCAATTTTAGAGTTTGTTTTAAAACTTTTGAAAAATTTAGCCAGCCCCTTTATAGTCTTATGAATCATTAGGGTAATTACTTCAAATGTTTTCATTTACTATTTGCAATGGTTATCCATGGAGTTTACTCACATAATGAAGATTTATAAAACTAGTATGCATTTCATAGTATGTTGTCAAAGGCGCAATCAAGTCGCATAGGTGTCGTCTAGGGCCCAGGCGCAAGCGCAAAAAAAGTGTGTTTAACACAAGAAAAGCGCAATAATAAAAAAATTAAGAAAGATATTTAACGGGTAATAAAATTAACATTGCTCTCAATATATGTTTATAAAACTAATACAATTAGCAATTAAAAACATGTAACTATTAAAAAAAACTTAAAACCTTCAATAAAATAATCAGCGTAAAAAATTATAGTTCTATACTAGTTATATAAAACAAAAAAATAAAAGAAAAAAAAAACTTTAATTCTACTGTTGTGAAACCCTGCTTTCTACAAAATAGTGTAGCTTTTAGCAAAGTATATATACTATTAATGCTAAAAGGTAAGTTTTTAAGTTTAATTTGTTTTGACTTTTTATCTCTTCTATTTCTCTTAAGTCTCTTTTTTAAATTTCTGCACAACAACCACAACCAAGATCTGTCCAGACGAAATTTGACAGATAATCGATAGAATGTAGCCCGAATTTCTGTGGAATCTGGCCGGAGAGTCGCAAGAAAGCCCTTTTTGGTTGGAATCTCACCGGAAGAGCACATTCGACAGTGCAAGGTGTTTTTGGTGCGCCTAGGCGCTCACCTTTGACGCTTTTGACAACATAGATGTCATATACGTCTAAAATGAATGTATTAGATCCTGATGTGTATAAATTTTGTCAACGATCACGTCTCCACATTTCAATATATCTTATTTATAATGGGTCTTACTCAAATATGTTTATGGAGCTATTATGTAAGCTTCAATTTAATGTTTACAAACGTTGTATTCATCCAAACAAAGTGCACTCACCAAACTTCTAACTTGAAGTCAAACTTCTATTACATAAACAGATTTAGGTCAAATTAGAAGATTAGTCAACAAATAACCCTAATATGAACCAAACAACCAAACAAAGATTAATAGGATCAACCCCAAATGGACATAAAAGAAACATAAAACAAACCATTGGTATGCATAGCATATACCAAATTACATATCCAAACCAAATTACATAAAGTTAAACACTTTGTTTCTTTATGACCACAGGTCAAAATAGATACCCATCCCACCACCACCCCTGTCCACCACCAGCCACCGCATCACCGCCAGGCTTCGATCCTCTCGGTTCTTGAATTCAACCGGCTCACGATCGTGCTTCCTTTGCTCTTCTCTACACTTTTTCTCGAACCCTTCTTGTGATTTGAGTTGCTCGACTGCGGTTTTCTAGTCTTAGCAACTTCTACCACCTTAACACCAGTTTCTTCTTCCGACATGGTAGTTTGACTTTGACTTTGACTTTTGGAAGTCAAATCTTCCTGAGAAAGATTTAAGTGGCTTTCCAAGGTGGGTTCTTTGACTGAAAAATCTTGATCCTCCTCGTGCGCCTCATTGGTCTCGTCAACCGTTTCTTTAGAAGAACAGTGGGGCCCGTTGTTTTCATCGAAATGATCGAACCTTAAGGCAGGTCCCGCCTCAACTATAACGTCTTCTCTTTCTTTTAGAGTCTTGACGATCAAAGTCTTGAGAAAGTTCATAACTTGGACAGCATACATCAATGCAGTCAAAGGATCCGTCATCTGCAAAACCAAAGTTGGTAACTTGTAATCTATGCATAAATAGTTGTACTCGGATGTATGTCAACTCAGCAAGCGATAAAGCTATGAACTTTTATAATGTACCTGGGTCATGTTTGGGGCGAAAACCATAGCTATATTACGAGCATTCATCTTATTGAGATGTTCAAATTGAGCAACATCAGCCATTAGGTTAACAGCCCAATTCATCAAAGAAGCTTCAGTTGGTGGGAGCAGCCTCACGAGCCGAGCACACTCTTCTTCTGATTGGGCTTGCATCACCTGCTCGGGCTCAATCGAGTCCAATACACCGTTTGGTAGTTCCCTAAACCAAGCCTACACATGAACAAAACAATCAGCAACAAATTCAAATAAAACCTCCTCATAACACAATATAACCTTTAAAGGAACAAATTCAGGTAGAGGTGGCTTAATGGGCAGGTTGGGTAACAAGTAAAAAGGGGTTCGGGTCAAAACATGTACCTTTTAATGGGTCAAGTCAGTTTAACAGAAAAATACTTTTTGGTCAATATTATTATAAAGTTATGATTACAAAAATTATATTATCTTCTAAACTAACAAAGTGTGAAAATGGGTCATTTGAGTTATATTTCATTGCTAACATGTCAAATTGGTAAAATTATAAGGTTTAGCTAGAAAAGAACCAGTTCAAAAGGTCCAAAGATAAGCCAAAGCTCATAAATTACTTTATTCAAAATTTAGAATGATTATTCTAATAAACGTTTTCATAAACACTTAATAGTATATTAATAATCTATGGAACATACAAAAAGACAAGAGCCTTGATAGGCCAATCAACCCGGTCTATTTTAAGCTGCCGGAAAATTAGCTTTTTCCACTTATATTTAGTAAATAACGAATGATTTAACTTGAGATCAAATAGGCTAAAATCCAAAGTATATTGATTTCACTTTGATTATTAAATTACAACATAATCCCCAAGGAGGTACAAGACAGAAAAAAAATATCACACATGGTATAGTTGTTTCATTCAAAAAACAGCTGTGCTACATCAACAACACTTCAAGGTGCTAATATAATAAACTAAAGTCAAGTTGTTTAAATAAATAACCGCTAAAAACCAAAAGAAAAAAAAAATGGAAGTGATTAATAATTGTTAAGCATTTGACAAAAAGATAAGCACTTGAAAACAACATAACATTGAACATATAGAAGTGGACCCCCTACACAAACATGCGTCTATTTTTCGACGTTTGTTGATTGTACACTGCGATATAAAAAACTTGACTCAAAGGAAACAAGTCAAATGGGTCAAACGGGTCAAAATTCTATATTTACTTTAAATGCATACAACCTCCAAACTCGTTTTGTTTAAAGATTTAAATTATTACTATAATAATAATGTTATTTGTAATCACACATAAATATACATAAAAACAACCTAACCCACCCTTTTTTAACCCATTATCCGATTAGTTAAAGGTGTACCTTAATTAGACCCGCCAAGCTGTGAACATCTATGTTTTCAGGCACCTCTCCTCTATTTAATTGCTCCCTTATTTGCTCTTCTTGTCCATTATCACCATTGACTCTAAAGATTCCTTCTGCCTGCATTTTAATAGCCATAAATCAATGCTTGTAATTATAAGTGCTATTAAACTTGCAGGAAATTAAAAAATTTGCAATCTTGGAAGTCACGAGATGCATTGTCAAGTTGTACTATAGGGTGTCAAGAACTTGTACGTTACAACTTAACAACACAATGCGCACACAAACATACCTGAAGGCCACCTTGAGCATACAACCGTCTCTGCATCATTAAAAGAATTGTGGGCACACTGTTTCCTCTAGAGTCGAATGAAAGCTGCATAGATTCAGTTGAAACCCCAAAAACACTTGTACTGCAAGAAAATAAGATGAGTTAGCCCGATGCTTAAAATGAATTTTGAACCAATAAATTCTGTTTTATCAAGATTTATTGTTAACACATTTTTGCATTTAAAAGTTTAAAGATTCCATATGCTCTATACTTAACATAGCTTTTAGGTTCAACAACTATTAAGTGAAACATTGCTAAACTACAAGCACAGATTAAGCCTTAAGGTCATTCTTACTTGTAACACTCATTACAAAGTTTGATATGGATATCATTTGTTTTTAAACATTCAAAAAGTCAGCATTCAATTTCAATGTCTTAAATTGGTAAGCAGTTGGTTTATCTAGAAAAGTCAATTTACATAATTTTCCACCAAAAAGTTCCAAAATCCAATTAGTTATATGGCTAGCAAACATACTTAACACATATTCGTGCATGAATCAAGATTTAACAAAAATTACTAATTTAGTTGCCACAATAATGCAAATAACCTCAGATTCAACAAGTAGGACTTGATATATTGTAAACCACAGACAAAAGTAGAAGACATACATCCTACTTTCCAAACACCAAACTGACTTTGACTTCTTTCCAAATTCAACCTGGACGTTTTGAAACTTGTAACATACATTATCAAATATTACCAGTCGATTATTATTATTTTTTTCAAAATTTCAAGAATCAACATTCACTTTCAATGTCAAAAAGGGTAAGCATTTGGCCTGAAAAGTCAATCTGAATCTTTATTCCAACAAAAGAACACCCAATTTCTCAGTAAGCATTCATGATGCAAGAATAAAAATTCATTAAATCAAAACACCATACAGAAAGATGAGCTGGAGGGTAGTACAGTACAAGTCAATAATGCACAAAATTTCCCAAATTCAAACAGAAGATCAAGATTCAAGAACCACAAACCTGGCACTGGGAGGTCTTCTTGGAACCTCAGGTTCAAACTCAACAGGCAACCCAAGAAACCCATTAAACCTATCAAATGTAACATGAGCAACATGCCTAACATCTGTAGGCACTCCAATCTCCATCTTTGAAGATCTTTTTGAGCTATTATCACAACCAAAATCTTGAAATTTCACACTGTTACAAGAACCCACAAAAGATTTTCTAAAAACAGTCACCACAACAGCCAAAAATGAAGCTTCTCTCTCCTCTTCTTCCCTCTCTCTCCTCTTCCTTCTTTCTCTCTCTTCTGTATTGCATATAGATACAGCTACTGAATACAAATTGGAACAGGGGTTAATAAGGGAAGATGTTGGAGGAGAAAAATAATGATTTGTTTGTTGAAGTAGCCCATCATTGTCATCTATTGATAACAAAGAGCTTTGGGAAGAAGATATCTGAAGTGGGGATTGGAGGATTTCTGTCATTTTAACCAAAAAGATTGCTTTTTTATTCAATTTCTTGAAAATTATGACTTGGGTTGTAAGGGATGATTGAAATCTTGAATGGATTGATGGTAATCTAGGGCTTTTTTAATGGGGTTTGGTGGATTTGGGGAAGAATGAAGAGGGGGGATATGATGAGTTGGATTGAAGCAAGGATTTTGGATGGTGAGAAGTGAGCATCAAAAGATTAAATAATCAAAATATATGTCTTTTGTCTTCCAATAAGGGATACTTTATCCAGAATTTAGGTTATTCTTCACTAGAGAGATTTGATAGCTATAGGATTATTAAGCTATTTCATGTTGTACATTGTGTATATAAACTTGTATGTTGTTCTGTATTTATGTTTTACAACTATGGAAAAGTAGTTCTGATGAAAAGATTCAAATAGGATCGTGTTTACTTTTGTTAAACAACAAAATATGAAAAAAAGCAGAGAAAACGGTCCATTGCCAAACCATAGGTTTAGGGACTTTGGGAAATTTTAAATTCGATTTATATATTTTGAGGGTGTGTTTTGAAATAACTTAGTAAATTTGTTTCTTTGTAATCTTGAGGTTATGCAAAGTGACCGGTCTCTTTAGGAACATTACTTAAAACAGAAAATAAGTTAAGTATTAAGTAAAACAAAGTGATCGTTTAACAAGCCATCAAGCAAAAAGTTTGTGTGTGCTCATTTATTTTGTTAGTGTACACAATTGGTTGCAACAATATCAATCGTATATGGTTAATGCGTATTTATATGGTGTTACATGATAGATTGGTTTATTTAATGTTTCAATCTTCTATCATAATGGGACTTAGGTGTTGGGTGTGATGGCAAACATGTGAAGGGATATCTAAATTTGGAGGTTGTGTGGGTGGCACTTATTAGTACAATATGTGCTATGACATCAGTGGATGAATGGTGGTAAAACAAGTAATTTGGTCATTTATAGCTTGTTAGGGTTTGTACATGACTTAGTACACCAGTTGAGTTGGCTTATATGAAATCACTAACTTTACCAAAAGGTGTGGTTGCCAAAGATGGGTAAAAATAGGTTAACTTAGGTTAGGAGTAAAACCAACAATTGATGGTTAATGTGCTAGCTTCTTCATCAAGGGTCTCCTTGCAAGTTTTAATGATATGGTCGTACGGGTACGAGTTGTTTGGTATTTGGGTTAGTTGGTGCACATTTTAATTTATGGTTGCGTATTTATTAGTTGTCCATGGAAGTTATACATCTAAACTAGAATGATGTTTAAGCTATGAGTAAAACTCTTGTTCTCGTCATGATATAAAGGCTAATGTCTTTGTTTGTCATCAAGGGGAAGCTGAAAGTCATTGCGGGAACAAGAGACCGGTAGCTGGCGAGGCCATTTAGCGGCCCGCAAACACTACCCCATGCATGTAATAATGACTATTGTGTTTTAGTACATAATACTATAATAGTCTCCCTTGAGTTTCGTCATCTCCAACCACAAGATGCATGTCTGGGTTGGTGTTTTGTGGCTAAATAGTTGCAAGAGACCACATTTTCTATTCCCCTAACGACTCCGCCTCCCTTGGTAGACCTAAGTGGGAATGTGTGATAGAGTGGGTGTCGGCTAGAAGATATCAATCCAAAATCTTTTTTTTTTAATTTGTATGTTTTAGCATGATTAATTTCATATAATTAAATCCATTTCACATAATATTAGAAAGTGTTTAGAAGAAATCCGTGTGAAGTCTAACCTACTTTACATGTAAAATGGTTTAGGTGTTGAGCTACGAAAAAATAATAATAAATAGATAAAGAGAATAAGGTGTTGTTAAGGTTTAACCCAAATCGTGGTTATTGTTGTATAACTTTTAAATTTTCTAATAGAAGTATCTTACATAAAAAATAAAAAAAAAAAAAAAGAGTTTAAAAACCATATCAAAAAACAAAAACAACACCCACTCTCTAAATTTTTACACAAATACCTTGACCTCAAGCATTAGGCAAGATGCCTTTCATGTTCATACATGACTCACAACTAGCATTTCACTCATGGTTCGCTTAGTTATTGAGCTAAAAAAGCATAAAATCCTATTAAAAATATGGTTGTCGTGTCATTGAGACGTTATTTGCTTAACTATAATCAAACACATAGTTAAACTAAAACTCTATTAACTCTCCAACTTGCTTTTAGCCTTTTCTATTTCTATTAGTGACACTTTAACTCCTTGTACTATTCCTTACGTAATAGTATCCAATTAACATCTAACAATACTCCTTTCGTTAAGAGTTATTGACCTTAAGAACCAGTATCAACATGAAGTTCGTTCCATCAACATGAGGTTGAAGTTTCATCAGGGGGAAGTTAAAGTTATAGAACTGTCAAAAGTGTAGTTGAATATTTAGTATTTCAAGCCGCCTTTTGAGGTGATTTTAAATCATGTTCGAATAATGAGCGACCCACAAAACCAATGGGTAATGAACAATGGATAGCTTACATGTATTAAGTATAATTTATAATAAAAGTTAATAAAAACCCTTGATTTGTCACTTAATACCTCTTTGTGTATTCTCTTCTAGTAACATTTAGCAACTACCTTTTCTAATTTGATAGCTTGTTTGTCACCTTAT
The DNA here is from genome assembly GCA_025215565.1 of Flaveria ramosissima. Classification (NCBI taxonomy): domain Eukaryota; kingdom Viridiplantae; phylum Streptophyta; class Magnoliopsida; order Asterales; family Asteraceae; genus Flaveria; species Flaveria ramosissima. The sequence goes on from CM046045.1 coordinate 22,765,994, forward strand.
CAAGTACAAAATCAATACTTCTTTGGTTTCTTGTGATCCTAACCCTAGTAATAGTAGTGTTACTTATTTTAACTTATAACTCATTTTTCTCACCCAAAAAGCTACTTGTTATGTGTAGGCATGCTGGTAAAAGTGTTGCATTTGATCATTATTTATGGCTGGATTTGGGGCCAAATTGCATCATTACCTAAACACACTTATGGGTTGGTTTAGTGCTCACGCATGCATGAGGCATTGTTAATTACAAATAATATTGGTTTAAAAGTACTAGTTGCTACTATTATATTCATAGTTTGTCTCCTATAGGGCTTGCTATACTTTATATTATTTTTAAGAAAAAAAATATAAAATAAAGCTTTGTATTATTTTAGAAATATGAGATGAGTCATTTTTGTGACAATAGATGGTTATAAAAGAATGTGTATTTATTATTACTTTGAGCAATTTACACACATGAGAGAGATACGTGACTATTTAAAAGTTTGCATGGTTTTTTTACTATGTTGGTAATATGTTGGTAAAATGATAAGATATGAATGTTTATATTAATTTACACTGGTTATGTATATTTTTTGGTAATTATATACAAAGATTTGATGAACAAAATCGAAGGTTGAGTTAACAAACTTGTTTATTGAATTGTAAAATTGTTTAAAGAAAGATTCTAAAGCATCAATATGAATTGACACCTTCTATGGACACATCGTTTTATTAAACGACACAACCCTAGACACCTTAATTCAGTTTCTAACTTTACATGTTTACAACCTTGACCTCCTGATTAATTACAAATACATAAAAGACTCAAAACTATACTTTCTGTTTACAACCTTGACCCCCTAAATAATTTATTTGGTTCAAGCTCCGCCATTGTATTTTGCATTAGATACAGACTAAAAGCAACAGTAACATTTATTGAAAAAATGTGATAATTTTAAAGGTTAGAAATTTGCCATTAAAAAAGGTCAAATTAGAAACTTCTAAAATAGAAGTTAAAATTAAAGGTGAAATATTCTAAGATAAAGAAACGAACGACAAATATCAAAGTAACGCTAGACGGATATAATATGAAACAAAACTATAAAATCATGTCTCTTATTCATCCCGTACCTATTTACACATTACTCATGAGATGTGAGGTATGTCATTTGATTTATTATAATTTTTTTCAACAACCAGTCAATACTACAAACCTAATCATCCGAGTAAACTCATAACAAAAAACCACTCACTCCCGTTTATTATTCCAAAAGAAACCCACCGCCCACGTACCCACTATAATAAAATCTCTAGCCCACCTAAAACATGTTACACCAAATAAGACTTGAACATATAATCTCCACATTAAAAAACCATAAGGTTGCCTCCTTCCAAACTAAAGTATTATAATTACTTGTTTGAATTCCTAAATATATATTTTTTACTTTTTGTAATCTTTTATTGAATTTTATTACCCAAGGATTAAATATAACAAAGTCATTGAAGTAGTTGATTAGTCTATTACCGAGGACAAAAAAACAAATTTACACATGCAATTCGTTTAAACGAGTATACATCTCTTCGGTACGCAGACCAGGTATCACTTAAAACCATACTTGTAAAACCTTTGAAACTAATCTCATCCGATCACACATCCGAATAACCATCCGAACACCCGGCCCGAATGTTTTAGGTTGGCTTGATTTCTTTTTCATCCCTACCTACAAGCATGGCTAAAAGGGAGACACACTGGTGAAGTTAAAAGTGGTATCACCATAACAATAGCCGTTGGGGGGACTTCATCTAACAATTCTCACTTTTCTGACCTTTTTTTAAACCCATAGTAATAGCCGTTGATAAAACATAAAGAAAAGTGATGCAAAAAGAGGGGTGGGGGTGTTCACAATTAACTTTTGCCACACAAACCATTTGCATTTTCACACTGCTTGTTATGTTAACTCTAGGATGAAACAAAGGTAAAAACAAGAAATAGTATCTGACAGTCTAGCGGGTACAAATCAGCATGAAACCGATCATACTCTTACCAAGTTTTGAGTATCATATCGGTTGCTGCTAGATCTATTTTTGGGAAAAGAAAATAAACCGTTACAGAATACATTGCAACCGTAACATGACATCAGTCACTGAGCTCTATTGACTGGCTCTAGAGCTTCAACGGTGACTACGCTATTACCTCTTATGACCTGCACAACAATGAACATTATTTTAATTTATGATATCTCGCATAATAAACAAAAAAAAAATAACAGAATTGTTTAGGTTGACCCGGCCGGTACGCAGATTACCTGTTCTAACCAATTACTCGTAACTTAAACGTATTTATGGAAACAGAGACTTACCACCATGCCTATTTCATTCTTCTCTTCACCATTCACTTCCACGGTGTTGTCAATGACTAAGTTCATAAACTGATCAAAACCACGAAGAGTCCCCACCACTGTCCGATTCGCATTCAGCTTGACTGAAATACAAGATTAGAAATGATTGGTAAAGATATTTAGCTAACAGCCTAATATGTAATAAAATAAATAGTAACGATGCTACAATGAAGCACAAACAGCATGATCATCCTTTTGTCAAATTTACCTACAAATAAGTTTATTTGTCTTAAGTTTTTATCTAATGGGTCAGACACCTTAAGATAAGTAGTTGAAACATGTTAAAGTCATCCACAGTGTATTCAAAAACAGAATAACCTTCCAAATCACTTTATTAGAAACAAGTTAGATTATGATCATAATATTCCTTTCGTAAGGTGTAAGCATACTTAACACATTAATTAATATTATAACTAATAAGGTGCTTGTGAGCCTGACCAAACCTGACTCGATGCGCTGTATCTTGCACTAAAAGTTGCCTGTTACCTAACCCGCCTAATTTGCACCTCTAAACTAAACTAACACATGTTGGCACCTCCATAATTTTATTTCTCAAATAAGTGATTAAATATCGAGTTACAAGATCAAAAACTTTAATGTATGGAACATGAAAATTGTTAAATACAAAGTGTGACTCCACAAAATAATAGACAATAAAAGAATTGAGCACCTATCAAACATCAAGATGGCCATTTTGAGAAGAAAATTAAACAGATTTAAAGACATTGCTATTTCAGCCCATTTACTTATCAATGGTTTTTTTGGGTAGTGCTTTTATCTCAAAAGGTCAAATAAAAGAATTCAGCTAAAGGTCAAACGGTTTGAAGTTCACTGAACAGTTTTCTAACGAATATACGTAAGCAAGTCAAGCCAGTCCAGCCCATCTACCCCTGTACTAAAAACTGACCCATCTCAAGCGAAATCTGTTTGAGTTTTGACCCATAACCCAACCACCCTAAACAAGACAGTGTCCTTGATGGCCTGACCCCAATACTTAGCGAGAGATATGTAACCCCCAACAAGAGCACTTCTTAAATAAAAAAAAAAGTGTAAACAGTTTCTATATCATTTCAAAAGAGTTTCTATAACATAACATCAAGTATTGAACTCATTGTCAATGCAATCTCTACAACATAAGTTAAACATTTTCATCCCCATAACACAACACGCATCTAAAAAAAGCCAATAATATATAATTACCCGTATCCACATTTAAAAACACAACCAACCACACTCTCATCAGCTACTCCTCAAATGTTACCAACATATATAATTGCTTATTTGCTTAATACTTCCTACTACCTACTACTCCTCAAACAAGTCATAGTTAACATTTCAAATCTTCCAACCAAACCACCAATGCCTCGCTACATGCAACTCAAATATATACACCCAAGGTTTAAAAGCACGGAATCGAGCCTCGAGGTGTTTTCCCTTCGCCTCATGAGGCATAAGCCTCGAGGCGAACTGAGGCATAAGCCCGAGGCGGAATTAAAAAATAAATATAAAAATTATATACCTTATAAAAAATAAAATACAGACTAATTTCATCATCAGATTCATCAAAAACATAAAAAACACACATTAAAAAGACATGAAATGTTTGAAACTAACACAAAGAGTCTAAACATCAAAAACAAACATGAAAACCCCCTGAGGCGCAGCTTTTCTTACCGCCTCAGCCCTCCACGAACAAAATAACCCCCTAAGGCGCCGCCCTTGTTTTCTGTGCGCCTCGCCTCGAGGCGCACGCCTCAACCGTTTTTTAAAACTATGTATACACTCACGAAAAATCTCAATACAAACAATTAGAGTAATCACACGGAGATTATTTCGCCCCCTAAAGAGTAGGATCCAACAAAAACTTGATTTAATCATACAAAATTGCATCTTATAACCATATTTGAAGCTAGGTAACATAAAGAATGTAGCAACCATTATAAGCTCTTTTTAGAATCAGCTAACTCACACAACCTCTAAACCTACTCCTAAATCTACACCAACGTTCACCATTGGACTCGAACACTCAAAAAAGGCACTACAAACCTTGATACCGCTACTCATTGCAACCATTATATCCAACAAAACTGCTTAAATTACAATATCTTTCGACATCAAACAGTTAACGCAACAACAATAACAAAACGCCATAACAATCAATCAGAAAATCAAATACTTACTCTGTAGTTGCTTGTCCATATACCTGCAATCCAATTAAAACATCAGTTAACACATTGCATCATCAAATCGACAAAACACATAAATGAACGTTAACTTAAAAGTAAAAGAAATCGGGAGGATGTAATCGAATGAAACGAAAAGCTTACTTTTTGAGATCTGGGGGTTGACCGGATCTGCTCATGTCGAAACCCTAAAAGTGTTGACAACGGTGGATCAAAGATGATGAGATGGTGGAGTTCGATTGCTTGTGAATCAATGGGTTTATTACGGCAAAAACCCTAATTTCATATGATTTTTGCCTCTTTGTTTCTCGTTTAATTTTGCTTTGGGTCCCTGTATTGTGTCTAAATTGTTGTTTGGACCTTGAGTTTTTAGAAACTGATCTTTTAGTTCACTTATTTACGAGATGCTCGAGAAAACAAGTGAATCGAGTGCAACTTTTTGGAGATCTATACGGGGCATGATATAACTATACAATTGATTTAGACCATTAGTAGTTAGAGTGGTGCGACGGTAAAAAAGTGCTACCATGTAAGCAGTCACATCAGCTTTATGTGATAGTGAAAAATAAATGTAGTAGGTGTGTGATAGTGATAGAGTTTGTAATTATTAAAGTTTATTATGTGTATTATTATGGTTGGTTGGAAAATAAAATAAAAAATAAACATAATATTGCTCGTTTTCCCGTGACCACCATCGTATGTTTTGCTTCTTTGTCGTTAGGGTTGCCACATCACCTTAACATTAAGGAACAAAATTTAAACATGATTTGGAAAATGTAGTTTCTAGCCATACAGATTTGTTTTTATGCTAGAAACTTATGTATGTGTTTAGGAGTATTTAACATTAACTACAAAAGCTAGGTCATTGTGAAGTTGTTAGTAGTTTATTTCATAGATTATGGATATTGACGTAAATTTAAGGAAAAATTACGGAATGAAATTGACATGTCATATGTAATGAAATTAGATCTTATAAGTGTAGGATGGATGACACGAGTTTTAATATTTTTATTTTGTAAGATATTTTAGATTATATGAAAGTGAAAGTTAATGATTTTAATTTTTAGATATCATGTAATTAAAAAAAAAAAAGCCAACCACAAAAGAAGCATAAGTCGATAAAAACAAGTTGACAAGATGGTTAAAACTGTAATGGATGAACAAAGTTATTGTTTAAAGAATACGACTATATGAACTAAACCCATAGTTAAAGTGACGTCTCAAGAAGTAAAAGAAACGTTGAGCATTATTCGCAAGGTTAGAATGCTTTCTTGTTGATATCATGGCTAGGTGTGTTAGCATATATGATAACATGACAAAACAATAGAAATAAGTTATAGATGAGGTTGAACAACACCCATGGAGTTTGAATACAAACTTTAACTAACAAAAGAAGAAATCAAACAAGGACAGACTCAACACTATAATAAGAACCATAACAAGATCAACAACCCGACTAATGAATACAATAAGCCAAAAAGAAACAAACGAATAAGAAGATGAACTAGGGTAGATGGACAGATAAGTTCTTGACATAAGACGGGGGTTAAAACCCTAGGTAAATTGGAAAGAATGAAGACATGATCATAAACTGTGTCAACTTAGTCATGAAGGCCACTCGATTCAGTAACAACTCTTCAAACAAGTTACTCGAGGTTTAACACCATTTCACAGTATATCAAACCTAATCAGTTGTGATGAAGATGACCACAAAGGCATTTTGTATCCTCTCAATATTTCTAGATGTCACCATAGAGAATGGGAGAGAGGAAATACTCATATACTTTGTTTAGAATTAAAGTAATGCAACTACAACCCTTGAAACTTCAGCACTTGTGCACCCGAGTCCCTGAGCTTAGCTTCCTTGCACTCCAGCCCCTCAAAGCCGATACTTCGAACAAGACCTCGTTAACAACATCAACAACCATTAGAAGACATAATTAACAACTAGAACCTCACACTACAAGACCATCACAAGTGAATTGATAATAACGGTCATACTTTTTAACAAAACCAGTGTATAATATTCTATAATGGTGAACAGGATACTTCTAAATTTCTAATAATGTAGAAAATGATGAATAGTATGTTCTATAGTTTTTCTTCTTGAAAACTTTGTATGTATACTTAACTATATTATAACTATTTATTATCATTTGTTATTTAAAAACATATGACAATTTCGGATTCAACCATCGTTCATGGTCGGCTTTTATTACGGGTGGAAGTGTAGAAGTGTGGAAGTGTGTTACGTTCATTAGAAGTGTCAAAATTAGATATAAGATATCGAGTTACGAACAACAGATTCCAAAAACTGATAAAAAATTCATCAACAAAATGACTGAGAATCCAAATATAACCAAACTAACTACAAAAAAAAACAGATGGAATAATCAAGAACAAAACCCTAAGAATGAAAGAGACAACCGAAATGTTCGAGGAGACGTACGCCAGAAGAGAAAGAGAGTCAGACAACAACTATGAATGATCTCTCTCATACCTCAAATTTGTATAGGATCCAAAAGCAAGAAACTTAAAGACACACTTCATATTGGATTCACACTTATTTCAGAGAATAAACAAACCACACCCGGAGCTCCTAATCAACCAAACAACAGTCCAACAACACCTGAAAAGCCCAACAAGATAAGAATAATAATAAGATAAACGTCTCATTAGAGCTTAAATAAATATAATATAAAATAGATAAGATATATAAAAGAGGTAAGCATAACTGTATTTCAACAGTAAGTTTGTCATCTATTTTAATTGTTGAATGTTGATGCACTAACATGCACACATATAAAATATCAGGTACCTTTACGAACTTTAAAATTTTATTATAAATTCACACATACATCATTAGTTACTAATTGGTGATATTATACGTTGCCTTTATGTTAACATGCTATAGTTCCAAAAATTAAAGAGTATATTTAGAAAATTAGGGTGGCACTATCTTTTTTATTAAAAAACAATGGCTTTAGTTAAAACTAGCGAGGAATGTCTCTTTATAGATATATTTTTTTTATCATTTTCTTTACTTATTAACGTGAAATAAAATTTATTCTTTTAAACCTTTAAAGTTTATATAACTTTTTCTCACTCACATTGAGATTATAAGAAATTAATTACGGAAAATTTATCAAATCATCTAATCGTACAAAATGCTCTTTTTGGTATGAAATTTATTTGTTTAAGGTATTTAAAAGTTAATGCAAGTCTAGGGCTAAAGGCCCATAGCATCTTCATATAAAATGTTGTTATGCATAAAAACTTAGCAGCCCAAATTATTAGAGCCCATGACTTCAGTCAGCCACAGGATCCAGCCCTTAATCTTGGTCCAGGTCCAATCGGTTGAGGTGCACTAATTTGGTTTCTTTTCGGTTCCGGTTCCAAACCAGTTCCTATAGGTACCGGTTGCAAATCAAAAGCGATTTGAGTTAAAAACCGGTTTTGTTTCAGTAAGTCAGAGCCGTTTGCAAGTCAAAAGCAACCTTTGAGCGGTTTTTTGCCTGTTTTTAACGGCCATGTTTTGAAACTAGATGGTTCAAGGCAAACTGTACCTAGTTTTATCCCAACGGTTTTCTCAAGCATGGATCAATCCACTCTCTGCCAGAAAGGAACCGATTCCAGATACGGTAGTGGGGTCTGAAACCTTTTTTTACACCACTACCGCTTACCATACCAACCAACATAAAACCATATACTTTATGTGGGCTCACTATTTAAGTTCAGTTTTATGGTTTGTCGGTTGTGTTTTACGACGACACCGATTTGTTGTTGTTTTTTTTGACCCATGATCACCCTACTTAAAGATTCCACCAACATAAAAGTATAAAACCTATTGATCAATCATCGTGTACAATGATCATCTACAATAGATTATTGTTAAACCCCACCCCCCTCCAAAACCATAATAAGCACATCCTTATCTTTCTTTTATAGAGCATACAAGATTGATGATTTATTTTATCTGTTTTGTTGAAGTAGAAATATCGCTTGAAACACCGTCGTGTCCATTGTCGATTAACCAACATACCTGCATCAATAGTCCTAAATGTTTATGCATAATGAGGTGCCTTGAACCGTCGGGGAGGGGGGGGGGGGGCGTTTATATAAGAAAGCCTTCAAGCAACGAAAACAAACCACTCCCGTTTGTTTATTTGGCTCATTGACTGAAGTAGACGAATAACAGCTAATTCAGTTCGGTCTTAAAAATTATTTGCCCACCATGTTAAGTGTTAAATTTCAGCCCAAGTTTGGTTTTTGGTTATTAATCAAACATAGCCGAAAACAAATTGAAAACCAACATATTAACCAAAGTAACCAAACCGATCTTTAGTTTTGATTGCGGTGGTGGATTTACCAAAAATCAAACTTCAGTTATCGGTTTCGAAGATGTATAGAAACCAAACCAAATCATCGTTTGCATAATCCTAAGAGAGAGAAAATATAATGTTAGCACCCAAAAAGTTATGATACCATTAATATCTTTATATTAATGTCTAATAACCCTTCTAAGTTCTACATTAGTATATAAAACATGACCAACCCTAATTGACGCTCAATCCTAATTGACTTATCTCTAATGGACTTAATCCTAAATTAAATACAATAGTTATTCTAAACATTTTTTAAGAGAAAAAAACAATCAAATGCTTGTTTAATTTTAAAATATGCAGAAAATAGAGGACCAACTTTTCACCAAACAATTATTCTAACAAAAAAAAAATAGCCCATGAATACTTGAATTTCGTCGCGTCCAACTACATGTGTTCGAACTTATTATAATATAACAAAATGATAGTATCAAAAAATATTAAATGAATATTTAATTTTGATTCACACTAACAACAAAAATTACTAAAATATATATGCAATTTGACAGCCAAAAAATTGGTAGTCTAAACATTATATATAATCTATGCCATCTAAGTGACAAATACATCTTAACCAATTAATCATTACACAAATTTGGTGAGTCAGTGTCAACCTTATTAACCTATATATAGTTCACAAAATCCATCATACATCAGTAGATTGTACTTTAATTTATGACATCAAAATACTATCAAGTGTGTTTTATCAGTCTCAACATGTTTCGTGTTCAAAGACGGTTTTCTTCTATTAAGAAACTTGCGAAGAAAGTTACGCTTAGAAGCATACACATCAACCGCGATAAGTGGTATGTTAAAGAAGAAAGATTGTTAAGATATGATGTTGATGTTGATGTTGATGTTGAAGATCGCGTGTCCACCACCACGACTCCTAGAGGGTTTTTGGCGGTTTATGTAGGGGATGAGAGGCAACGGTTTGTGGTTCCAACGAGCTGCTTATCTCACCCGTTGTTCAAGATTTTGTTAGCGAAGGCGGGTGAAGAGTTCGGGTACGAGCAAAAGAACGGGTTGGCGGTTCCGTGTAGCGTTGCGGCTTTTCAAGAGGTTGTTATGGTCATGAAATGTTGCAGAGGCATGTTTGATTTTCAACATTTGGTTCCAGAGTTTATTGCTTAGAAAAGTTGTGTTTTTGTTTTTTGTTTTTATATGTAGATTCAGAAACATTTCAAAATCTTAAAAATCTTCTACTATATATTTCCATTGATAATAATTTTAATTATTTATCTATTTTCACTAGCGTAACATATATTCTATGATAATCATAAGAGTACGCATACAATTAAAAACCAAAATAAAAGTTATAAGTGTGATAGATCAAATGATTAATTATTTATCTTTCATAGTTTCATATGCAAAATAATTTGATTTTGTTACACTATAATGCCAAGAAATTTCTTTTGAAAATAGTTAATTAACACCATGAAAGTCCAAACAAAGTGATACTTCATGGCATAACAGAATTGAAAACCGAAAATGATGTTGTTTAGTTCAATTCATTATTTTATTGCTTAAATGGCAATTGTGATGTGTAGATTTAATGTTTCGAAATGTCTCGAAACAATAGCATTTTGGTCTACTTAAACCTACATTTGACATCAAATTTGATATGTAAGTTGGTACAACAGTTTCTAAATGATAAAAAGTATGTATATAAATATGTATAATTATAAACATGCTATACACTTAATATCCACATTTACATGCACCAACTTCATGATCAAGTTTTACATTATTCACACCTTATGGCTTATGGTAGAAATTTGATGCTAGTTTGCATATGTACAAAACTTTGATTTATTTTGCATTGGAAAATGTATATTAACTCTTTTCTTTAGACCATAAGTAATGGTTAATGCCCATTAAGGGATATTTTCTGTCACATCAGCGTCAAGTCACCATTATCTTTTTGTTAAAAACATAAGTAATGGTAAATGCCCCTATAACGTCCCTTCATCATTATGGATTTGGTGATTTGTGGCGTTATAATAATAACGCCCCTTTAAACATAACGCCCCACCGTAATGGTGATGGGGGCATTATGTGGCGTTATGTATGGGTTTAACGCCCCATTATACATGGTCTTAGGGTGGATGGGGCATTTTTCGGTTCAGCTTCTGGTATTGTTGGGTTGAGTGGGAACTTTGCCGCAACCATTAAGGTTGTTCACAAGCTGAGCCAAGCAAAGCTAAGGTTTGACTTGACCCAGCTTGGTTTGTAGGACAAAGTCGAGCCGAGCTGGTTTTGTTTCGTAAACGTTTCGAGCCGAGCTAGCTCGGTTTGTAAACAAGGTGCTTTCGAACGGGCTTTTCTGAGTGAACTTCGAGCTATTTTAACGACCCTAGCAACCTCCTCGGGTTCCACCATCAAGTGTCACGAACCCGTGATTGAAACCGCTTAATTCTTGCATAATATTTTTTCAAGAAAAAAATGGTAAGGTAGTTATGAGTTTAAAAGAATGTGTTATGGTAGTTTTATGTTGAAACAATGATACAATTGAATGATATTTATGATAGTTTTAAATTCAAAAGAAGTGCTTCTTCACCGAATAATGTAATGTAGATCTACCTAATTGAAAGACTTATCAACTAATTATAAAAAGTGCACACGATAGCAAGAATCTTGTGAAGGAAGATGACAAAAGTACGTAGAAAAATTCTCTTTGACGGTGCACTTTAATAATAATCTATTTGTATTTCCATTCATTTGTCTGGTTAAAGGAATTTAGTTTTCGTCTGTTTGTTGTGTCTTTAAGGTTTGTAGCTTAACTTCACCGTTGGATTTAGTTTCTAATGTTAACAATTTAACAAATCAAAAGTAGAATTTGTCTATACATTTAAACTCGAAAGGCCTTAAATTTTAATTTCATTTTATATATCCCGTAAGCTTAACCCACATACGGTTTAAAACTTTAAACCAAATCTTATCAATTCATAAACTAAAGGTGCACAAACCCGTTTTTTTTTTTTTCAACAAAAGTCAAAACCGATTTTAGGTGAAACCGTTTTTTTCGCCTCTCTCGTGAAGTCCAAAATTACGAGCGTATAACTAATAAAAATACTATGCAATATATCATGAAAGGATCAATAATTAACAGAAATGAGTATCGTGTTGTAAATTGTTATTATCACAACATAACACTAGTTATTACTAGTTTTATAATTTTATAATATGCATATTTCCTGCTGTATAGTAAACGTGAAGCCCAAAATTATGAACATATGTGATATGACAAGCTTTGGGAGGTATACCTGCTCCATTGTAGCCCAAAAGCCACAGGCCCGTTTCTTTGGTTTTTTTTTTCAACTTTTCATTCTTTTATTACTAAAAGGAAATTTGTTTTATGAAGAACTAGTATTAAAAAACCCTCGTGTTATGACTGGAGTGTAAAACCGTGAAAAAAACTAACTTCGAAACATTCTTGCGAACTTGCGCGTTGAAGGTAAGAGAAAACGAAACGGTGGACGTTGTTGATAACATTTGAAATTTTATTTAAAATATTGGCATTGTTACAAGCCTGTAATGTGACATGGTCGTTGATGATATTCTAAACTTTATATAAAAAATAATCATCAGAAGAATTCAAGTGGGGACGTTAATTAAAAATAAGCAGGTTGTGATAATTAAACCAAAATATAAATATTAACTCTAATAAAAGTAACACGTAAAAACTTGGATCTCATATGATGCACAACCACGTCTTAAATGAAATTTACACTGAAACGTGATACCAAATAACACGTCAGAATAATATATACAAAGTTTTATAAAAAAAAATTTTTAATTTTATGACAATAGTTAAGTTTATAATATAAAATGTAGATGTAACTAAAATTAAAGGGTCTAAATGTAATTTTTGAAAAGTCTCGGTGAAAAGTAAAAAAATATAAGAAAAATCTTGCAAACAGGTTGTACCTTAAACATTTCTTTGAAGTTTTGTATTTGTACCTATATCCAACGTATTATATATCTACTCTAATAAATTAAAATAACTATCAGTCACATGGTTATTTTTTAAAATGTTCACATCATCTCCATCTAAAATTGTTCATGTGTCACTATCACAATAAATTTACAATTTTGATAAAAAAATTGACTTCATAAAAGTTAACTTAATAACTTTTATTTAATACTATAATAATCAAGAAAATTTTTTTTCTAGAAATAAATAATATTTTATTAAAAATACTTTACTAAGACTTAAATTTGTTAAAATATAGTTAATTTGTAGCTAATCGTTTAAAACTAAAATATTTTAAAAAGATATATAGAAAGGTTTATGTATATTTATTAACAATAATTTTTTTCTTTTTATATTATTGTTTATGCCTTAAATCTATTTGTAATATATATAATTTTATTGATATGTTAATGATAATATATATTAGATTATACATATATACATAATATATTATATAACTTTTTATTTTTAACATGTGTAACATACAGGTATCTAACATAGTCTAATCTAATAAAGCAAAATTTTTACGTATCATATGATATTTTTCACCCCTTACACCTAGGCTTCATCTAGTCATTATACATGTGACATTACCACAATAAAAGTTAGCATATAATAACACATTAGATGCTATTTATATTATTTTAATACTTTTCATATTATGAAACAATTTTTTTTTAATTTAAAAACATGATTCTTTTTATTATAAAAAAAAATTTTAAAAAACAAAGTTTTATGAAATATGAATGCAAAAGACTTTTAAAACAATTACATTGTTTAAATAAGTATTTAAAAAAAAGTCTGGAGTGTTTAAAAAAATAAAAAGTTTAAAAATATATTATTATTGTATTATTAACTAAATTAACTAGTATACGTAATTTCAATATAATCGTATCTCAATTAAATTGTTTTTTATTTTTAAATATTTAAAAATCATTATTAATTTAATATTTATGTATTACATTGATTTCTAAACTAGTATTATACAAGACTGATATCCTCTATGCTTTCTATTCCTCTAGCTTTCTATTGATTTTTCAAAAATAATTACTTGTTACATATGAAAATTTAAAGTGATTCCATAGAACATATAATGTTTGAAAAAAAAATTTCTTCTAACGCTATTCCTTTCATAATCACACAATTAACCCATTTTGATATATATATAAAAAAAGTAAAATTAAAATTATAGTAGTCTATCTTTGAAAACTCAAATCTTTGTCCGTCTATGTAAATTCTCGAACAATGTTCGGTTTTTTAGTTCTTGGATACTAGGTAAAAGTGTATGACCAAAACCCCTGATTTCTAGTTTTAAATTTTTATCTATAAAAACTTTTTTTGTAAATTTTATATTCATAGTTTGCATGTTATTTTATTGCTTAGAAACACTTTTATAGGACTGAGCGTACAATTCGTACGAACATTTACCTTTTTTTAGAACCGATAGAATTAGGTCCACAATTTCGGCTTGATTGCCATTCTTGTCTTCCCACCTTCTCTCTCTATATATATACACATAACACACACAAATATAGAATGTATTCTTTTCATAACCATTAAGATGATAATAGTGATAAAGTTTAAATTAAATTTTAAATGGTGCATGATAGAAAATCAAAAGAAGTGAGGAAAGGAAGTAGAGCTGGTTAGTTAAGCCTTTTGTGTACAGGGTCGGATTTATAGTGTAATTTGTGGCGTATTGGGTTTGAGGTTTCTCAAAAATAAGGGTCCTCATTTTATAAAAACAAATTATATTGAGTTTTGGTATTATATGGACCAATGAAATTTTGAAAGTGGAATAACACTTAATAGTTGAGTCCAGATAGAAATTTTGATAATCGACTAGCTCTTTTTTGTCTCTTTTTTTAAAAAGAAATCAACTATCAATGACTAAAGGTTAGTATATTAAAAAAATATTTTGATTTATTGTTTTTGTTCAATGATTTATTGTTTTTTAGTTCGATTGGGACCCCATAAAACGTTGAGCCGACCATATTTATGTGTCACATTCGATACTATAGGTAACATATGTTTTTTTTTATTTTGCTCTTAACATTTATTTGGTTTTAACATGAACATCTTCCTGTAAACGTGTTTGTATTTTTCATTGTGTAAATGGATGCAACTACGCATATACACAACACCCATAAAACTAACTACATAAAAATGGCGTGTTTTCATTACCTCTTATCCTTATTTAGAAAAACCCCATTTTAGGTGGATTTATTCACATCCTAAAATAAAAAAATTAGGTCGATTTAAAAGCATATTAGAAGTCGTGAAAAGGAAAAAGACAACATTTAACAAACCTCTTGTTTTAAGAAGCTTGATTGAAGAATTATCCAAGTTTTATATTTAAAAAAAACTTACTAACACTAATTGTTACTATCTATATCTAACGAATAAGAAAATAGTTGGGGTTATTATTAAACAATAAGCACACATTAACTTGTAATTATTTATATATTAAAATTATACTATATTAATATGTTTATTAATTTTCTAAATTCTTCTTCATTCTTTGTAGTTATGTTTATTAAACTTTATTTTTCACACTTTACAACTTTTATCATTTACTAAAAATTATATTAAAGACTTAAATTTGTTTGAATTTGAAAAACTTTTAATACTACTTAAATCTTCATTAGTAACTAATTAACTATTAAATATTTCTTTTTAACATATGTTATACACGAGTTTCTATCTTACTTATATAATAATAAAATAAAACATGCATCCAAACAACATATGACTTGATGCTTGATTAGTTTATATTCATTATCGAATATAGTACAAGTTATATGAAAATTTAGCAAGGATCAAGGGGAAAAAATCTAAAACTATGTGTAGTGTCTGTTTAGTGAAAATGTCATATAAATATCATGTAGATAAAACTCATTTTACTAAAGCCTATTTTAAAACAAATGTAGTGGTTAATTAATATTTAAAATCTATATTGATGCAATAATATAGTAAAATTTGAGTTTGTCTCTGTTAAGGGTTTGACGCCCTTTGGGTTCGAAGCCACCTTTAAATATTTTGTAATGGTATTTGAAACTCCACTTGTGTCCATGTCATCGTGTTTGGCGCCCCAAAAATATCCATTGTGTCCAATTTAAAAGATACATTTTGAGATGAAAATAATGAAAATAAAAAATAGGTAAACTTTTCTTTAGATATAGATGAAAATGAGATTGCGTATCGTTTTCAATAATAAATTAATCAACAGATTGATATGACATGATGAATTGATAATAAAACTTTGAATGTTAAAGATAACGATTACTAGTTTTTATATGATTTTATATTGCAAGTAAAAATAGAAAAATATATAATCATGTATTCAAAGTGGTTATAGACATTAAATTAGTTTTCAATAGCCACTCTTAACATTTCACCGTAACTACATGGTAACAAAAGTATATTCAGGTAGAGCATTCACAACTCATCCCCTAAAATTATATGAGTGTATTTCCTATATATATTGTATGGTTATAAGTGGTTGTAAGTGAAGAATATGAGAAATTTATTGTTCAATCTATATTTTTGGGAAACATTGTTCAAAACCTTATAATATTTTTAATATATTTTAATTGGTTGTGAGTGGAATAGAGAGAAAAGATAATGATAAAGTTGAAAATGAGAGAGAAAATGTAGTGATTTTTAGTGTAATTATATAAATAAAGATGCGGAATGGGTTATAAATAGGCTTAATGGATTTAATACTCCCAACTATTGGGAATTGACCGCTGCCACCCCCAAGTATCATTTTGGCGAATATAACTCCCAAGTAAACACTTCGATGTCTGTATCACCTGTCGTTTGTTAGAACCCTAATGACATTAACTATATGATGATGTGACACGCATACGTGTACATGCCTCGCTTGTGTGGCAGCTGACGTGGTTAATTAAAACTTCATAATAGTGCGGGTTCTAACAAACGGCAAGTGATACAGACACCGAAGTGTTTATTTGTGTGAGTAATATTCGGCAAAATAATACTTGAGGGTGGCAGCGGCCAATTCCCATAGTTGAGAGTATTTAAATCCATTAAGCCTTATGAATGATCTTAGGTCACTTGATGATAAGTGTTTGAGTCACTTTAACGTATGGATTAAATATAAGGGTAGTGTTATTGTACAAAGGAAGGAAAAACTAAAAAATGTGAGAAATATATTTATCTAGTTAGATCTTAAGTCCAAGGGCTAAGAAAATCTGATTGCATAATGGTAGATAACTGAAACTTCAAATGACAAACCAATAGTATTTTAGTATTAACCACATTGTCAAGTTTCACCATTTTTTTAACGCTCATAACTTTTACATATAATTTTTTTTAATTTACACCATAAAAACAAATATTTTTTAATCTTTAAAACGCCTATAATTTTGATACATAAAAACAAAGTATTTTTATGGGTATTTCAGCTCATTGTGTAATATTCGTTAGCTTATTGTGTAGTATCTTGTCATTGTGATATTCATCAGATCATTTTGGCTAATGTTAGCTCTTTTGTTATGCATTGTGTTTTTAAAATGATAATTATCAAATAATGCAATACTAAAAATATAACTTTTTTATGCTTTCCAATTCATTGTGTAATCCTGATCAAATTATTATGTTATTTTCATTAATCAGCTCATTGTGTCTATTGCTAATCATCGAATCTAGTGTTAGTCATTGTGTTAATGTTAACCATTGTGTTATGCATTGTGTTTTTTAAATTGATGATTTTCAAAAAACACGATGCTAAAATTGTAACATTGCTTATGTTTTTTTCAGTTCATTGTGTAATCCTAATCATATCATTCTGTAATTCCCGTCAAGCAACTCATTGTGTCTATTGCTAATTATCGAGTCTAGTGTTACCCATTGTGTTTAATGTTAAATATTGTGTAATGAATTGTGTTTTTTAAAAAAAGATTATTTTCAAATAACACGATGTAGAAAATATAACTTTTTTACGTTTTTTCCAGTTCATTGTGTAATCCTACTCATGTCATTGTGTAATTCTCGTCAAGCTGCTTATTGCGTCTATTTCTGATCATCAAGTCTAATGCTAGTTATTGTGTTACTCATTGTGTCTAATGTTGACCATTGAGTTATAAATTGTGTTTTTTAAAATGATGATTTTCGAATAACACAATAGTGAGAAATGTAATTTTTTTATATTTCAACTTCATTGTGTACCTCATGAGTTAATTGTGTAATCTTTACCAATTCAAAAGATTACACAATGACCTGAAGAAATTACACAATGAATTAAAAACAAGAAAAAAACTTTATTTTTTTATATCAACACTATAGGCGTTCTAAAGATTAGCAAATGCTCATTTTTATGGTATAATATTTTTAAAAAATAATATAGTATGTAAAAGTTATGAATGTTTAAAAAAAGAGTCTAACTTGAGAATGAGAAACATTACAAATTTTGCCCCCAGCCTAATTTTGATCAAAATAACACGTGTCAACATCTTAATCATTATTACACTTTTTAATTTTAGAATACTTTATATTTGAACTTTTCCCTAAATTTAAATCTAACTTTTATTATTCTATTAGAACATTCACAGTAGGTTTCTCATTTTCAATGTGAGTGTGTATCTTATATTTTGAGGGATGGTTGTTAGTGGTTGTGAGTGAAGGAGTGAGAATATTTATAGGGATTGTACCGTAATTCCCCATATTTGGGAAAAAACAATACAACCCCCATAAATATTTTAATATTTTTAAAAGTGTTTGTGAGTGGAGTAGAGAGAAAATGTAATAATAAAGATATTAAGAAGTAATATTTAATTAAAAAAGATTGTAAAAAATTAGCGTTTTTAATGTAAATATAAAGATGGGATGAGGAAGCTAATGTGAATAAGTGATACATGCTATTGTTTATGATGATGAAGCACACTATATAAAAAATATTTTTTTAAGAGCATGTGATAATTTCTGGTGAAATCTAAACTTTTATTTTTCATCTCTCTCCTATTAAATAAAAATAATTATAAATAAATAACTTAAAAAATTAAGTATCAAAATATATATATATTCGTATTCTAATAAATTATTAAAACATACTAGATTATAAGATTTCAATCATATCTTATCTTAAAATATTTTTATAATTCTTGATTTTTATTATTTGTTTTTATAATTTCTAAATTTTTTATTATTTATTATATTATTAATTGACTAATGACATGTAACATACAAAATATTTATTTTATTGATTTTTTCTACTCATGTAATACATGAGAGTTTAACCTAGTATTAATATATAGTAAAAAATATTTTGTTAACTTTTTACGTGTCTTCTAAGTAATTAAGTTTTATTATTGAATGCCTAATTGAATCACCGACGGGTCACTAGTCCATCCGATCATTTCCATTACTCAAGTAAGAAACCTGATATCACACTTAAAAAAAAACTCCATTACATGTTTTTATGAGATCCTAAGGTATCTCATATTAACCACTTGAGCTAAGGATATTGATATTGATTTCTAAGTAATTAAGTACAAATCATACCCATAAGACAACATTATAAGGTACTAATGATATTTTCAGTTAGATATTTTTAAAATATTTACTACATATAAACATGTGTATGGATTTAAAAATAGATGAAAATATACACAAGTATTTTAAATTGTAGTGCCAAAACTGTGGGATGTACGAACACCAAAAATGGATTTGACCCCAAAACCATGAACTCCCTTTCAACCCTCAATTAAAAAAGTTGCTTCTCAAAATGGTTATTGGGAGTACCACGGCATATTTGCTTTCGGTCACTGGGCCCATGCCATCTGTCTTTTTGTGATTGGATGCTTTCACCCTTTTCAAATTTGGTCCAATATTCCTAAAAACAATTAAACCACGAGTCCACGAGAATATATAATATTATTAGACGTGAATGATGTGACGTTAACGTAAGAGAACGACCGAATAAGGGTTTAGAGATGGCTAGGGACAAAAAGATAGATTCCTCTCAATTTTAGGTTAGCGTGTGCGTTTTTGGAGTGGAGTATGACATAAAAGAGGTGGCGAGATGGTATCGGTGGGAGCAATGCCCTCACCTCTAGGTACAACAAAGAAGAAGCAGGAGTAGAATTGTTGGCGGACCTATATAGGTGACACGGATTCACTAGAATACAGTAAATTTTTATGAGTATATAGAAATATATGTATCGGTTTTCTAAGTGATAATAATGTTTTTTTGTATGGTGACTTCATATAATTTTGATTTTTTCTGAAATGATAAACCTAAATTGAAGAAAAAAAAAGAAAAAGTGTAAGAGAGTCTTCATATGAATTTTCTTTGTTATGAAACTGCAAAACTTGCAACAAAGATTGAAACATCTATAGACAGTGGCTCCATAAAAATAAATGATTAAATCAGCACCTGAGCTAAATCTTGATGCCGATCATCGATGAAAACATATAGAAAACGGTGATGCGGGATGGAGATGCGTGCATGGTTGGCATGGGACGAGTGAAAACAGCCCCCCACCTTCGTTAATCCGCAAAACTTTCAGTGTGAGCGAGATAACCATGTTACATAAAATTGAACAAGCGATTCGAGATTAAGGCTACTTACCTAGAATGTTAATTTGAAACAAATGTTCTCTAAACAAATGTTGTCATCTCTACCCGTATGCCTACAAGAGATAAACATAACTGTGGTCATCCTGTAATTTTCAAATATTGTGTTTAGACAAAATAGTTTTCAAAGATTAAGGAGATTTGTCATAGAAGCGTTTACATCTCTTGGCACCTAGCTCGTCCGTACAAGTCGATCATATACGAGACACACATAGGTTGTTACTTGTGGATTCAAAAATGTCACATGATGCCCATAAAATAAGATTAAGATGTGGTAGAAAATATCTAATAAACTAAAAAAAGATAATAGAGACGTGAGGAGGAGGTGTAAATAAATATTTTTTTTGAAACATAATTAAATTTGAATATTTTAATTGGGTGAAGTAAGATGAAACGACTATGTAAGACCATAGAAAGTAAAGTTCAATCCGACGTATGTTAGTATATCATGCCTCAAGGCCCCACGGATTTATTAGAGAGATGGTGTGAGTAATTTTTTTACAAGATAATATTTAAAATCTTAATAAACGATGAAATATGCTCAATAAGACATTGTTTTCTTATTTTATTCTGAATAAATGGTTTTTTATTCATATAATATAAGGACAGTTTTTAAAATGTTAATTAAAAAAATCATTTTAATTATCTATTAATTAACATAAAAGATATGTTACTAAAACTAGAAGGGTGTCTGCGCAATGCGGCGGGGCAACATTTTACATCCGACACGACTTTCTAATTTTTGTTATTCTTATAGCAATTTTACAAAAGTTTATTATATTTTTCTAAGCTAAATTTTAAAACACCAAATAAATGGATTTTGCATAACAACTTGTACATTTATGCATTAACTTATTGTACCTTACAAAATGCATATCGGTTCAGCAAAAACTTTACACCAAAACGTTTAAAAAATACACATTTACGATTGTAGTATCAAAAAGTTTTTAAACATGATAGATTGATATAACATAAATCTTAAAACAAATTAAGTTTTTTTGGTTTATGGGTAGATAATGTAAAATTTTATGTAATTTATAGTAATTATAAGGTTATTATGTAACTAATTGTAAGTGGTAATTTGTAAATAATGTTAAAAAATACTATTTTACCCTTAAAAATGGTTGTACCTTATGCATTGAATGAGGTAATGGGTTGTTTGGTAGCTTTTGAATAATTAAGTGCTGAACCAATAAGATGTTTGAATCATTAAGTGCTGAACCATTAAGAGGTCTGAACCATTAAAAACTATTATATCATTTAACTATTCAAATGCAAATGTCTGACAAATTCAGATAAGATGTGTTAACCATTCATCATTAGACCTCTTAACCATTCAGCACTAGTATAATGCTTAAGCATTCAGAGGCAAATGTCTAAACCATTCAAACATTTACTCGCGAAACAAACAGTCTGAACCATTAAGTGCTGAACCATTCAGACATCTGAACCATTAAGAGGCTGCCAAACAGCCCCTAAGTGTTCTTAATTTAATGGTATCTTAAAATATCATTCTCATATGTTTTATATGTAGTATAGATTATCGTTATAGACATTTTACATAGCTAGTTGTGTTTTAGTAAAATAAAAAATAATAAAGAATTTTCAGTATTATTTGAAACCTTGAAACTTAGTTTTTATTTGGGGTTTTTTTAACAATCGCCTTTTGTTTCTGGTTAAACTTTTATAAAAAGATATGAAAATATGTAATAATTATGAAACTGGCCCGTAAACTCCACATGTGTATAATATCTTCTCAAGAGAGATTATGCATCTGCTTTTTTGTCCTTAACACATTTCTACCTAAGATAAATCATTTGTATTTGTCTGTAACCTACGCTCCCCCCAACGTAGAGAATTTTCCGCATATTTTTTCATGCATCTGAACCATTATCTTTATCTCCAATTTTACTCTATGAATTATATGTACAGTTAAATGTAGACTTTAGAGCATTCACATTTCATTCTCCATCTTCATCTTTAAAATTACATTAATTTTTTTAATTAAGTAATAATTTTATACATTTATTATTATATTTTTTCTTTCATCCACTCATAATCACTTTTAAAAAGTAAAAAAAAAACTATAGGAATGAACAGTGTTTACCTCAAATATGTAGATAAACAGTAACATTTTTTCTCTGTACCACTCACAATTATCCCCTATAACATAAAGCACACACACTAACATATGTATGGGAAATGGGATGTGAATGCTCTAGAAAACATACATATATATATATATATATATATATGTATATATATGATACAGTAATAAAGTATAGCACACAATCAAAACTAAAGTATAGACATAAATTAAACATGAGTACATGTAGAGTTACAATTAGTAACAATATATCATGCATAGAGTACAACCAAGGTGCACTTTATCAAATTGTGAAAGAATGATATATTCAAAGAGGATAAATTATGATTAAGAAAAAGAAAAGTATAGTTAAGTCTTATATGTGTGCAAGAAGGATAAAAGACGAATAGTCTTACCATGAGTAAGAAAAGGGGAACCATGTAATAATACAACAGGGTATGTTTGTTTATGTATGTGCATGCGATAATCATATGCTATAGTTAAGTCTTGCCTAGGTGCAAGAAAGGAAACTGTAATAACAATAGGATAATGATGCATGAATAGGTCTTGCTAAAGGAGAGGAAGTGTATCTTATATATATTATACACTTATATATATTCATATGATAAAAAGGTATGAAGGTTTAAGTCATGTTCAAGACAAAAGAGGTATGTCCTAAATTGCAATAGGAAAAACGTATAAGTTTTGCTAGCACGACAAGAAAATGAATGAAAATCCTTACAACAAAGGGACGATAGTAAGTCTTACATGTTTGCAAGAAAGGAAAGGTAAGTCTTGCTATATGCAAGAAATGATTATTGGGATGTCATACCAGTAAAGCCATGCTCACATTCATTGTTAGCATTTATGAGTTATGTATAGTATAGATGTATGACATACATGACATGGATATATGTGGTATGTTCATATCATGACTAGACTATGGTCTAGTTATAAGATGATGCGTTCTCCTGTAAAGGTTAATGACTTTAAAAAATGTTGTAAAAAGTAAATGTATGTTCAAGCTATAGTGTGATGACTAGAAAATAGATATATGAACAAGTAAAGCTAAAGTTTGAATAAAGTAATAATAAACACAAACAATACAAAGATAAAATGGTAGATAGAGCTAAACTGATGACAATAAGATGGTATGTTCACATTTATGCCATATTGTTAAAGGATACATATGTTAAAGAATGATACGTTAAAGTTTACTTTGCTGAAGTTAAAACTAAAATCAAACATCAACAATGACTTTTGTATACATACGATGATGATATGATAATAGCATGACATAGATTTAAAGGCTAACAAACATGTTTCAAAACTAACAACATGGCTTTACAATTTATGTTTTTAGTTAAAGTACGCTTGATATATAATAAGACATGGGTCATGCAATGATCGTAAATATCAGTTTACTTTACTTATGTCATAACTTTTGTATACATATCAGTTTGACAAGCAGATGATGATATGGATAATAACCTGGCATATAGTTACACGCTATCGGACAAAATTTCAAGACTAGCATCTTGATTTTAAAGTTTATGCTTTTAGTTAAAGTACACTTTATATATAGTAGACAAGAATTACGTAATAATTTTAAATATTTCACTTCCTATGTTATGAAATGCTACAGTTTAAAAGTTATGTTTGTGATGCGCAAACCTAAAAGTGAGGTCTTTAATTTGGAAATAGAGCCTTAGAGAGTGTGGGTACTCATAGTTATAAAATAAATTTTATTAACTTGTTCAAAACTAAAACCCTAATATACAAACAGTTTTTTATAATAGTGTTACATTTTATTATATAATATATCTATACTACAATTAGACTATCTTCAAGCGGGTTCCTTCTCTAGTCCATAGAGGTCAATGGCCACAACATTTACGACAAGAAGTTATGTTGTCCTTGAGCCATGTCGACACATTGTAGTTGCTCTTTATGATCAATCGCATATTAAATATCACATAAAGTTTTTTTTTAGATTTTGCCATAGCCTTATACATCTACCTAAACATATTATAGTTTACTTAAATGTTAGTGAAAACGTTCTATAGTGGTTTATTATATGTTTAGATATTTCATCGTTACCTTAGGTTCAAAACTATTTTTCAAGTTTTCATCTAGCAATGGCAAAGGATTTAAGGGGCTGGAACCCCCACCCCCATCTTTTTTCCGTCAGTAGTGTTAATTTTCGGTTCGATAGTGTAAAATATTTATCCGGTAGTGTAAATTTTTTATATATATTGAGTTCGCTCCCATAAAAAATTTGATTTCGCCCCCACCCCCTCTATAGAAGTGCTCAAACTCCACAAGAAGTTTTTCTACTTTTGTAAAAAATCATTTGCATCCCTAAAATATTCAATCCACCACTGCATCTAGCAATTAACCGATCATTCCGGTGATAAAAGTGATATACTTCACAATAAAAAATGTATGTCTAAATCATTCAAAATGCACTTGTGATAGTTTTAAGAGTAAATCATGTATAGACTACAAATACAATGGACTATTATAATAATAATAAAAGTTTTAATATAAGGGGGATAGTGACATAAATGAATACCCTACTTGTCTTTGTTTAAAAGATGTATTTGTAGACTTGTGATTAATTGGTTTTGGAATATTATGGCAGTGGAAGAAGACACTCAAAGTACAAAGAGTACCGCCCCAAGATATGTTGGTGGAAGGATCTTTCACATACTTTGTCTTTCAATCACGCACGTTATGGTTGGTTGAATATGGGGACCTCCATTTTCATAGATTTAATCATACTTATCCTATTTTGACTTATCATTTTGTTACCCTAAACAAATAAACAATAATTGAACTATTTTATTCTTTAACTATTTTTTTTTTCAAAACTCATTTACAAATACTGAATTATGATATGAGTGCGAGTTGTCCGTGAGCCACTAAAAATTCACTTGTTATAAAGTCTTGAATTGAACATTGACTAATATAGTTTTAGGTCGTTTCATATTGTGTTCAACTGTATTGAGAATACTTGTTTGATAAACTTACATGAGTTTGGATATGGTTATAAAGATGTTCACAGAATTTCAAAAAAAAAAATTTCTTATGTATAATAACACTAATAATTGATGATGAAAAACATATGTTGATTCAAGAATTTAATATTATTATTTAATCATATAATATATGTTGCAATAATTGATTTGAAATTGACGGACTAACAGATTCATGATTATATACGAAATAAAGATTATGAACATGTTTTAATTTTGTTAGAAAATTTATAGTATATATAGCCGGCCATGAGAAGAAATTAGTATTAAGCTTCATTGGTGATGTTATTTGAATTTTCTTATATATGACATACATGGGCGGACCTACAGCCAAGGAAAGGGCACATCCGCCCACCCTAAAAATTTTTTTTCGATATTATATATACGTGAAAATCTTGACTGCCCTCTCATAAAATTTTGTCATTGCCCCTCTTAAAATTATTGAAACTAAACAAAAAACAAAATTATCTTAAATACATTGTTTAGAGCGGAACTACAATGGGGTGCGCTAACTTTCGGCAGACCGGGGTATCATATTTTCTCACTAACCGGGTCTGTAATCGAATGAATTTATGAAATTTCACTTTCAAATAATCATGTAATTAGTTGCAAGAAAAAATTATATTAAGACAAATATATTTGATAATAATATATCTCAAACATGTTGAACATATCACCAATTTTATGAGTATCATTGTTTCAAATATCACATATCACCACTTTCACAAGTATAATTGCTTCAATACGATTTTTGTTATATTATACATATACGCAAATTCACGAGTTTGGGAACCAATTTAATGATTTTTTACGTCAATGAACAGACCCGGCGCATACCGGACTAATAAAATATATATATTATATTGCGGTAGCCAAATAACCCTTAAAATTTCCGCCCCCGTGAAAAAAATACTGGATCCGCAATTGGAGACATACACACATATTATTTTCTATCACGTACTTCTATATTCCTAAAATTATCATATTTACATTCCGGTAACATTTGAATCATTGATTAGTGAGTAGATCAATTTATCACACGGATATCTCTTTAGGAACTCTATTTGTTGTTATTAAAAAAGAGTTTTGCCTGTTGTTTTTTGTTAGATATTTAATGAAAGTGCGATTAAAAAAGGTTACTTAAAACGCATATTGTGAAGTATAAAACCCAATACAAGTGAACTTCCGAAGGTTAAGTCTTCTTCTTCCGAAGCTTAACATATTCTTCCGAAGCTGAGTTGATATCTTCCGAAGGTTATGTTTGCTTCGGAAGGGTGTTGTTGTGTACTTGTGTACTTTGGATTTCTTCCGAAGTATACATATGATTAGTAGGAAATCTTCCGAAGGGTTATTTCCGTTCGGAAGATATAGTGTAGGGTCCTTTATGTAAATTCTCAATTTAAATTGAGAGTTAGTTAGAGTTAGTTAGATACTATAAATAAGGACCAATTGTAATCGGTGAGATGATCCGAAATCATTCAATCACTAATAATCATTTGAAGTTTCTTGTTCACGTTTATTCTTTCTAAGATCATCTTTGTATTGATTGTTATTCCGCGTTCATATTCTCAATCGATTTTACAACAATTGGTATCAGAGCCTGGTTAGTAGCTCAATTGAGAATCAAGATTCAATTAAAGATCGATCGGCGGCAACGATGGTGTCAACAAAGTTCGAAGTTGAGAAGTTCGACGGGAAGAACGATTTTGGGTTATGGCGGTTGAAGATGAGGGCATTGCTCGTTCACCAACGAGTGGTAGATGCCTTGGCCGGAGAATCCAAATTGCCGGACACGTTGTCAGACAAGGAGAAGAAGGAGATGCTAGAACAGGCACACAGTTCAATCATCTTGAACTTGGGGGATCGAGTACTCAGAGAGGTCTCAAAGGAGAAGTCTGCGGCAGGGGTCTGGTCAAAATTGGAAAGTCTGTACATGACAAAGTCTCTTGCGAACAGATTGTATCTCAAGAAACGTTTGTACACATTCCAAATGGCTCCTGGGAAGTCAATTGAAGATCATACTGATGAATTCAACAAATTGGTGTTAGATCTTGAGAACATCGAAGTTGTGTTGGAGGATGAAGACCGAGCAATCATATTCTTGACATCTCTGCCATCATCTTATGAGCACTTTGTGGATAATTTGATGTATGGTAGGGATACACTTACCATGGAAGAAGTGCTGGCAGCTCTCAATTCAAAGGAATTGAAGAAGAGAACTGATTATAAAGAAGATGCTGGAGAGGGCTTGGTAGTCAGGGGAAGATCTGATCAAAGAAACTTCAAGAAGAGAAATGTCTCAAAGTCCAGGTCCAAGTACAAGAGGACGTGTTATGTGTGTGGATCAGAAAAGCATTTCAAGAAAGATTGTCCTGACTTGAAAAGAAAGAAGGGTGAATCAAGTGGATCAAAGACTCATTCCGGACACAATGCACATGATGATTCTTCTGATGGTTATGAGAGTGCAGATGTGTTGGCTGTTACAAGCAGTGGTAAGGAGAGTGAGTGGATTATGGATTCAGGGTGCTCATATCATATGACACCTGTGAAGGAGTTCTTTAAAGAACTGAAGATTGAAGATCTTGGATCAGTGAAGCTAGGGGATGATAGACCTTGCAAGATTGTGGGTCATGGAACTGTGACTCTGAAATTGAAGAGTGGCATGAAAGTAGATCTTCATGATGTAAGGTATATTCCTAGTCTTAAAAGAAGTTTGTTGTCTTTAGGGCTATTGGAAAGTTCTGGTTACCATGTTAGTCTTAGAGATGGTAAGGCTAAGGTGATGAAAGGATCAATGGTAGTATTGTCTGGGAGTATAATGGAGAATAATATCTACTTGTTAGATAGTGCTGGTGTAGTAGAATCTCAGGTAGCATCTGTCTCAGGTGATAGTAGTTCTAAGGCTATGTTGTGGCATAGGAGGCTTGGTCACATCAGTCATCAGGGACTGGTGGAGCTGCATAAACAGCAACTAATGACTGAGTTGAGCAGTTGTGATTTTGTTTTTGTGAAACTTGTATTCTTGGTAAACACAAGAGAGTAAAGTTTTCACAAGCCAGGCATATCACAAGTGGGATATTAGACTACATTCATTCTGATTTATGGGGTCCTGCTAAGGTTGATTCTTTGGGTGGTGCTAGATACTTTATGACCTTGATTGATGATTTCTCTAGGAGGGTTTGGGTTGTTGTACTGAAGAATAAGAGTGATGCTTTCAGTAAACTCAAGGAATGGAAAGTCCTTGTGCCATGAGTTTAATCAGTCATGAGTTTAATCAGTTTTGTATAACTCATGGTATTGCTAGACATAGAACTGTGCCAGGGACTCCTCAGCAGAATGGGTTGGCTGAGAGGATGAATAGAACTTTACTTGAAAAGGTAAGGTGTATGTTGGCTAGTTCAGGTTTACCCAAGATGTTCTGGGCTGAAGCTGTTTCCACTACAGCATATTTGGTCAATAGGTCTCCATCAGCAGCTTTAGACATGAAGACACCTATGGAGACATGGTCAGGAAGAAAGGGTGACTATGGGGGACTTAAGGTGTTTGGATCTTTGGCTTATGCTCATGTTAGCCAAGGGAAGTTGGAACCTAGAGCTTGTAAATGTGTCTTTCTAGGATACCCTGAGGGTGTTAAAGGGTATAGGTTATGGAGGCTAGAAGGGGACAGGCCTAAGGTGATAGTGAGCAGGGATGTTGTTTTTCAAGAGAATGTTATGTACAAAGACATTCTAGAAAAAGGGAAGTCAAAGGTTGAAGATCAGAGTGGGGTTCAGATTGAGGTGGAGCAGCAGGGTGTGGATGATCAAGGTATTGATCAAGGTACCTCTGTTAGCCAAGGGGATGGTTTGGATGATTACCAGTTGGCTAGGGATAGACAGAGGAGACAAGTGGTGCCTCCACTCAGGTTTAGAGAGGGGATGGATTTGTCTGCATTAGCCTTTGTTGCTGCTGAAGAAGAAAGCATCTATGAACCATTGTCATACTCTGAGGCAATTTCTGTGAAGGAAAGTGATAAATGGTGTAAGGCCATGGAGGAAGAGATGGAATCTCTGTATAAAAATGACACATGGGAGCTGGTTGATAAACCTGAGGGTCACAAGCCTGTTTCATGTAAATGGTTATTCAAACTGAAAGATGGGATTTCTGAGCATGAACTTCCTAGGTACAAGGCTAGACTAGTAGCTAAGGGGTTTACTCAGAAACCAGGTGTGGATTATAATGAAATATTCTCACCTGTGGTGAAACATTCATCTATCAGGGTTATGCTGTCATTGACTGCTTCTATGAATATGGAACTTCATCAGCTGGATGTAAAGACTGCATTTTTGCATGGGAAGCTGGATGAGACTATCTATATGAAGCAGCCAGAGGGGTTTGAGGTAAAGGGGCAGGAAGAGAAGGTATGTCTCTTGAAGAAGTCTTTGTATGGGCTGAAGCAATCCCCTAGACAGTGGTATAAAAGATTTGATGAACACATGGTGACTAATGGGTTTAATCGGAGCAGCTATGATAGTTGTGTGTATTTTAAAGAATACAGTGAGAACAAATTTGTGTATTTGTTGCTGTATGTTGATGACATGTTGGTGGCTTGTTCAGACTTGGAGGAAGTTGAAGCTACTAAGAGAATGTTGATGTCAGAGTTTGAGATGAAAGATCTAGGTGAAGCAAAGAAGATATTGGGCATGGAGATTACAAGGGACAGAGAGAACAGGGTGTTGAGACTGTCTCAAAAGTCTTACTTGGAGAAGGTGCTAAGTAACTATAGGATGGGTGATGTGAAGCCAGTGACTGTTCCTATAGGTGCTCATATTAAACTGTCAAGTTCTGATTGTCCTAAGTCAGATGATGAAGTTGAATATATGGAGAAAGTACCTTATGCCAATGTTGTTGGGAGCTTGATGTACTTGATGGTTTGTACAAGGCCGGATATTGGGTATGCTGTAAGTTTAGTCAGCAGATATTTGTCAAATCCGGGGAAAGCTCATTGGGTTGCTGTAAAATGGATCTTGAGATATCTCAGGGGTACTAAGCACTATGGTTTAGTGTTTGGGCATCATGAACATGAGAAGGTTGACAGGATTGTTGGTTATGTGGATTCAGATTTTGCCAAGGACCTAGATAGAGGTAGATCTATTACAGGGTATGCATTTCAAGTACTGGGTAACTTGGTGAGTTGGAAAGCTCAGTTGCAGCATGTGGTGGCATTATCTACAACAGAGGCTGAGTATATAGCTTTGACTGAGGGAGTCAAGGAAGCTATGTGGCTGCATGGTTTTGTTTCTGAGTTGGGAATCAAAGTGGCAGGCTCAGTGGTCTTCTGTGATAACCAGGGTGCAGTTCAGTTGTCAAAGAATAGTATGTTTCATGAGAGAACAAAACACATTAATGTTAAGTTACAATTCATCAGGGATGTGGTGAATGCTGGGCAGGTTAAAGTGGAAGGTGTGTCTACTTTGGAGAATCCAGCGGATGTGTTTACAAAGTCTCTACCTGGTGTAAAGTTCAAGTTTTGCTTGGATGCATTGGGAGTTGGTTAAAATCTTGTATTGGATTTTAAGGTGGAGATTGTGAAGTATAAAACCCAATACAAGTGAACTTCCGAAGGTTAAGTCTTCTTCTTCCGAAGCTTAACATATTCTTCCGAAGCTGAGTTGATATCTTCCGAAGGTTATGTTTGCTTCGGAAGGGTGTTGTTGTGTACTTGTGTACTTTGGATTTCTTCCGAAGTATACATATGATTAGTAGGAAATCTTCCGAAGGGTTATTTCCGTTCGGAAGATATAGTGTAGGGTCCTTTATGTAAATTCTCAATTTAAGTTGAGAGTTAGTTAGAGTTAGTTAGATACTATAAATAAGGACCAATTGTAATCGGTGAGATGATCCGAAATCATTCAATCACTAATAATCATTTGAAGTTTCTTGTTCACGTTTATTCTTTCTAAGATCATCTTTGTATTGATTGTTATTACGCGTTCATATTCTCAATCGATTTTACAACACATATATTTTTCTAAATATGAAAAGTTAAATTTGTAGATGAGAATAAATATCGTTTATCATGCCATCGGCCAATATAATATTTTTATATCGTCACTAGCTTTAGTAAACCCGTGTATTACACGGTTTAAATAAATAAAATATTAATATAATAAATTTATTAATTAAACAATGATATTCTAAGATATGATATAACTGAAAAAAAAAACGATAATATCAACTTTTTCAAATTTTGTTTTTAAATTTCTTTTATTGAAAATAAATATTTTGTTTTAAAATAAACCGTATTAAAAATATCATTTTCAAAAGTTTTCTTATTACAACTCCCAAATTTGATAATTTAAAAATAGTAATTTATTTAGATATAATCTTAATAAAAAGATTTCTTTATTAATTTATTAATTATTAAAAAGTATTAAAATAATATTATTAGTAATTAAGGTAATTATTTAATAGGAGAGAGAGGCGGGAAAACTTTGAATAAAGATGATTGTGGTGCTGACACGTGTCATCCCAATGATTGTTGTGCTGACACGTGGCACCACATTTACCCTTTTATTAGAGTAGTAAGATTAAAGACCATCTAGATACATACCAACCACACATACTCTATGATGCAAAATAGGCAACCGTATATATCTTTTGTCTTTTGATATGCTTTTTTGTATATTTGTGGATACAATTTTATCTACGGTATATTTACTATTTAACGATAACTAGGCTAGCTTAATGGTAAAGGTGTTTGTTTTTTGTTCAAGAGGTGTTAAATTTAAATATCATTTGAGACGAAGTATAAATTGAGTATAGAAGGGGTATGGTAGGTCGTTCACAAAAAAACTATAAATTCAAAATTGATTTCTTTTTTCTTGAACGGCAAACCTTACTACTTCTTAATATATTTATCTATCAAATCGGATCATTAGAAGCCGGGTTTATTTAAATAAATAACGAAGTTCTCTTATCACCTGACTAACAATTATAATATATACAACTTAGTTTATTTTGCTAGGAAACAGATTTTATAATACGAGTGTACAAATAAACAAAATAAGGAAATGATATTTTGTATATTTGAACAATATTTTATTTTTTAATTTGATAATGGCGGTATTTTCTAGTCTTACAAAAAGCCAACGGTATATTAATATATTTTTAGTATGAAATCTTCAAAAGTTTGATATTGTAATAAATATAATGTTTATTGTCTTTTCAAATAATTTAAAGGCTAATATTTTTTTTCTTGAACTTTATCATGCGTTAAACGACACAATATATAATTATTTGTTTATGAAACGATGAATATGTATTTATCTCTGTGATGAGCCAATTCAGGCTCTTAATAATTATCTAATAGTTACTTAATACATGTGTCTACGAGTTAAATTATAAATTTAACGTACTATAGTCATTAGTGAATAAAATCATTTTTAAATATTTGATGGTTGTCTTATAATATATCACGTAAATACAAATACACTTACTAATTTCATTATAGGTGTATCACCTAATCAAACTTGAACTAATCAAACAAGTTATAAGACAAAGAAAGATGATATATACATCAAAGTAAGATAAAAAAGATTCCCATGACACAAGAATACCAACACAATCATAACTCATAAGGCTCACAAGCCTTTATTATAAAGTCAACAAGTTGACCATCTTTGACACTACATATAACATAACATTACCCTATGTTATTCCCATTTCCACTACTCAACTCTCTTTCAAATTTCAATTCTCCCAATATCAAGATGTTAGGAAAGATGGGTTCCGTCAAGAAACTGGCGAAGAAAGTCAAAGTGAAAGTTAGCAGTGTTACTGAACAGTCGCATCATGAGCATCTACTCAAGGACCAAGAAGAAGCATGCTCAACCCCAACCGGGTTTCTTGCACTTTACATAGGCGAAGAGCGACGTAGGTTCGTGGTGCCGACGGGCTACCTATCGCACCCGTTGTTCAAGATGTTGCTCGATAAGGCTTCCGATGAGTTCGGGTTCGAGCAGAAGCATGGCTTGGTGGTTCCATGCAGTGTCACTGCGTTCCAAGAGGTGGTGAGTGCGGTGGAATGCTGCAATGGGAAGTTTGATATAAGTCATGTGGTTGAAGAGTTTATTTAGTGTTATCAAGTGTGTGTTGAAAAGTGAGAAGTTGTGTTTTCTGCAACTCCCTTTTAGGTATTGAAGATTTGTTATCAATATTATCTATTTAGATTTAGAACTTAGAAAATCATGTGTTGGTGTTAGTCTTGATTTTATTTTCTACAAAAACTAACACAACCATCTAACATACAAAGAGGTTGTTTGATTACTGCTAACTCAGTAGGATCTGACTAAATCAGAAGCTAATCCAGTTAGAAGTTCTGATTGAGTCTACATCTGACTGAAATTTGGCTGTTTGATTCAGTATCTGACTCAGATCTTTGACCTCAAGATGAGTTTTATTATAACTTCAAATAGTTTTACGATTAGACCCAACCTTTAACATCCAGTGTTGGTGTCGATACAAGATCTTCTTATTCATGTTTTGGTTTTTCTTACTATTTTATCACTCACTAGTGGTAAATGGTTCAAATGATATCTTCTTCTTTCTTGTTTGAGCACTAATGAAATCACTTTTGTGTTTTAGTAACTCGAGATGGTGAAAATATATGCTACATGTTTATAAGTTTATATTTAAATTTTAAACTTTATATAATGATAAAGAGCTCGTCCAAGAATAGGCAGACTCATATTTAGACCAAATGAACAGAAGAAAGAAAGTGAGAAGAAAAAAATGCGCACTTTATAAGAGGGCATAAATTTTTATCTCTTTCGAGTTGTGCACTCGCAAAATATGAAATGAAATGGTGTCAAGGACTAACATTGTGACAAACAACCATAAACGGTTTTTTGACTTTCAGACTCAAGTTCCTTTATATAGAATCTCGCTTTTGACTTCACCCGTTCTTCACTAAATTTAACGATTTTGATTGATCTCGTTTTAATTGTAAGAACCCATGAATCATGGGTGTCAATTTTCATTTAATTCGTACATTTATTCAGTCATATAACTTTAGTCTGTCAATTCTCATTTCTCTAATCGTGTAACAATACTTACCAGATTTAGACTTTCCGTACAAAAGTTGTCCGAAATAATGGGTTTTCATTTAAAAATCAACCAACTTTTTTAAAATAAATATATTCTTTTTAATATTTTGTGTTTTCACTTAACTTATATAATAATAATCCCAAACAATCTTGCAAACTTTTTATTGGCACCAACCGCATAAAACAAATTCTTTATTTTTACCATTTTATGTCTCTTAATCTATGTTAAGAGCCAATTATGATAATTAGTTGGCTCTTCATGTAGACTATTCTTTTTCTTTATGATGGTTGGTGATCAAACTTACCATCTTTATTGCATTGCGTACAACTTATTAAAGCATGATTATTGCAAATGTAGACACATTATATTTGATTTGTATGTGTTTTTCTTCATGGGCCATGGGCTGAAATTCTGCCGTCCAGCTAATGATGTCAAATTAGAAGTTTGATAGACAACTACCAATTATTAATATAGAATTAACAATTTGTAAGTTGTGTGAACAATTTTTAAATGCTTTGGCTCAAATGAATAATGTATAGTTTTTGTTACTTGCAAGATACTCTTGGTAGTTTTTTGCTTGCAACCTAAGAGAAGGTGTTGGGTCACAATCTCCATGGTTTTCAACACAAGAAACTTCATTTTCTTTACCAATATTACATCCTTCCAAATTAATATATGAGAGATTTTAGAAATTTTATACACAAATAATTGTTGGAGTTTGAGTTAAAATAATAGTTTTTCATGTATATATATGTATGATTGTATGTATGAGATATGACTAATGTTTTATGGGTTTCTCTCCTTCTTGAAATATTAGCAACAAGTTAGGATTTTTTTTAAGTTAAAGTAAATGAGATATTGATGTTTAAATAGGTGTTTGATATGAAAATTGAAATGGACAATTGCGAGATCGTTATTTAACATAGAATGCACTTATAACAAGGCTGAATGATTGATAGAATGATATGGTTGTTAGATTGGGTTTGTATAAAAACAAGGTTGATAATCAGCTCAACATAAATATCGAAGTGTAGGAATGGAGTAGATCAATATGTTTCATTATTTATGGATATGTGTGCACAAAATGGAATTATCCATGAGCGTGGCACTCCTTATTCTCCATGACCAAATGACATTGGGAACACAAAAAAACGTACACTGAGAGAGATGATGAATGTCATATTAATAAGTTTTAGATTGAGCGGAGACGTGTGTGGGTGTGTGTAGGGGGAGGGGGGGTTTGTATTTCCGGCTAATTTCTTTAAGTAAGGCACTACACAAAAAAAAAGGAAAAGATCATTTATAAGCTATGGATGAGAATAAAATCATCATATGAATACTTGAACAATGTGAGGGGTGCCTAACCAATATATTAGTATCGGACCCAATGTTCAAAGGATATAACCAAATATAGTTAATTGCATGGACATGCTTGAATCAATAGTGCATATCAGTTTATTCCCTATGAGCCAAAGAATTTTGATATACACAACATGATCATGATCACATAGTCAAGGAATGCATTAAGCTCCAAAAGATGTGTTTCCTTGTTTAGGTAAATAACACATGAGTTTACTAACACTGGTTGATGATATTGTCCATTATGAGAGATAAGAAAATTTTGAAGCTAAATAGGTTGAGCCAAGATGAACCAAACGACAAATGAGTGAGAAATCTTTTGGTACATGGCTCGTGACTTATATGATTGATGATGAGTCTAATAACTACGAAGAAGTAGTTACCTTTTAGGAAGGACCTTAGTATAAATAAGTCATAAAATTAATTCTATCTTATATAATCATGTGTGGGAGCTGGTAAACCTTCCTTTCGGACGGAAACCACTAGGACATCGTTAAATCTTGAAAAAAGGATGAAAGTTGATCCGCCATATATAAGTACAAGATCGTGTGAGTAATCAAATGATATAAACAAAATAATGTATGTATTACTTTGATACTTTACTCATAAGTGACCATGATTAATCTCAATACGGTTGGTGCTTACATCACGACTTTAAGAAATTTGTAAGTTCATCAAATGGATGCGAAAATTGCACTTTCAAAGGGATTATGAAGAAGAGATTTATGTGTAGCGACCGGATGTTTTCTCTGCTCCAAGGTAAAAGGGTAAAGTATGTAAAACTTGTTAAATCTTGTATGGCTTGAATTAAGCTCCTAAAAACACCACTGATGATTACTAATTTCTTCAGAATAAACTAGCATGACAACTGACAAGTGTGTCTATAGGAAAGACACAACTAGAGATTATGTGATCTAATGTCTTTATATATATGTAAAGGTGAAAAATGGATGGGTTGGTTGTCACGTCATGATGAGTTTGGGTCAATATGGGTTTAGGTTAAGAAGAGTTGTTTAAATAAAGGTTCACGAGGAGTACGGGTGAGGATGAGTTTGAGTCAATATGTACTAAAAATTTAATATATTTCATTGCTTGTTTAAGCAATCATGTCAAAGATAAGAGAAGAAAAAAAAGTGCCATGATGTTGGTACCTCCGTTAAACAAATAGAATTGTTTCAAAGTTAACACCATGACTTCTTACAATTTATTAGTTGAGACATTTTTATATCTAGATGATGAATGAGAATATTGTGTTTGCTCTCAATGAAACATGTTTGATAAGGTCTTTATTTAAACAACTTTAACCTAATAACCCATCATGAACCATTTAAATATTTTTTATTACCCATCTCGACCTATTAATTTTTTTTTTTTTTAATTTAAATTACCCATCTTGACATTCTAACAATAAAACCAACCCATATTGACCCATACTCATAAAAATAAAGTCCATATCAACCCATATAAAAACAAATGTGTTAGAATTACCACCTATATGAAAATAGTATTATGTCATAGAGCTAAAATAAATGAAGTAATAATGTACGCAATTGTGTGTGTTTGAAACTATGTAACATAAATAATAAGGAAAAAATGAGTGAAAACTTGTCACCCATGAGTAGAACAAAAAGCATAAGTAGAAGCTTTTTTAGTGACATTTTCCCTTAGAAAAAGACATAAGTGGGCACCCTATAAGACGTGTCACCCTAATTCGCACACACGTGTGCACATGGTGTGTGCGACGGGTGCAATTTGATGCTCCAATTCGCAGAATTGCATCGCCTTGAAACATTTGGCTCGCATTTATTGTTTTGAAGGTTCGGTTTAGGGTCTTTGAACTATGTTTAAAATCTCAAACCTAGTCTAGAAGTTAGATCAGAAGGCTCGTTAATTTAGAGAGAGTTCTGAACTATGATTCAAAAGTGGTGAATTTGATGTTTAGAAGTCTTTGAACTTGTGTTCTAAAGGTAGTCTAGAGATGGATCACAAACCACTACGATCAAAGGACGAACTGAAAAATCTACTGACGTCTGTAGTTCTCTACAACATGTAACAATAGTTACAAATGATGAACCAAAACAAAAACAATAGTTTCATTCATACTCAATTAAACAAAATAGATACTACCGTGCCCCTTAGTAGAAAAACACAATTAATTTTGTTTTATTTCATACGAAGAAATTTCAACTTAGTTTCACTATAGATACAACATGCCCTTAGCTAAAAAAACACACTAGAATTCATTAGCATTTCATAAACAAAGAAAAAGCTTTTCACTACTTTTCTCGCTTCAAAAGTAATTTTGTTCTAAATAACCTTTTGTTGTGCTTTTGTATTCAATTGCCATCACCCATTACTCTTATCCCCTTTTGTTGTGCTTTTGTATCTTTATTTTTTTTCAATCGTGATGTCACACCCCCAACCACGGCGGTTTCCCGCGGGGCGTGAATATCATAGAAACCATAGTCATTGACCGACCACTACATGGTTTAGTAAACATACGTTGCAAATAAGTTTAAAAATACATAATTGTTTTCAGAGTTGATTTGCGGAAGTAGTAGAGCTAGAGTAATTGTTTTCAAAACATGACAAATAGGAAAATAAATGTCCCAAACAACATGAATGGTCCTAAATGCGACGTGGACCAAGCTAGCTTAACTTGATGCAAAGGTCAAGTACCTGAGAAAACATGCATGAAAATATGTCAACATAAAGTTGGTGAGTTCACAGGTTTGAAAGTAATTGTAAACAGTGCAATGGACCACAAGTCTTTCCATGATTTGATTGTCGATCATACAATACTACAATATTATATAAGCACCGCAACCGAAGCTAGACTGTAACTGTAACACATTGCCCCTACCCATGTCTACCGTAAGCATGAGTGTGAACAGGCTAATAATGCACCCGTTTAGACCTCCAGTCAAGATTAGGGTAATTAATCCGGGTGGGGGTAGTCAAACCCAATAGTACTATCCATGATTACCTCGCTTTGGGAAATAAACTAACGGTTCGATATCTGTGGACTTTATACGGTAAGTAAACAACTTATATAACATGTGAAATCATTAACAAGTAAATGTGTCCTGGAAAATAGTAATTTGCATGTAATCTCCCCCAAAAGGAAAATAAGTAAAATGAGGCCGTGAAACTCACCTGTAATGACGCGTGAATTCTAGCAATAATCTGTACGTATGATTGGTCTAGGAATCTCCTAAACAAAATCACAATATATTCATGAGGTCATGATTACTCTCCCTAGATGGTCATGCATAACTCATCCACAAAGTTAGTTTTGAAAATGTCACTTGACTAGTTACACACGTTGAGCCGTTAATGTTTTATTTAGATTATTGTCTTCACAGTTATCTTCATAAAAATACATAATGTATTGGATGGGTTTTATATTAAGTATAATAGTATTATACTTTTCATGTGTATGAGTTTCTTTTCATCAAATACCTCTAAAAGTGTACTTTATATAAATATGGACATTGGACAGAAACAATGGGATTTTTAGGTCTGGTTGACATCCTCTTTTCATGGTACAAAGAATTTTTATAAAATTTTATATTTTTATCACATCTAGATCTATGTCTTAGGTTTCCAAAAAAGTATATCTTGTAGTATGTAACTAAGTTTAAGTGCCTCGAAATGGGTCATGAAGCAACAAATGTCAGTGCAGCATTTTTCTGTACATGTCCATGGATTTCACCTTTTTGAGGGGTCAAACCCTACATTCACAAATAGAGCCTATAGTACTTTTAAACCTAACACCTTAAGCTAAGTTATCACAGAAGGAAAATCTCCATTTGATTACGTTAAGCATAACTTATGCCTCAATCTTTCTGCCCTATCTTTTCTGCCAAAAATTCAGGTTCAACACTTTAATCATGTTTGTACGTTTTGGATAGGTTATACTCATCTAAAAATTTCAAGGTTGGATGGGTTAGAAACTAGACATCCTAAAGTTAATGTTAGGCTCAAGAAAACGGTTCATTTGACCATGTTTAGGTCGAGTTATGGTCTTGAAAACACAGAACATGAATCTGCCAGAAAATATTTTACATGTTTTGTTACTTTTTTTAAACTTTGGTAGAGCACTCTTGGATGAGTTAGTGAACATGAACATGTCATGATGATGTATAGAAGATTAGAAACAAGGTGCTAACCTTAAACAAGCAAGGCGAAAGAGATGGTAGTCTTGAAATGCAAGGAAAAAGAAGACTTGATCCTTTGAACTAAGAACCAACCAATGAAAAATAGAGAAGATGTTGTAGGATGTTTGGAAGCATCAAAAATTGCTTAGTCTTTATTTATGTTACTTGGAACACTCTTGATTAGTAGAAAGGCTTGAAATATAATGGAATGATGGAGATGATGAAATGGTCAAGAGATAGATGGAGAAAGTGAAACATGGTGAAGTGTGTTGATGTAAATTTGGTTGGTAAAGTGCAATTGCTTTATAACTTGGTAAACTCAATATTTGACAACTTAAAGTTGATTCACGTTCAAGGAAAGAGGAAGAGATGTCAAGATGGGTAAGGTAGACATCATGCTTTAAGCCTTTATGTAAATCTTTCACAAAAATAGAAGTTTTCAAAAGCACAAGTCAAACCAAGAAAATCACATGGAGATTTGATAAAAATTGAAAAGTGATAGGTGGTGTAGGTTGAACGGTCAACATGCATGGGGAATGAGTGTTTTGTTTTCTTTTGTGTAGTATTGGGTATTTAGGTTGTATTTGTTGCACCATAGGTATTTATATATATTTTTATATTTTTACTTTTTACTTTCTAAAATACACAAAAAAATTTATACGAACTTATATAATATCATGTATTTTAATATTGATGATATATTAATGATACATCATGTATCTAGTAGTCGTGTTAAAAGGATTCCTTCCGGGTAAAATATCAATTTACGCGATTAGGTTTATTTATAAATTTAAGCTTTTCCAATATAATTAATTTAAAATTTAAATACTTTGAAACACTAGAATTTAAAATACTTTGAAACACTTTAAAGTATTTATTAGTACACATATATTAATTATCACAAACTTTCGTGTGTGCCGGTTGTATCGCGTGTGAAAATGATAATTACGCCGAATTACCGATGCATGAAATGTTATGCGTGAAAGTTTGCAATGCATAAAACGACTTCAATAATGTAATTTAAATTGAAAATCAAGCGTTATAGGTGTAATTATAACCAAGTCAAGGTCGGGTATTGACCTGAAATTGCCGGTTGTCACACGTGAACGTACTCATTTCAATTTTTCTAGGCTTTAAATTTATGATCATATGACATATAGAAACTCAAAAAGAAAAGAGTAAATTACAGTTTTCGAACTTTAAGTATAGTCCAAATTACATGTTTTGTCCTTTAACTTTAATAATTACAAAAATCATCCTTTATTAAGTTGTAACACATTACGTCCTTTATACTAATTGACGTTAAAAAATTATGTTAGTTGTTTGTAAAATGACTAAATTGACCATCTTATTAAAAATATATAAAGTTGATCACTTGCTGCATCTTCATCCTGATAATAACCCTATCCCAATCTTAGCTAAATCTGCGACTACATCTTATCCTAGATCACGTACACAGTTAAACAATGCTCATTAGTTTCATCTGCCCTTTGTATCTTTTGAATTTTTAATTTTAATAAAGAACATAAACACATAATATATCACTTCTTGATCAACATTCCAAGCCCATTACATAGAAGCATCAAACTCTAAACTTAAAACTGTCAAAAATAGGCAAAAACATATCAAAACCCTTATTTTGTTCTATCTTTTATTATTATTATTTTTAAAAGGCAAATGTGCGACACTGCGTCGGAAAATATGTGTTATTTTAGTAGACTCATCTATTCGTTTCACAGTCGTGACCTCACCCCAACCTTCTAAGGAGAAACTCATTGCTGAGAAAATCCATTGGTTTAACTCTGAGCATTTTGTTTAGTGACACTTGAACATCCCAATATTTATACATGTCATAGGCATTTCATCTGATACACAACCCTGAACAAAAGAGATATGGTGACGTAAGAATGAGAAAACCACCTGGAGATTACTTTGATTGCGCCACGTGAATAACGATTTTATCTCACTGTGTACCATTGTACCAAATTGAAGAGTGAGCTTCTGATTGTGTACACAAAAGGCAAAGATGAAGGGAATCTACAAGCTAAACCGAAAGATGCCATTAATTTCACAAACTTAAAACCTTTACGCTAATTCTTGATTGAAGCTTGATAAGGTGGTTTGGAGAACTGAGAAGGTGACTTTGATGGTGGATGGGTCCGGAAGAGATGATGGATAGATGCCAATGTGGGACTAACCCATTTGGTAGAGATTTTACCTTTTAGAGTGGAGGTCTTGGGTTTAAACCCAAACAATCGTGTAATATGGAGTAATCTAGAAATATGATAGAATTTGCCGTTTAAAAAACGATGGATAGATGGTGGGTCATTTGCTATTTATATTTTCTATAATGACAATATTAATTTTTATATTTCTAACTAACACTAAAAGGTAATTTAATCATTTTACAAAGAACTAACATAATTTTTTAACGTCAGTTAGCGCAAATGACGTAATATGTTACAACTAACAACTTTTTAAATAAAAATGTTTTCTTGTAATTATTAAAGTTAATAACAAAACA
The DNA here is from genome assembly GCA_025215565.1 of Flaveria ramosissima. NCBI lineage: Eukaryota > Viridiplantae > Streptophyta > Magnoliopsida > Asterales > Asteraceae > Flaveria > Flaveria ramosissima. Next base: position 22,808,766 of record CM046045.1, read on the forward strand.
TGTTATTAAAACTGTATTTAGAGGATGAAAACTGTAATTTACTCAAAAGAAAAAAAAAATAATAAAACAATTAACCCACATAACACCCGGTCCGAGGGCATTTCCGTCAACTCAACACCTCGATCCAGATCTTGGCACAATATTCACCGTTGGATCAAAACACCACACAATCAACCGTCAGATCATACACAGAAGAGCGGCCCCCAAATATTCAAAAAAACACCCGATCCATCCCGCGTCCTTCAATTTTCATTCAGATAGAAACAACACAACGTTCGATCCAAACCAAATTCACCAAAAAAATCAGCAACTAAAACATCCATCATTACAACACACACACCACACACACACAGAGTAACTGTGTGTGAAAATGTCTAATCGCCATGAAAAAGGTGTTAATGTTCAGGTCCTTCTTCGTTGCAGGTACTGTGAATCTAGTTTAATCTGTTTTTGGTTGAAGAAATGGTGAATTAGGGTTTACGTTTGGTGAATTGATATCTGTTTGAGGTTGTTGGTGATAATGTTATTCGGTTTGATGTTTGTTAGGCCGTTTAGCGACGATGAGTTGAGGAACAATGCGCCACATGTGGTGACTTGTAATGACCAGCAGAGGGAAGTTGCGGTTTCGCAGAGTATTGCTGGGAAGCAAATTGATAGGGTTTTTACGTTTGATAAGGTACCTGATTTGCTAAAATAGTCATTTGGTGCTTGTTAGTTTGCTTTTGATTTGGGGAAGTAGTTATTATGTAACAATTTGCACATTGTAAGTTTGTGAGTGAATAATGTTTAAACTTAGGGTTTGTTGCTTCACATTCATTGTTTTGTAATCATCTCAATCCTGAAATTAGGTTAATTATAGTTCCTCCAGGAATAGAACTGACTTGCATAAATCCCAAAATGTCAGAATATATTATACTAACAATCAATCATAGCTTTTTAAATGAAGTTCTTTTTAAGTACAATAATAATTCTCTGTAATTTGTTCGTTCAATTCATGTATGGTTTTGGGGTTCCAATTGCTTCCTAAGTTCACTATCTAGGTGCTAGGTGATCCTTGAGGTTTAGATTCATTACGCATAACAAAGTATTGGTTTTTAAGAATCCCATGGTGCAGTTGAGACCTTAGTAATCAACTATCATTAATTTTATGCATGCAGGTTTTTGGACCTAATTCTCACCAAAAAGATCTATACGAGCAAGCAGTCATTCCTATTGTAAATGAAGTATTAGATGGATTTAATTGTACGATTTTTGCATACGGTCAGACAGGAACTGGAAAAACCTACACAATGGAGGGTGATTGTAAGAGGTCAAAGGTTGGTCACATATGTGTAAGATCGATCTTTTTTTATTTCATTTCTTTTTTGTTATCAGTAATGATATTCCTTTGGTTAATCCACTAACAGTGTGGGCCAAAAGGAGAGTTGCCTTCTGGAGCAGGAGTAATCCCTAGAGCTGTCAAACAAATTTTTGATACTTTGGAGCGCCAAAATGCGGAGTATAGTGTTAAAGTAACTTTCTTGGAGCTATACAATGAGGAGATCACTGACTTACTTGCTCCTGAAGAAATCTCAAGAGTTGTTGAGGAAAAACAGAAAAAACTTTTGCCACTTATGGAAGATGGTAAAGGAGGAGTTCTTGTAAAAGGATTAGAAGAAGAGATTGTGACGAGTGCTAGTGAAATTTTTACTTTACTGGAAAGAGGCTCTGCAAAACGTAAAACTGCAGAAACCTTGTTAAACAAGCAATCAAGGTCTTGAGTTATACTGTTTTATCTTTACTGTTAACGTGGAAACTTATTGATCTTCTATAATATTTCTTTGTTTTTCAGTCGGTCACATTCTTTGTTTTCTATAACTATACATATCAAAGAAGCCACCCCAGAAGGTGAAGAACTAATAAAATGTGGCAAACTGAATCTGGTTGATTTAGCTGGTTCTGAAAATATTTCTCGATCCGGAGCCAGGGAGGTAATTTATTCACTATGTTTTTTTATTAATAATCTAAGATTGTGAAAAGCCATGTTTCTTACACCTGTGAACATGCAGAAAATGTTATGTTAGTTCTTATGTCTTCCTTTTTCTTAACTTTATAAATTCAAATGTTCAGGGCCGTGCAAGAGAAGCTGGAGAAATAAACAAAAGTTTACTTACTCTAGGACGAGTGATAACCGCTTTAGTTGAGCATCTTGGGCACATCCCATATAGGTTCAGATGAACTCGTAAATTTAATCTTTTTCACATTTTTTTCACTCTTTACGAATGACACTCTTTAACTTCTAATTTCGTGTTTTATTTATTTCAGGGATAGTAAACTGACTCGTCTACTGCGTGATTCATTGGGTGGAAGGACCAAAACATGTATTATTGCTACAGTATCTCCTGCTGTTCACTGTCTTGAAGAAACTTTGAGCACATTGGACTATGCTCACAGGGCAAAAAATATCAAGAACAAACCAGAGGTTAGTCTATATTCCTACACAATAGTGACCAATTATTAGTGATTTAGTTTAAAACCCTTAATTTTTTCTTTATCTAATAGTCTATGTTGTCTTAATAAGTTAAGAGAGAAGCAAATGCACTTTTGTACACACAGTCAGTACATTGTTATTGGTTTTAGTGTTTTACAATCTAGCCAGGCTGGTGTTCTCTTTTTATGAAACGACATTGCCTTATTTTGCAAGTAAATCAAATGCAGCAATGTTCTATTGAATATAATATAAAAAAATCTAAAGTTAACAAGTTATGTTTAAAGTATGAATGATTTAATCTTTTTGCTATGTTTAATACTTCCGTTCTGACTTCTCTTCTAGGTAAATCAGAAGATGATGAAAACAACTCTTATCAAAGATCTGTACGGTGAAATTGAAAGGCTCAAAGCTGGTAAAACAAATGCTTCTTTTAATTATGCTTTGAAGAGATGAAAAAGCTATGAACTAGGCTTAGATGACAGTTTGTCTACTATATTTTCTTGCAGAAGTTTATGCCACACGTGAGAAAAACGGTGTATATATACCAAAAGAGCGATACTATCAAGAGGAGTTGGAACGCAAGGTACTGCATAGTTGTTTAGCTTTCACTTTGTACTTTTGATGGTTGTTCATATATCACATTTCCTTCTTTGTAACTTTGAATTGTATGGATAAAATTGGTGCATGTATATGGTTCTAATGTTCTTTTTTGTTTAGTCAATGGTAGATCAGATTGAGCAAATGGGAGTTAAGATAGAAAACCAACAAAAGGTATTTTGTATAAAATATAAATATTTGCATTATATTTTATGCCAAGTAATTTTTGTTAATTTTAACTATCTTTCAACAGGAAATAGAAGAGTTGCAAGCTAATTTTAATGCCAGTGTTCAAGAGTGCTCTGATTTGATTGACAAGCTTGATTCTACCCAGGTAAATGCAACAAAATATAACATGCATTGCTGTAGAACTACTTATATTATTATTACAGTACTTATCATTTGCTTCCTTTCTATTATCCATGTTTATTAGAAAAATCTGGATCAAACCAGCAAGGAGTTGTCCAATACTCAGGAAGAAGTAAAAAGATGTCAGTATACTATTAAGGAGCGGGATTTTATTATACACGAACAGAAAAAAGCAGGTATATGTGGTTGATTTTAGATGCTGAAGCTATTGATTTTTAAAAGTTATATATACACTAATGAACAAAAATGTAAACAGAAAATGCATTAGCTAATCAAGCTTCTGTTCTGCGGTCTGAATTAGAAAGATCCCTGAAGGACAATGCTTCATTGTTTATGAAGATTGGTAGGCATTCTCGTCTTTGACTCTTTTACTAGAGAATGGGTCAATTTGGGTTGCGCTTTATGTCATAGGGGTCAAACAAAAATTGTATCAGGAAGAGGTCAACTGGTTCAATTAGGTTGAAAGTTGCCTAAAGTCTACTTTTTAACACATACACCGCTTAACCCTTTTTATTCAAAATTTTAAATTACTAGTGCAATAACTTCGTGGTTTTGTTATCATAATATAACACATTAAGTCATTAACTATCTATACCCTTCACAGAAATGCACAAAAGATGTCTAAGGGTGGGCCCGACCTGATTTTGTCTTTTTACTCAACCTGTCCATCTCACCACCCAAGTATTCTTTGGCAACTAGGATTAATATCGTTTTCCTGAACTATATGCAGCAAGAAAAGATAAAATGAATGCTGGTAACAGATCCGTTGTGAATAATTTTGAATCTGAGCTGAAGGAAGATGTTAAATCCCTTTGCAACACGGTCACTACATCGATGTTCCAACAAAATGAACAACTTCAATGCATTGAGAAATTTTGTCACACTTTTATTAAACTTAATGATAAGGTACTATTTCAGTTTAATCATTTGTTTATATGCTTCAGTTTCATCATTATAAAAAATATTAATTGTTAATATGGTTTATGTTTCTAGGCCATGATTGATTTGAAAAAGAAAGTTGGTGCTTCCAGAGCATTATATGTTTCTCACATTGAGGAACTTCAAAATGTTGTACTTTTGCACAAAGCAAACTCTAATGCAAACTTAGAGGAGGTTAAATCTTTAGTTTCTTCAAATGCTTGTTCTGTTGAAGAAGTAAGTAAAAATATATCGAAGTTGCAATAATTCTTTATACGCATAAGAGTGTACATATTCACCTAACTTTCTTAAATAGCTACTAGCTGAAGAAGCTGCCAAAGGACTATCTATTTTTAATGAGCTTCATGGCTCATTATCAACTCAACAAGGAGAAATGGCACATTTTGCTAGAGAACTGCGCAAGGTTGGTGTTTTTATTTTCTGTACAAGGTAGCATAATGGGCGGACTGAGTGGCTTAGGTAATTGGTTTAAAGGGGTTCGGCCGTTCAGGTCTAGTACAGGTTGCGAGGCCCAGGTTGGGTTCGTCCAAATCACCTTTTAACCAAATCATTATAGTTGTAAAGATAAATTTTTTTTTTTGAATGGCAAAGATGAGACAGTTATAAAGATAATTAGTATGCCAAATATGATAAAAATCATTTAATAGTAATACTCATTTTAATAATTGACTTGGGAGGTAGTTTGAATTTTAACTTGCTCGACCATTTCCTTTCTTCTTTTAGATTTTACCTGGTTAATCCCTTAAGGCATAAAACATAACCAAAGTGATCCTTGTTAAACGTAAATGGGTTGAAATTGCTTCCAGTATGGTAAGTGATGCCTAGAGTCTAGGGATTAGAAAGTCTAGTTTCAGAAATCAGAAATCAGATGATGGTCTTGTCAATCTTTTGCTATATTTTTACATGGTTGCTTAGTGTACTAGTTATCATCATAGTTTCTAATAACAGGACAGATTTTTTTTTTTTAAATAAGAATATGCATATTATGCCCGTTTCTTGAATTTTCCACCGCCAAAGAGTAAATGATCTGCTAATAATTTCTTTCATATTTTGGATATTGAATTTTTCAGAGATTTAGTGTCAGTGTTGAACATACAACAGATATTTCCAAATTCATCAATGTATTCTTTAATAAGCTGATGGAAGAATCAAAAGAGCTAGGAAGTCATGCCTCTCAAGTTGATGAGATACAAACCAAGAACATGGATGAATTTAAGAAGACATACGAGGTAAATAATAAACAATGCCAACTGCAAATCTATAAAACAACCTATATATCCTTACATTTTATATTGTGTTTCCAGGAACAATCAAAATCTGATGCACAGAAACTTATTGCTGATGTTACAAGTTTGGTCTCAAACCATATTTATCGTCAAAAAGAGATGGTTTGTTTTTCTTTTTGCCTTTTGTTTCTTTTCTTTAGTTCAAGAAAATTGACGGTTGAGTCATGAGTGGACAGGTGGATGCTCGACTAGCAACTATTAAAGAAATTGCTGCAGGAAGCAAGAAAGTTTTGGAAGGACATGTGTCATCTTTTGACAGGATCACATCAAATGCCAAACGAAAATGGCAAGATTTTTCTATGCAAGCAGAAAATGATACAAAAGAGAATGCAGAATTTGTTGCAGCAAAACACTGCCGTTTTGAGTCAGTGCTACACAAATGGTTAGCAAAAATGGTCTTGCAAACTTCTTTAATTTAAGTTTCTATATTTTTATTGTGACTCTTTCATTCAGTGTTGACACTACTGAATCGGCTCTAAACCATTCAAAAGCGACACATGACTCTGTGATTGAAATGGGAAAACAACACGTCACAGCAGTGGACACTCTTATCAGGTTATAATCTTAATCAAAGATAAATTCATGGTCCTGCATTTATTCTAATATTAATCATAGCATGATGCAAACAAATAATGGTAAATAACTAAATATAACTTTGATTGCTGCAGGAGTGCGATAGATAGTAATGATCATCATGACCGTGAGATTAATACTTTAAGGGAGACCGCTGCAAATGATGCTTTAAAGACTAGTGATGATTTATCAATGCACACAGACAGTAAGCTTTATTAAAACATGTTTTTTTAGCCTTGATTCTTTTGTTTATTTTTTATTTTTTTATGGAAGGATGTTTTTGTGACCGGATACTCTTTACAGGTACATCAGAACAGGAAAGAAAAGTCATTTCTGAAATACAGGAAACAACAAAATCTCACATAAAGAATCTTGAGAGCCTACATGATGATCATGCAACAAAGTCCTCTCTAATAAAGCAGAAGGCTCATGATACATTCCACAAGAAATACATGGTAACAGATTGGCTGGGTTGACCCACAAACTTTTTTTTTGCCCTTTAAAAAAAATTAAAAATACAAATATGTGTTAAATAAGTTTATGATAACTACAATAATAGTTTTAAAATATTGAAAAGAGTAGCTTTATTAAAAAATAAATTGTGGGTGGCACCGTGAATTCATCATCTGAAAATCTTGACATAAAGAAACTGAGATGCTTTTCATGTATCTGTTATCCAGGATTACGAGCCATCTGGGGATACCCCTATAAGAAACAATACTGATGTTCCAAGTAAAGAGAGAATAGAATCACTTAAAGCAATGCCAATGGAGAGTTTATTAGAAGAATTCAGAGAAAATCATTCGTTTGAATCATTCACAGGAAATGAATCAAAGATTTGTTCTACTCCACGACCACCCTTGGCACAAATCAACTAAAAATGCTGTTGCGTTAAAGGTAAACTTCATGTACAGAATCCTGTTTTATACTTGTTGCACTGTACATCATCAATGGCGGATGGATCAACGTCGAACAAATCCCTGCTTGGGATTTAATGACGACCAAAGGTGGTAAGAGTTCTTTCTGGGGTGTTGTTTTTCTTACTTCCCCATCCACACAACTTAGTGATATTGTAGCTTTGTTAAGTGATGTAGGGAGTTTTGCTCATTTGAAAAAGTAAACTAGTAATCATGTTTTGTAATATTAAAGATTAAATATTGAAGGGTTTGATGTTTGTTACGATGAGATGGGTAGAGTCGACTTTTAAGTTTTGTACTATTGTAATATCAATCCTAAATGTAATTGATATTGTGCATCACTGCATCTGTTTTATATTTATTTTCTTGTGTATTTGAATTGTGGACTATTTTATCTTTCTGTATGCAATTGATGAGATGTCAACCCAAGTGACCATCAGTGGGCACTAATGGTCATTGCACCTAAAAGAGTAATGGACCTGCGCAGGTTGCGATCTACATTTACGACTTCTTTTGATACTTTTTTTGGAGTTTTGGGTGTTTCTTTTCTGTTCCTGTGGTATTTTGCCAAAATATTAGTGGTAAGCATGCAATATGTTATAAAAGGCCACATTTGAAGCCTTGTGTGGCATTCTCAACAATGTTAAAAACATCCCATCCGTTCGCTTATGATTATTAGTCACTGTTAGCGGTTTGTCGTGAACTTTATCTAGGGAGTGGCCTTAACTTGTCACTAGTAGGATCTGAGACGGGTGAACACTAGAGCGAATGTGATCTTGAAACATTTTATTTCACATTCTCCTACCACCAAAACATGCATGTCCTTGTGTTTTTGCTTATTTGAGGCTGCACCCAAAACATTGTCTTTACCTCTTTGATGTCAGATTGTAGTGACCAGAAATACCCCCTCGTGTTTACCCCTTGTGTCTACATGATCTTTCCCTTTTTGGCAGGTTCATTACTTGTCCAGCAATCGAGTTGGTTTCAATCTAGAACGACCATAATCACATATCGTTTCTGTGGAAATTCCTGTCCACCAACCAAATTTAACGTGATTTATCCCTTGGGTTGGTCTATCCTTTGCTTTTTTTGTGGTTTCATGTTCACATGACATAAGACAAAGATCTTTGTTCACTAGCTTGAATCGTCATGAACAACATTCACTAAACATTCAACTTTAACACTAGTAAGATGCCTCGACTACGGTTTAGGAACTTTTGGGATAGTGATTTTGATTTGCCAACTATCCGAAAGCTTAAACCCACGCTCTTACCATGTGTCGTTAAGCCTCTATTATGGCTCCATGTGACGTCCTTTAAATGGTCGAGGACTAGCCTATCCTATCTGTGTATGATCATGGGCAACTAGTACCGTCTTGAACGAAACTCGCACTGAAATATGAATTAAAAAAACCGTACAACAGATATATTGAATATTATAAAGTATCATATATAAAAAGTTAAAAAGAAAAAACAAGAAAATATAAATATTTTGAGGGTACAATGTGATATCATCATATGGTTGGGGTAAAAAAGAACTGAAAAACAATCACCAAACTTGATGGGTTTTATTGTAGCTTTAAGGAAACTTGGGTTACTATTAAATGTCCAAGGACTATGCTTCAACAACTTGAACCAAACTGATGAAGTTAAAAAAAAAAATCCTGGAATATGTTAAGACGTTTGGGTATCTTTGGATTAAAAATAGATCTAACCTGAAGCACGTTAAATGAAAAGATTGGTTTAGGTTTAGCTTCTTATATATGTAAAGTTTAGATTTCTTGTGTCCGAATTCTACCTCCTATCTTTTTGATCGGGGGTTCCTTTTATATAATTCGCCTTTCGAAAAAAAAAGGAAAAAAAAAAACACCAACAACTTGGAACAAAGTTGTACCTTGGTGCACATTGATCTTACTCTTAATATCCCAAACACTAAGTTTGTGTTATAATTATCATCTTTTGGAACTCTAACAATCTCTTACCGTATATGTTATAATATTTTTCTTTTTTGGAACACCATCTCATATTTTAAACCTTAACTCTCGTTTGCCCTGCTTACTTGCTCAATTGCTTGTCCTATAATGAACAATAAGTTTAATATCTGATTAAAGGTGGTAAAGTTGTAAAAGATGCATCGTTACACCACAAGTTCATTGCCTTTTAAGGCCGTTTGTGTGTATTTATATATACTAGAAGGTTTTGAAGGAGTGAATGGTTAAAAAAATTAAGTTATGTGGTCATAATAAAAGTTTATAAAACTACATTGTAGCTAACTTTCATATATTATACAGATAGTATAGTATCCCGTGTAATACATGGTTTGATTAAATAATATATGAAATAATTTGTAATAAAAATTTAAAAATTAAAAATGATATTTGTAAATAGGATATGATTAAATTAGAAATAAATAAGTAGTTCAAGTAAAAACAACAATAATATCATTTTTAAAATTACTATTTATACTATTATCATTTATTAGGGAAAAAACGAGAAAATGAAAATGAAAATGCATAATATGCTGACATGTGGCATCTCAAAAACTTTCTTTTATTATAGGTAATAGATGTATAATGTGTATAGAATAAGTTTTATTTTATTTATCATTTTTTTGGGTCTAACAAGTTGTAAGTAGGTAATTCTGTTAATAACGATTATTCTCCTTCAAGTCTCCAAACACTTGTATAAGCAATTGTCACTTGATTTTTCCTTGTGTGCATGTCCCTTTGCGAACACGAGCTTTAATGTCGATTTAAGGTTTTGGCATAAATGTGCCCTTCTTTTTTTACCAAATATAATTATCGATTTCATTGTGATTATTAATATTTTTATATGATAAATATCTTTTATAACTTAATATGGTAAAATCGTTAAACTTAAGGCGTTAAGTCATTTTTAAGGTTTTATACTTTTATGTATGTTGCTATCCACATTTTTTCTTTGCTTTATTTTATTTTAAGATTTTTTAAATGTTTTATATGATTCGAATTGTAAATTAAGTTTATCTTCAGTTTGTTTTTATTTAATTAATTCTTAAATTTGTTTTCTTTTGTTTTTATTTTCACCTTTGTTTTTGATTTTCTTTTATGAATGTGTATCATAGACTAGGGGCATAAATTTGGGTAAATGTTTTCGCAACATCAAGTCATAAGCAACTAACCCCGAATTATAATGTAAAAGTTTATGGCTGAGCTTATTTTTTGTTTTTTCTTTTGACGTTTTAGGTTGAGGTGCACATACAAACCGATCCGGGATTTAAAATCGGACTTTTACCCGATCTGAAAGAGCTAGTGAAACCAGTTTTCAATTGTTCTGATCCAATTAAGAATGTATTCATCAAAATCGGTTAAAACTAAATCAAACCAGATTGAAGCCGATAGCCGGTTTCTAATCAGAATAGGTTTGAGTCGGTTTCTAATAATATATCCATGTTTCCAGTTATAGATGTGATTATCTTTAAGGAAATCTTTTATATTATATGATTGATAATATTAATAACCATACTTCACTATATTTTCACCTGTATAACTTTTTTAGATTATATAATTGTTTATCTTACATTAGAACATTCACATCCTATTCTCCATTCAATCCTTAAATTTAACAAAAAACAAAATACTTATTCCATTCCTATTCCTATACCTCAACCTCATAATTTTAGGTGAAAAGAATCTCATTTCTCTAAATATAGGGGTTTATTATTCATACACCATATATTTTTTAAAAATTATTAATGAATATAAGTGGAAGAGAGAGAATGGTATTAAAAAAAGAATAACTAAGTAGTATTTAATTAAAGGAGAAAAAAAATATGAGGAATGAGATATGAGATGTTTTAGAAAAAGATAGGTAAATTTATAAAATCATATATTTTTTTGTAATTATACGGATGAGGTCGGAGAATGAGATGTGAATGCTCTTGGTTTTCCAAATTATCGTTCTTAAATAAGGAAATATCAAGAACTATATATAAAAAATATTATAAAGTTTTTAAAGATCGATTTATTTTGAAAATTTTAGAATTTTCTAAACAAGTTTTTTAGAAGTTAGTTTTGTCCATTAGATTAAATAGATCTTGACCACCAATTTAAAAAGGTGAATGGCTATATAGAAAAATAGACCTCAGTTAATCTTATATACTTGTCTAAACAATTCTTACTTGTAAAAACTCGTAACACAAGTGAATTCTCATAATATTTTTCCACTTGTAATATTTTTGGTACGTTAGCAATAAAAGTTTAGGTTGAGTTACTTCAAGAACTAAGTGACAAGGACGTTTAAAGAAAAGAAAAACAATCACTAATCTTTATTGTAGGGTTTTTAGAAACTTGAGGGAGGATATTGTCACACCCCAACCTTGACGGCGGAAACGTCGAGATGTGAGGGTTAAGATTGTTCACAGCCACATAACGCCATATTTAAATTGCAAATATTATTATCATAAGTATTTATATGTAATACAACCATAAGTCACCATAAAGAAATAAGTTCAACATAACACAAACATAACATAATGTTTTATTTAATTAACTAGGTCCAAGTCCTAGTTTTATTGCAAGCTTCAAATGTCCACTTTAAACTTGGGGATTTCCTGAAACATGATGAAAATAAAGAGTCAACTAAAAATAGTTGGTGAGTTTCCAAGTTTTCATACATAATAAGATTACAAGTAGCAATTCATGTCATGGATTATAAGTTAGTAAGGTTATAGAACACATATCGTTACAACCAAACCTCGACTTGATTACAAGTATATAAGATTGGCTAAGTGTATTTGGTTCCCTAGTGCACAAGCGTACGGCCCCTAGGAGTCGGCAATACCTCGACTTTAGCACCAAATAGGCTTGTCAGGCCCAAAGATCTAAGACGTCGCCAGGCTAGCAATAGTTAATGATTGTAAACAAACTATGTATCTCATATAAACACTTACAAAACACAAATAACCATGACCAAAAATAAGTAGAATTGCATGTGCATCACAAGTCTCAAACGTTTAAACGTGTATGTAATATAAGCTTCATGTTTCACCCCAAATAAGTGTGAAATTATAAAAAGGGGACAAGGAAAACTCACTTGGTCAATAAGTTTATTAAGAAGTTTAACAAGAACAATAATAAACGTTGTTCCAAGATGTACGTCACAAGGCACCTATATATATATTATAAGATTTAGGTCAATAATATGGTTAACGATGTAACAACACTAGGGTTCCAATATGAGTTGGGGAAAAATTTATAAAACAACTAAATAAACACTTGTTTATGGTTTATTTGTTAAAATAAAGATACTAACTATAAGATTTCAAAGGAATTAAATCTTTTGTAAATAACTTGCGTAATTAGCTATAAAAATATATTTGAATTCAATAATTATTATTATAATCTCTAATCAAGAAATAACATAAAGTTCCAATAATGTAGTAATTTGAACTTATCGTACAAATCTATTTTTATAAAGATATTTTAGTTAAGATGTTTGTAAATAAATTCTATATATAAAAGAAAATAATAATAAAAAAAATTTTTTCAAGAAATAATTTACAGAAAAGGTTTAGATGATTTTTTTTAAAAAAATGTTGAGAGTTTGTGAAAGTTATTTTTATATTTAAAATATTTTTTACTTAATTAAAGACTGAAAACAACCCTTTAAAAAAAACAGAGGGTGCCCGGGTTCGAACCCGGGACCTCTAGGTTAGGATGGGAGTGTTTTAACCAGTGAACCAAGGCATCCAGCCGCGGTTACAACCTGGTTTTGAAAGTTAAGAATCATAGCGAATGAAAACCCCATTTCTCATATAAACCCTAGAACAATGTTCGATCAAATTGAGCCCCATATGAATATTGTAATCGATCGAAAGGTTAGGGCTTTTGATCCCCTTATGAAATCGAGTATAAAGGTAGTTTTAATTACCCGATTTGTTATTGGATTGGTGTTTGAACACCCGAGGAAACGTTGCGGACGTGGAAGTCTTGATGAATAGGCAAACCTCAACGATAATCAAATTAAATTTGTGGAAAGCTTCGCGTGATGACCTCGATGCAAAGCCCTTTGCGAATTTCGTTAATTGAAGCTCGGAAGACGATGTTCGGTTGAGTTGCAGGTCGCGACGAAGTGGGTATTCGAAGTTGATGCTTGAGCTTGTTTTAGTTGGAATTGAACGTTGTAATCGCTTAGAGATAGATAAAAGATGGTTCATGTTAAATTAATTCGATTATCATTGCGATTTAATGCTTGAACGGGTACAAACTTAAAGCTTCGGTTACTTCGAATTAGAAAGCTTTTGTAACCGTTTTAATCATGATTCAAGTAATTAATTGTGTTCGATTCGAGTCTAGGAACGTTTGGGGTTGAAATCGAAGTAAATTGAGGCGTTTTGGGGCCTCGCCGGACTTGGCCGGAGGCCGGCCGGCGAGTCGCCGGAAAAACGGGGGAAAAGATGGGGTGGGGGTTGGGTTTTTAATAATTTTCACTTATGGTCCCTGTAGTCCTTAATAGTTAACATTTTATGCTGGAACCTTGTTTTAAGTTTATAAACCTACAAAAACAATCCCCCAAGTTTTTAATTAACTTTTTAAACACTTTTAAGTTAACAATATTATTATTATTACTATAAGTATTATTATTATTATTATTATTATTATTATTATTATGTTAACAATATTATAGTTATGATTATTACTAATATTATTTATCTTCATTGTTATTTATAACAAATATGATTTGTTAATAATATTATTATCCTTAACTTTAATATTAGCTTAAATATTGATTTTCTTTTCTTGACATTTTAACGACATATTAAATCCAAAATCTAAAAGATAACCCATTTAACCCACAATTCATATAAGACAATAATGGCCCTTAAAAGAAACTTAACAAAATTAACTTGTAATTAACGGAAATACGAGATGTTACAGTCTCCCCAACTTAAAAGAATTTCGTCCCGAAATTAAAAGAAATGAAACTATGCAAATAAGAACGGGTATTTCTTCTTCATATGCTCCTCACGTTCCCAAGTAAATTCGGCGCCTCGTTTATTCTCCCAACGAACCTTGACGATCGGGGTGGTTGTGGTTCTAGTTTTCTTCATTATGCGATCCATGATCTCAACAGGTTTCTCGACAAAATGCAATGACTCGTCAATCTGGATGTCTTCCAACGGAACATACAGACTTTCGTCAGCCAAGCATTTCCTCAAGTTTGAGACGTGGAACACAGGATGAACTCCACTAAGGTCGGAAGGTAGTTCCAGTTTATAAGCCACTTTCCCAATCCTTTTCAGGATTTTGAAAGGCCCTACAAATCTTGGAGCCAGTTTACCCTTCTTTCCAAAGCGAACCACACCTTTCCACGGTGAAACCTTAAGAAGAACCATCTCCCCAACTTGGAATTCCAATGGCTTACGTCGCTTATCAGCATAGCTCTTTTGTCGACTTCTCGCCACTTCAAGGTTCTTGCGAATGATAGAAACTTTATCGGTCGTCTCTTGTATAAGTTCAGGACCAGTAATGAAGTTTTCACCAATGTCGGTCCAACAGATCGGTGAACGACATTTTCGACCATAAAGTGCCTCGAACGGCGCCATCTTGATACTCGAGTGGTAACTATTGTTATACGAAAATTCCGCGAGCGGTAGATGCGTATCCCAATCACCACCAAAGTCAAGAACGCAAAGGCGTAGCAAATCCTCCAAGGTTTGGATCGTTCGCTCGGTTTGACCATCAGTTTGAGGATGGTAAGCCGTGCTTAGATCTAGTTGTGTACCCAAGAGTTCTTGCATAGACGACCAAAAATGTGAAGTGAAGCGAGCATCTCGGTCGGATATGATGTGCAGAGGTACCCCATGACGACTTACAATCTCATCAACGTAGATACGAGCTAACTTTGATGTCTTGTAAGTGTCACGTATGGGTATAAAATGTGCCGACTTAGTCAATCGGTCAACAATTACCCATATGCTATCATGTCCTCGGGAGGTTCGGGGTAGCTTTGTTATGAAGTCCATGGATATGTGTTCCCACTTCCACATTGGAATCTCGGGTTGCTCAAGTAATCCACTTGGACGTTGATGTTCGGCTTTAACCTTCGTACACGTAAGACACTTAGCTACATAAGTCGCTATGTCTTTCTTCATTCCAGGCCACCAATATTGACCACGCAGGTCCATATACATCTTATCGGAGCCAGGATGAATAGAATAACGACTTTGATGAGCTTCGTTCATGATGAAGGTACGGAGGTTATCGTGATTTGGAATCCAAATTCGATTGGCGAAGTACATCAACCCATTGGGTTTCGTTTCCAATCGGGTTAGAAGATTATGCTCCAATTCATCCTTCATTCTTCCTTCTCGTTGTACCATTTGTTGAGCCTCCAGGATGCTAGACTCGATGTCACTATCTATTCTCAGGTTTTGTAGCAGTACAGTGGTCTCGTTGACATCTAGTCGGATCTCAGTATCGAACTCACCCAAAGTGTCAAACCATTGTCGTCGATCGCGAATTTCTTGGAATGAGATCATCTTGTTGTGAATCTTTCGGCTTAGAGCGTCGGCTACAACGTTTGCTTTACCAGGATGGTAACGAATGTCACAATCATAATCACTAATCAACTCCACCCAACGACGTTGTCTCATATTGAGGTCTTTTTGATTGAAAACGTGTTGAAGGCTTTTGTGATCGGTGTAGACTATACATTGCGTACCATACAAGTAGTGTCTCCAAATCTTCAAAGCAAAGACAACAGCACCAAGCTCGAGATCGTGTGTTGTATAATTCACCTCGTGAACCTTCAATTGTCTCGATGCATAAGCTATAACCTTCCCTCGTTGCATGAGAACACAACCAAGGCCTTGTTTAGATGCATCACAATACACGGTGAAATCGTCGTTTCCATCGGGTAAGGTCAAGATAGGAGCATTGCACAACTTGTGCTTTAACGCTTCAAAAGCTTCTTCTTGCTCGGGACCCCACTCGAATGGTTTATTCTTTTGTGTCAAAGTAGTGAGCGGTTTCGCGATCCTCGAGAAGTTGGCAATGAATCGCCGATAATAACCAGCAAGACCAAGAAAAGAACGAACTTCGGTAGGAGTTGTAGGAACACACCAATTCTTCACAGCTTCCACCTTTGCAGGATCAACGTGAATTCCTTGGCTATTCACCACGTGTCCTAGAAATTGAACTTCCTCGAGCCAGAAATCACACTTCGAGAACTTCGCGTACAATTGCTCTTTCTTTAACAACTCAAGAACCAATCTCAAATGCAGTTCATGATCGGTGTTGGACTTGGAATAGATAAGTATGTCGTCAATGAAGACGATCACAAACTTGTCTAAATAAGGCTTGCATACTCGGTTCATGAGATCCATGAAGACAGCAGGAGCATTGGTTAAACCAAAAGGCATCACCATAAACTCGTAGTGTCCATAACGAGTACGGAACGCGGTCTTTGGAATATCATCATCATGGACTCGCAATTGATGATAACCAGAACGTAAGTCGATCTTCGAGAAGATAGCAGCTCCTTGAAGTTGATCAAACAAATCATCAATACGAGGAAGAGGATAACGGTTCTTGATGGTAAGCTTGTTAAGCTCACGATAATCGATGCACATACGAAACGTTCCATCTTTCTTCTTCACGAATAGTACAGGTGCTCCCCAAGGCGAAGAACTAGGACGGATGAAGCCCTTCTCGGATAACTCTTGAAGTTGACTAGAGAGTTCTTGCATTTCCGATGGTGCAAGTCGATATGGTGACTTAGCCACGGGGTTTGCTCCCGGTATCAAGTCAATTTTAAACTCGACTTCACGTACGGGAGGTAAACCACTAAGGTCATCGGGAAATACTTCAGGAAAGTCTCGTACGATAGGGACATCCTTAAGTTCTTTCCCTTTGACTTTCGTGTTGACCACGTAAGCCAAGAAGGCCATATACTTCTTGCTTAAGCACTTTCGGGCTTGAGTGCAAGACATGAGTTTAAGCCCTTTGGAAGATTTCTCACCGAACACTTTCAAAGTATCTCCAGAGGGTAGCGGTATGCGAATGCACTTCTCGAAACAAATGATCTCGGCATGGTGTTTGGCTAACCAATCCATACCAATGATGACGTCGAAACTTCCAAGTTTCATAGGGATAAGATCGATAAGAAAATCATGTGTGTCAAGACTTAAGATGCAATCACGAATAATGACATCAACGGTGATCGGTTCTCCATCGGCAACTTCAACGGTAAGAGGTCTTCCTAGTTTCGTATGTGGCTTAGCAAGTATGGGTTCAAACTCTAACGAAACAAAACTCTTATCGGCTCCAGAATCAAATAGGACATAGGCATAAGTTTTATTAATAAGGAACATACCTGTTCAATTTTAAGGGTATTTAACGACATAGGCAACACATGAAAAGGATTAGATCACAAAAGTTAAAGGTAAGTGAACATACCATTCACCACATCATTGTTTGCTTGTGCTTGATTCGCGTTGATGTTGAAAGCACGTCCACGGGCTTGTGGAACATTACCCACAAGACGGGGGCATTGTGGGCGGAAATGACCAGGTTCCCCACAGTTGTAGCAAACACGATTTGTGACCACGACGGCGTTGTTGTTAGGTGCACGGTGACAAGTCGCCACCAAGTGACCATATTTACCGCATAAGGTACAAATACGGCATGGTTGATTTCCCGGGTGATGGTACCTACAAATGTTGCACATAGGCTGGGGACCAGCATAAGCCCTAGCCCTAGGCACTTGTGCCACAGGTGCAGCCGCAGGTACAAGTTGTCGTTGAGGTTGTTTAGGTGCAGCTACAGCATAGTTGCGCGCCGGTGTGAACTTGCGCTTCTTGTTGTTGTTGTTGTTGTTGTAAGACGGTTCAGCTTTGGTCTCCTTAACAGTCTCAGTAGCCGTCTTCTCTACCTTCTTTGCACCCTTTACAGACATGGTGCCCGCTCGTATATGATTCTCGGTGAGTTGAGCGGTGATAGTAATGGCTTCTTCCAAAGTTGTGGGTCGGCTACCCACCACAGCATCTTGAATTTGGGGTGGTACACCCTTAATGAACTTCTCGATGTTGCGGGGGACAGTGTCGACCATGTGAGGCAGCAGTAAACTCAACTCATGATGCCTAGTTGAGTAGGCCAAATGATCACCATCGTTTTGCTTCAAGTTCCAAAACTCCTCCTCCAACTTTTGCAACTCACTTCGTGGGCAGAACTTCGCGATAGCGATGTTCTTGAACTCCTCCCAAGTAAGTGCTTGCACAGCTTCGGGTCCACGGTTTCTCTTCTCGCTATTCCACCAGGTAAGTGCCCTTTGTTGGAGCACACTAGTAGCATAACGAACCTTGAGTGCCTCGGGACACTCACAGTTGATGAAGGTATTCTCCATGCTTTCGAACCACTCAAGAAGACCAGTGGCTCCTTCCTTGCCACTAAAACTAGTGGGCTTGCAAGAGCTAAAGTGTTTGAAAGTGCAAGTTCGATTGTTCCCGTTTTGGTTGTTCCCGTTTTGGTTGTTGCTGTTCTCTCCATGACCATTACCATTGTTGCTACCATTGGTCAGTAAGGTGCTATTAAGTTCAGCAACCATGGTCGGGATGACAGCAGCCATTTGACGAGCAATCATGGCGGCTAGTTTACGATCGGAACTTCCACGCTTTCCATGATGACGAGACATGCTGGAATATACAAAATGAGTTAGATACGAGAATTGGAATAACAAGGGTCATAGTTCAACAAGGATAAGGCAAAAGTTGTAAGGCACATGGAATGGTTCCATTTGGTAACGCATTACCATTTGGAAACGTTGACACGTCAAGGTAAGTTGACCCACTTGCCTTAGAAATTTGTGTATGTTGACCATAGTTTATCACTCATCCCAGAAATCCCCAGGTAAGCATAACTAGTCCCGTAGGATTTATGCGATATGCTTGCCTTAGCCCGAGGGCCTTTTGCCAGGAAATCCAGAATACAGGTGTCTATATGTCACACAAATTTCTTAGGTTCATGAAATCAAAACCTTGATGAGATTTTACATAGATTAGACATAAGTCTAAGGATTCAAGTCATAAACATAAGTATACAATCCCACGTGTCGACGAGAATAAGATTAAGAAGTTTCATTTTTTCGGGGAGAGTCAAAGTGTCAAAAGGTAAGTTTAGGGAGACGAGTAACTAAGTTTAAACAATTACAAGGCAAACCTATGCTAAGGCATCAAGTTGCACATAAGTAAAGTATAGCATTATGTAGCATGTAACAATATATATATTACCAAGAATATAAATATTATTCTAAGAGGTTCATGCATAAGCTATAGTCTAGGTCACCATTTCTAATAACCTAAATCCCTATAGTTATGGGCTCTGATACCAATCTGTCACACCCCAACCTTGACGGCGGAAACGTCGAGATGTGAGGGTTAAGATTGTTCACAGCCACATAACGCTATATTTAAATTGCAAATATTATTATCATAAGTATTTATATGTAATACAACCATAAGTCACCATAAAGAAATAAGTTCAACATAACACAAACATAACATAATGTTTTATTTAATTAACTAGGTCCAAGTCCTAGTTTTATTGCAAGCTTCAAATGTCCACTTTAAACTTGGGGATTTCCTGAAACATGATGAAAATAAAGAGTCAACTAAAAATAGTTGGTGAGTTTCCAAGTTTTCATACATAATAAGATTACAAGTAGCAATTCATGTCATGGATTATAAGTTAGTAAGGTTATAGAACACATATCGTTACAACCAAACCTCGACTTGATTACAAGTATATAAGATTGGCTAAGTGTATTTGGTTCCCTAGTGCACAAGCGTACGGCCCCTAGGAGTCGGCAATACCTCGACTTTAGCACCAAATAGGCTTGTCAGGCCCAAAGATCTAAGACGTCGCCAGGCTAGCAATAGTTAATGATTGTAAACAAACTATGTATCTCATATAAACACTTACAAAACACAAATAACCATGACCAAAAATAAGTAGAATTGCATGTGCATCACAAGTCTCAAACGTTTAAACGTGTATGTAATATAAGCTTCATGTTTCACCCCAAATAAGTGTGAAATTATAAAAAGGGGACAAGGAAAACTCACTTGGTCAATAAGTTTATTAAGAAGTTTAACAAGAACAATAATAAACGTTGTTCCAAGATGTACGTCACAAGGCACCTATATATATATTATAAGATTTAGGTCAATAATATGGTTAACGATGTAACAACACTAGGGTTCCAATATGAGTTGGGGAAAAATTTATAAAACAACTAAATAAACACTTGTTTATGGTTTATTTGTTAAAATAAAGATACTAACTATAAGATTTTAAAGGAATTAAATCTTTTGTAAATAACTTGCGTAATTAGCTATAAAAATATATTTGAATTCAATAATTATTATTATAATCTCTAATCAAGAAATAACATAAAGTTCCAATAATGTAGTAATTTGAACTTATCGTACAAATCTATTTTTATAAAGATATTTTAGTTAAGATGTTTGTAAATAAATTCTATATATAAAAGAAAATAATAATAAAAAAAAATTTTTCAAGAAATAATTTACAGAAAAGGTTTAGATGATTTTTTTTAAAAAAATGTTGAGAGTTTGTGAAAGTTATTTTTATATTTAAAATATTTTTTACTTAATTAAAGACTGAAAACAACCCTTTAAAAAAAACAGAGGGTGCCCGGGTTCGAACCCGGGACCTCTAGGTTAGGATGGGAGTGTTTTAACCAGTGAACCAAGGCATCCAGCCGCGGTTACAACCTGGTTTTGAAAGTTAAGAATCATAGCGAATGAAAACCCCATTTCTCATATAAACCCTAGAACAATGTTCGATCAAATTGAGCCCCATATGAATATTGTAATCGATCGAAAGGTTAGGGCTTTTGATCCCCTTATGAAATCGAGTATAAAGGTAGTTTTAATTACCCGATTTGTTATTGGATTGGTGTTTGAACACCCGAGGAAACGTTGCGGACGTGGAAGTCTTGATGAATAGGCAAACCTCAACGATAATCAAATTAAATTTGTGGAAAGCTTCGCGTGATGACCTCGATGCAAAGCCCTTTGCGAATTTCGTTAATTGAAGCTCGGAAGACGATGTTCGGTTGAGTTGCAGGTCGCGACGAAGTGGGTATTCGAAGTTGATGCTTGAGCTTGTTTTAGTTGGAATTGAACGTTGTAATCGCTTAGAGATAGATAAAAGATGGTTCATGTTAAATTAATTCGATTATCATTGCGATTTAATGCTTGAACGGGTACAAACTTAAAGCTTCGGTTACTTCGAATTAGAAAGCTTTTGTAACCGTTTTAATCATGATTCAAGTAATTAATTGTGTTCGATTCGAGTCTAGGAACGTTTGGGGTTGAAATCGAAGTAAATTGAGGTGTTTTGGGGCCTCGCCGGACTTGGCCGGAGGCCGGCCGGCGAGTCGCCGGAAAAACGGGGGAAAAGATGGGGTGGGGGTTGGGTTTTTAATAATTTTCACTTATGGTCCCTGTAGTCCTTAATAGTTAACATTTTATGCTGGAACCTTGTTTTAAGTTTATAAACCTACAAAAACAATCCCCCAAGTTTTTAATTAACTTTTTAAACACTTTTAAGTTAACAATATTATTATTATTACTATAAGTATTATTATTATTATTATTATTATTATTATTATTATTATGTTAACAATATTATAGTTATGATTATTACTAATATTATTTATCTTCATTGTTATTTATAACAAATATGATTTGTTAATAACATTATTATCCTTAACTTTAATATTAGCTTAAATATTGATTTTCTTTTCTTGACATTTTAACGACATATTAAATCCAAAATCTAAAAGATAACCCATTTAACCCACAATTCATATAAGACAATAATGGCCCTTAAAAGAAACTTAACAAAATTAACTTGTAATTAACGGAAATACGAGATGTTACAGATATGGTAAAAACTTTGGTGTTCATCAAATGTATGTATTATAAATTCTTGGAACTTGAACTATCTCATATCATCTCATATCTATATATGTTATTACTAGTTTAGAAATATCATGTGTTACAAAGGTTGCATAAATTCAAGGTTATATTCTTAGTAATAAGTATATACATATTACACATTTATGACATATTATATAGTTTTTCAATAAAAATTCTAAAAACATTATATAATCATTTTTTAAGTATGTTGCATGAAAAGAGTATTCAATTTATAAAAATGTTCTATGAACAAAACTAACTTTCTTCAAAATAAAAACTTGTTTTGTATAAATGCCAAGAAGGCATAGAATAATAACACGTGTCCCTTGGGATTTTTAATTATTAGACGTAGAGATTTTCTTTCCTTTTTTTTTTTTTGTAAACTCCGACCATCTCATATCTTAAACCTTAACTTGACTTTGCTTTGTTTACATGCTTGACTGCTCATCTTATTGTAGATAATGACTTTAACACCAATTCAAGGTGGTAAAGATGTTAAAATTAGGCTGTTACACCAACTGTTCAATAGCTTTTAAGACCGTATGTGTATATTTATATATGTGTGTATAGACTAGGGGCTCATTTTATTTTTTATTATTTATTTTTACGTCAACAAGTTGTAAGCATCTAAGTTTGTTGTTAATGACTATTATTTTCTTTCAGGTCCCCAACCAAACTCATATATGCAATTGTCACTCGATTTTACCTTGCGTACACAATCAAGACGACAATAATCTAACATTTTGAATATTTTATTTAAAAATTGATAGAAAAAGAGTCAAGACGGCTATAAAATAATTTAAACTGTAAAAGGATTTAAATTTAATAACTACATATGAGACCCACCAATTAAGCAATAACTAGCTTTTTTACCCGTCGCGTGTTGCCGCGACACCGTACGTTGTGTGATAATGTATAATTACAATCGAGCCGATTCGTTTTCGAACTATATTTACGCCAATATGTAGAGTGACTCGAATTTATATCGTTGAATGAAAACGTATTATATTAGACCCGACTTTTTTTCAAACAAAACATATGTTGAAACATTTATATTTGACTCGTGTTTGAATTAAGTTTACGTCGAAACGTAGAGTAAACAAAAATATATTATATTTGATCCGACGCGTTCCCAAACAAAACTTACGTCGAAACGTTTAAATTTAAAGGTAAATTACATTGGACCTCGGTTGGTTTCATGCTAAATCTAAATCAGAACGTGAATAAAAGTAAACATATGGCAACATTATATTTCGAATTTAAGAAACTATTTCATTATGAAAGTTATAATAAAAGAACAATAAAAGAAAATAAAATTTAATTACAAATAAAATAATATAAAATTTTAAACATTTTAAGTAGAGGTTGGGTTATACAAACACCTATTTATGTTGTTGAGACAACTTATTGTCTTTATCTCTCTCCATGTATCTATATGTATGTATAGAAAGATATAAAGTAATAGAGAGGATAAATAAATTGAGTGTATCAATAACATACCTTTTTAGTAGATAGATTTTAAAATAACGATCTCCTTGAAAGGACTAAAAAAGGTTAAATTGTTAATAGATAGAAATTAAACTAAGTAACATGATCTTTTAAAAAAAAACTAAAATAGTTAAAATTTTGTTACTGTTCATCAATCTTCTTCTTATATATATGTAATGTTTAAGATTAACAATCATACATTAACATTTTTCGCTGATAGAGTAAAATACTATTTTCGTCCTTAACGTTTTGTTGAATTTGCCATTTCAATCCAACAACTTTTTTTTGTCATTTCAGTCACTGTGGTTTATCAAATGTTGTCATTTTCATCCACTCCACTAACTC
This sequence comes from Flaveria ramosissima, assembly GCA_025215565.1. Lineage (NCBI taxonomy): Eukaryota > Viridiplantae > Streptophyta > Magnoliopsida > Asterales > Asteraceae > Flaveria > Flaveria ramosissima. Next base: position 22,832,735 of record CM046045.1, read on the forward strand.
TGTTAATATCTCCGTTAAATATGAGTGTATTTTAGTATTTTTCAAAACTCTAATTATCCAATTAAAAAAATTTAATCAATTAATATTCAACTAAAATTAAAAAAACATATGAAGTGACTAGTGAGAAATATTTTTTTATATTTTTTTATTTCGTAGATTAATGCTTTAGATTTAATCATCTTATTTTATTTTGATTGTGTATCTACATACCCTTTTTATATTTGGGTTGCTAACTCAATGGTAGAGTACTCGGCTTTTAAGTGCGGCCAGATATTCTACACATTTAGATGAAGCGAGGGATTTGTCCATACCATCGGTAAAGTTTGGAAGACCACGACTGATCTTGAAAGGGAATGAATAGAAAAAATAATATGTCGTATCAATTAAGAGTTCTGAGAATATTTTATTCTTTCCGGCTCGATACAAAGCTTTCGTTTAAAATTTAAATGATTCGAAGGGAGCAAATCGAAGTCATATTTTTTAGATTCAATTAATCTTGATATTGTGTTCTAAAATGTACATTTATTCGATTGAGTTCTATTGTGGGATTGAGGTATGCTGTTGTTAAGTTTTGTTTGATTGAGATTTGATATTGTCACGTTACGTGACAACAATAGACCTCAATCAAACAAAATGTGACAACAATAAATATCAATCGAACAACGGTGCACTTTCGAGCAAAACATGAATAATAATTGAAATCTCACAGCAAACCTTAATTGAACAACATGATTTAGAGTTAATTGAAACTTTTAAATCGAAGCACCCGGTCTCACTAGTCGCTTCATATGTTTTTTTAGTTTTAATTAAATATTAATTGATTATTTTGTTTTAATTGGATAATTAGAGTGTTGAAAAAGACTAAATAACCCTCATATTTAACGAAAATCTTAACGGAATTAGTGGAGTGGATGCAAATGACAATATTTGGTAAACTACAGTGACTGAAATGACGAAAAAAAAAGTTTTTGGATTGAAATGACAAATTCAACAAAACGTCAGGGACGAAAATAACATTTTACTCGTTAAAATATATAATTGTTTATCTTACATTAGTTTTCAACAAAAAAAATAGTTTTAAATAAGGAAATCTCAAGAAAATTATAGAAGGATGTTAAGTTATTTCTTAAGATCGATCTAGTTATATATACAAAGAATTTTCTACATAGTTGTAAGAAGATAGTTTTTATCCATTAGATTAAATAGATCTTGACCACTAGTTTAAAGTTGAATGCCTATATATAGAATTAGATCTCAATCCACCTTATACCAAGTTTAAAATAACTCTTACTGCTAAGAACCCACAAATAGTAACACAAATGATTTTTGTTTTTAATTTTTCTCTACTTAAAAATATTTTTGGTATGTTTGCAAGAAGAGATTAGATTGAGTTAATTTGAGAACTAGGTAAGACAAGCTAGTTTTATTGAGTAAATTACAAGGCTAAAGATGTTATTATTTTAGAATGAATTAATATTGTTTGTTTTGTTTAACGTATATGTTAAATATGTATAAGAGGGAATGATATGTGCTACTTAAAGTAAGCATGGATAAAATAAATAAATATTTTTTAAATCGTGAAAAAGGAATATTAAAACTATTTCTTGCATCATTAAAAACTAAAATATGGATGGACGTATATTGTTGTTGGTTAAATATACAAGTCCTTATATATTACCCATTACCCGGTGGTCTAGTGTTATTGTGTTTTCTTTTTATAAAAATAATGTGAGTCCAAATATATACAAATATAAGATGAAATAAAGTTTTTGTAAAAAATACTACCAATGGATTAATTTATGTTAATGCAAATAATAAACATGAATTTAGTTTTAAAAAGTTACTCTTATAGCGAATTAATGGCAAATCTTTTATAACATTCATCTTTTTAATATACTGTTAAAATTAATATTACTTATTCAAAGAGTATACACAAGAAATAAAAATAATTAATTGAGAAATTAAATATATTTAGTATGTAAAAAGTTGTATATATGTAGGTACATAATTCAACTACCTAAAATGAAGGAATCGAAAATAACGATTTGAAATTGTAAACTTGATTTACATTTTCATTCAACAAACTTTGAGAAAAATAAGATCTGGAAGAGTAAATCCACATATATTTATACTCAATAATTACCTTTAAAACCTCAACTTCATTCCATCGAGTGTTTTGTAAACCCTTTTGAAAAATGTGTCGATTTACAAGGCTTGCTTGGGTTTTAACATTGTTGATATGTTTAAACAATTGCGGTGGAAAAGATCGAGGTGTTATGGCGAGTGATTACCAAACTCAAACTCGTAATCATGTGAAAGTAAAACAGGTACATAGAACCGGTTATCACCTTCAACCCAAGAAAAATTGGATTAACGGTATGTTAGCATTTCATTTTCCTCTATATTATATCAATTAGTACTTATACTTTTTGTCGATTAGTCTATTATATGATTTTATATATGTGTGCTTTATATATATATCATCATCAAAAACCAACTTTGTTAATAAAAATCCAAAGAGACCATCAATGTTTAAAAGACTGGTTGGTTTAAATATGTAATATTTGAATGGATTATTATTGGTGCCGGTTAATAAACTGAGAAAATACACCAGTCAGTTTTAAGTGAACTAGACAATACGCGTGAAAACCACTAATGTTTGTTCGCCTTCCTTAGTTGGCTTACCAACCGGTTTAAGATTGAGTCGACCATCCGGTTTCTAACAATTAAATTACATAAGAATATCACGTTTTTAACACGTACATTAGATACACTATTTTTTTAACACCCGAGGAATGGGCATTTTCGCAAATAGAATAGTTCAAAGTCCCATGGAAATTGTTGATTTTAATTCCGTTAAAGACGTGCCTTCCCTACACAAATAATAACAATAATTAATAATACAGATAAATTATAATAATAATAATAAATAATAATAATAATAAATTTTATTGTTACTTAGTATTTTATTTTAATTTTTCATTCTTACGTGTCCATATTTAAATAAACTTTTATCAGTTTTAGCTTTTCTTATTGGTTTTAATTTAACTGTTTTTTAACAAATAAAATGATAATTGATAGAAATCCGTGTTATAATCACGTCAATAATAAGAAAAACATTTTATAGGTTATTATCATAAATATCAGGATATCCATGGTAATATGTACTTCATAGACGTCCTGTTTTATAATATAACAACTAATTAATTATTGATTGTTATTTAACTTAAATGTAAGTGTACTTATTTCACTTTGAATAATTAAATCAGAGCAACAAAACCAAAAATAGAAAGCTCGATGTTTCTTTTTTTATTAATGATAATTATCTCTTTCAATATAAGTAATATTTATTAACTTCGTATAAGGCAATCAAACATACAGGTTAATGTGTGATAATATATTATACTATAAAGCTTAATGTTCTAGAAAACACTAATAAGTTTATGGAATAGCTGTATCAAATTAAATTAATTTTTCACTAATTGTGGTTTTTTTAAGAGTTCACTATTTATTCACGTTAATTAAGAATAATTATTAATTAATAATAAAGTAAGAGTAGCAAATATTTATTAAATTAATCCATTTTACATTCTATTGGAGATTTATTAACTATTTTATATGTATTTGGATTAATGAATTTTACACCTTTTTGCATGAAATCGACGTGGGCACAATTATGTTATATCTCGATAGATCCAACAGGTAAGTTTTTTGTTTCGTTTCATTGAAATCTTTACCAATCGTTAAAATCAAGTTAGCTATATGTCTAATGAAATCAATTCAAACAGGACCAATGTATTATAAAGGAGTCTACCATTTGTTCTATCAATATAATCCTAAGGGTGCAGTTTGGGGAAATATTGTGTGGGCGCATTCGGTATCAAAAGATATGGTTAACTGGATACATCTTGAACCAGCAATCGTTCCATCAAAACCTTATGATAAATACGGGTGTTGGTCTGGATCCGCTACAATCTTGCCTGGTGACAAACCGGTGATATTTTACACCGGCATTGTTGACCCCAAACCCGCACCTGGTCACCAAGTCCAAGTCTACGCCATACCTGCTAACTACTCAGACCCCTACCTAAGGGAATGGATCAAACCTGATAACAACCCTTTCTTAAAGCCCACAAGCGAGAACATTTCGGCTATTCGCGACCCCACTACTGCATGGTATAACAATGGTCATTGGAAAATTATCATTGGTAGTAGGCACAACCATAGAGGAATTGCTTATTTATATAGGAGTCGGGATTTTGTTACATGGATTAAGGCAAAACATCCATTTCACAGTAAACGTGATACTGGTATGTGGGAATGCCCAGACTTTTATCCAGTAGCATCTAAAGGAACAAACGGGTTAGACACATCAGCATTGGGTGACAATGTTAAATATGTTCTAAAGAACAGCCTTGAAGTGACTAGATATGAATATTACACAATCGGGAGGTATGACCTAGTTAAGGATAGATATATTCCATATAATACATCTGAAGATGGTTGGGGAGGACTAAGATATGATTATGGAAACTTTTATGCATCGAAGTCATTCTACGACCCGAGCACAAAAAGGAGGATTCTATGGGGTTGGGCTAATGAGTCAAGCACACAAAGTGAAGATATTAAAAAGGGATGGGCAGGAATTCAGGTAATTTCGTAGCATGTATTATTATGTGAAATAATTTATTTGACTTTTTAAAGTCATACTTGACTCAATGTTATCTATTACATACAGTTAATTCCGCGCAAGGTTTGGTTGGATACAAGTGGACGTATGTTGCTACAATGGCCAATTTCCGAATTGGAAATGTTAAGGCGTAAAAAGGTGGAGCTAAATAATGTGGTGGTTAAAAAAGGGAATACGGTTGAAGTGAAGGGAGTTATTGCTGTACAGGTTCGTGTTTTAAAAAGAATTCTAAGTTATTAAATATATGAAGTTGTTAGGTTACTTATTTGATATGATATGAATATAGGCGGATGTTGATGTCACATTCACATTTTCAAGTTTAGAAAAAGCCGAGTTGTATGATGAAAAATGGGCCGAGTTCCCGCAACATGATCTTGGTAAAAGTATATGTGGGGTTAGGGGTGCAACAGTAGACGGTGGGCTAGGGCCATTTGGTCTCATGACTCTAGCTTCACAAAATCTTGAAGAGTACACTCCTGTCTTCTTTAGAGTCTTAAAAACTATCGACAACAAACATAAAGTTCTCTTGTGTTCAGATGCCACTCCGTAAGCTTCTTTCTTCTGCTCTTAAGGTTACTAGCGAAAAATATCATGTATGCGTACACCTTTTGTCGAATTTTGTGAAATAACGTTAATGTTTTAATGAACATAGGTCCTCATTGAACCCAAATGAATACAAGCCATCATTTGGAGGTTTTGTTGATGTTGACTTGACAGAAAAGAAGCTTTCACTTAGGAGCTTAATTGATCACTCAGTCGTAGAAAGCTTTGCTGAAGGAGGAAAGACGGTTATTACATCAAGAGTCTACCCAAAACTAGCTGTTATTCGTAACACTCATTTGTATGTATTTAACAATGGCTATGAACCCATCACCATTAAAAAATTAAATGCATGGTCTATGAAAACTGCTAACATCAATTAGACCTTGCCGGTTTTACCAAAGTAGGTAATAAACGGTAGTTGTTAGTTATTATTATTATTTTAGTTGAGGATCTTATTGTCATTTTTAGTATATTAATGAGAAATAGAAATGTATGGATTGTGAAAGTTGATCTAATGAGTATTGTTTTTGTGCTAGCATCAAATTGAATAATTTTATTTTTAACAAAAAAATGGTTAAACATGATATAATAAATTGTCAAGAAAAAAAAAGTTTGTATTATGTAAACCAAGAAAGTGTTTAATAGTAAATCGCATCCAAAAAATTATATTTATTATTAATAAGCAGAATGCAACATTTTAAAATAACAACACCTTATTTTAGGATCCTCTAACACCGAAAGAATTAAAACTTTAGAGTGTTACAATGTAAACCAATTAATTATAAAAAAAATAACTAATATACACTTACTTTATATTAATTAATAATTTGAATAATTACTCACTAGCTTTTATAAGTAATAAACCTGATTCAAACAATTTAACCCATTAAAATTTTACCAAACACCTTTTACCTAAACCCCAACTCTTAATACTTAATTCAATTAAATTTACCAAATACCCATTAACCCCTAATTTTCAATTAAAAATGATATTGAGGAGAGAAGATGGTGAAACAAACAGGTGGAATCGACTAATATGAATTTAAGATTATATAATTACATTTGTTGATTGATTTGAGTTTTAATTTGTAATTATAGGAATATAAAAACTACCGCACGTAGTGTTTGTGTTGCTACTTATAAATTATTTAAGTATTTATATTATGCCTTTTATACATTTTATTTGGTGTTACCTTTTTTATGTGCAACACTACGAACTGACCTGGATCGAACAAAAAAAAAATATTTAGCTATTAGTCAATTAACCCTAAAAAATTTCTGAAACTCATGAAAGAAATTGATGAACCTCAACTAGAGAGAATGATCTAATGCGACCTTACAAAAACCTTTTAAATCTGGGGTTTTACATATTTTTTTTTCTTAAGATCATAAATTACATACTTCTCCAACCTAAAAAGTTAATTACATATTTCTCCTTTCTAAAACATATATATTACATATAATCCATTTAATTAGGTTTAACCGACAATGATTATTCTACTTTGTTTTTACTAAGGGATTTTTACATATCGATATTTTATTATTATAATTGTTTATAACTTTTGATAATTATGTTTTGTATTTGAATATATATAACTTTGATTATCAGTTATGGTTGTTCTGAAATGAAGTTTTAAACAATAATTATTTTGTTGTTTCTATTTATATAAAAGATCAAACTTGAGGAAATATGTAATTGATAGTTTTAGCAAGTGAAATGTGTAAAAATACTTCAGTAAAAATACAAGTAAAATTCAATAAATAATTTCAATAAAATAGATAAATATGTAATTATTGATTTTATGGTTGGAACCAAAACAGCCAAAACGATTCTTTTTTAAATCATTAATTTGCATTAAACATTTTAAATAACAACCATCCTTTGGACAATACTACACTTAATTCATAGGTATATGCAAATCGTCATTTTTGAAATGATCAATACAATCATAAGTCCATAGCTTTGTAGTCTAGTGACACCGATGATTGATTCCCACAAAAATGATATTGGTTTAAATCCTTACAAGTATAATATTAAGTGGTATTTTTAAGAGTAAAGAAAATTGTTAGTTAAAAGAAAACACAACCATAAGTAGATAGCACATGAAAAAAAAATATCTTAATGCATAACCCTTTAACCATGGACCCAAATTGAACCAAATAACTAATATAATGACCAATATAATCTCATTAAGGTTGAGCTTAACCCTATCATTGACCCAAATTCAACACCTCCATCCTCATCACCAAATGACACAAAAACTAAAAAGAGGAAAAAAGATATTCCCCTAACTCCCTTTATGCATCTAAACAACTACCAAAAGGTATAAAATTACACCAATACAGTTTATGACCAAGAGATGTTGGGTTATTTAGGGGAAGTAGAAATGAATCATGAACAACTACACTTGAAGAAGTTCATTTACCTTCATTTGGTTTGGGTATCTTCTTGTATTCATAGTTGTTTATGTCAACACTCTGCTGCAATGCCTGCAACCATAACGACCCACCAATAAGGCTCACTAAAGATATGTTTATAATACTAGCGGGTCTGGTAGATTTTAGTGCATGTCAAAAGGGATCAGATTGGGTTGGATGGCTTTTAATTGCTTGATCCGCTCGACATGTTCCCTTTATAGTTAAATCTTCTGGTTTAACTCATATGACACGTTAGCAATAAGACATAACCCAAATCGACCAATTTGTATATAATTAGATTGAAAATGCCAACTCTGCTAATATTATACTAACGGATTAGTTTATAGGATATAGTGTCACCTTTAGCTCCTCCTCCAGTGACAAGTTTTTGGGCTTGTAAGCTTCAATTGGTCCTGTTCTTGAAAGGGCTTTTTTTGTTTCGAGGATCTCCCACTCTTGGTCGTCTTTCACCTTAGCTATATCCTTGCTTAAATACAAAATTTCAAATCAATAAGATGGAAATAAAGAGAGGAACATCAAAGAAACAATGAAATACACATAATTCGATATACTGGTTAACTATTTACTCACCTTCCCTGCAATAGATGACCAAGCCCAAGTGCTCCAAACACGGTAAGTGAAATCATAGGAAGCCCGTACCTGATAAATGGACCTTTTCTTCCCCATCTTTTGAACCCTGAAGCCGAATTGTGGACTTTAGCAGCATTTGTGGCTCCAAGTTTATTAGCTTTATTAGGTTGATCCATTGTTGTTCCAACTGTTGTCATCCTTAAACACCACAATGTGGCATGTACTGTAAAATATGTAACAACAACAAAGAATATCAAATCCCATAAGTACTTAACTTTGTTCATAACAGCCAATAATTTCATTATTTCTTCAAGTACTTCCTCCCACTAAACTGATTGCATTTACCCTATTCCCATTTACAGATGTATTGTAATAAACAATGGAAAGTACCTACTGCTCCGTAAGTATGACTAATGCAACTTAGTTAAGATGTTTGAGGATTAAGATCTCACGTAAACACATGTCTTTCAAACGTTATGCACCATTTGCATCTTAAATCTATAGTTAACAGAATCTAATAACCAATTCTCTAGATTTCTCAGCACCATGATTCCACAAAGCTGTTCAGTAAATAGATGTTGATTTCCATTTGATTTTTATCAATGGTATCTAAGCTTTCATCCTCTGCACGTGCAGCATGGCTAGAGGGATGAACACAAAGGAGATAAAATGGTGTGATGAACACAAAGGAGATAAAATGGTGTGATGAACTATACCCAAAACTTAACTCATACATTGGAAACAACTATTGAACATACAAGTGGGGGTGGAGGTGGAACCTAAACCCTCATAGAATCAAAGAACCCTAATCAAACAGTGAAGGGATGTTTGGTAATTTCTGAATAATTAAGTGTTAAACCAGTAAGAGGTCTGAACCATTAAGTGTTGAATCATTAAGAGGTCTGAACCATTAAGAGCTAGTATATCGCTTAACTAATCAAAGGCAAATGTCTGACCAATTCAAATAAGAGGTCTTAACCACTCAACATTAGACTTCTTAACCATTCAACATTAATATAATGCTTAACCATTGTCCGAACCATTCAGACATTTGCTCGCGAAACAATCTAAACCGTTAAGTGCTGAACCATTCAGACATCTAAACCATTAAGAGACTGATTCAGATGCTGCTAAACAACACATTAGTTAACAGAGACGCCCTAATCGAGTAGCCACCATAAGTGAATCCACTGATTCAGATGCTGCTAAACAACACATTAGTTAACAGAGACGCCCTAATCGAGTAGCCACCATAAGTGAATCCAGTTCCAACTTTCTAAATAATTAAACCAATGCCTCATCTACATGATTACTGTAAGTTTAACATTACAAATGAGATGTTGCACCAGTGCAATTTCTAAACCCTATGGATTTAAGCCAAGATTTGAAAACCCCTTAAACCCTTAGATTTGAAAATTGGATGGGAAATCAATTCATAAATTTGCATTCAACATTTGGGTATTTAGTAGTGCACACAAGTTGTTTGATGAAAGTCCTGAACCAAAGTGCATTAAAAAACCATAGTAAACTGTTCTTTGAACAAAACTTAGAATCAAGAAGTTGCTTTCTGATGAACTGAGTTCTAAAAATCTGTTCTTGGAGTGAAATGATGCTGATTTCCGTTTATCTTTATCCTTTTACATTTGTTTATTATTATTGCACACCAAGTGTTTGTTCATATGCCAACATGAAATTACACACAAATATAACAAGGGATTAATAATTGCTTTTGTTTGAACTCAGTGTGGTCAATTAAACTGAAATCAAACGCAGGTAAGTATTGATTTGATGTACTAATCAACTTGAAAACAAAAAATTAAACTTACTTGCCGATTAGAGTCGTGATGTGCTGTTGAGCTGAAGCGACTAAGGGTTATTTGGGGTTTTCTAATCGTAAATCAAAAGGTAACCATCTTTGTATTGAAGCTTTTGAAGATGAATGATAATATCCTTTGAATTCGAAGCCCGATCTCGTCGTCTGGTTCGTAAAATCACTGGTTAAGATACACAAATTCTTTCATTTCTAATTTTATAAAATGGATTTTATAAAACAAAATAGTGAAATACCTATAGAAAAGTTTGATTGAAATTTCAGTAATTCAGTTGTAACTCACTAAAATCTATACTATCAACTTAATAAATAACACTTATAGTTTTTTTACTTTTATTGTCTAATGGTAATCTAACTAATAACATCATTATAGAGTTGGTTCTTGATTTTACACATGTTTCTTACAATGAAAATTTTTTTTTTTCATTTCACTCATAGTCATTCTTACAAGCGGAATCAAATGGAAATCAAGTTGATATCAATGATATTACGATAGCAAGTTTATCATTAAAGACAAAAGTGAATATTAGGATTATCATTAGCCAAAATTTTGGTATATATTATAATAGACTAAAAGTTCACATATTATAAAGTTTTAACTTACCTTTAAAAACATGTATAACCGAGAATCTCACTATTAAGTATAGAAAATAAAACTAATACACATTTGTATTTTTTAGAATGACCACCTAACATAGTAATAGTTTTGAATCTATATAATATTTAACCATTTCAATGTGGCCTCATGGTATGATACTAGGATCTCTAAAGAAGATTAGGTTCAAATCCCCCACCCCCCCCCCCCCACCACCACCACCACCACACGGTGATGATCGGAGAATGCTGGTCAAGGTACGAGCGTAACGTGATTGTGTGACAAATAGAGCAGTTCAAACCTCACCCCTTCGATTGTCTTAGAAGTGTAAGTTGTTTGCCTCCTGCGATGTTCTAGGGGGAGAATGTCACAGGCCGGTTAGCGAGTCCGAATATACTTGTTTTTTATTTGTATGTTTTGCTCAATATAAGAATTAAGCCATCAACTACATGAATAGTGACATATTACCTATACACTTTGACATCGCTAAACCAAAAAAAAAAAAAAACATTGATACCAAGTAAATTTAGCAACTAAAAGTTTTTAGTCAATTTTATGATTTTAAACTCATAAAATCATCTGATTAAGAAGATGCAATATAACAAGCAAGCAACCCAATTAAACATTAATCACGAAAGAGACACGACCAGACTCGCTTTTGACTATATAGTAGTTACCACAATTGATTATCGCAAATATCATTGTTTTTCACTAGAGATTTTGGCTTGAAATTAACAATCTGCTTAAAATTTTCTAATTTTATATTTCCTTTTAGAGTTTTAGATCATACATATCTATGTGTATATTATCCGAAATTGATTTTGTAAATTTTTCTTTACTTGCTTGTGTTTAATCAAAGCTAAACAGAGAACCAACTTTACCGGTTTAGTTGCATGTTAAATGAAAAGAAACGATAATAGCCAATAGCTTTTAAAAGTACTTGAAATGTGTTAAATGAAAAGAAATTATACTAATCTCTTAAGTTATGTTATTGTACTGTAAACCTAATACTATTCATCAAGTGAAACCAAGTGACGGATTCAGATTTTTTTTGCCATTGCACATGCATTACATATGTGTGTATATTTTCTTTATATGTGTGACGTATAGTTTCACGAGTCTACCGTCAACAAGAACACAAGATGGCTATGGACCGACTTTGCAATAGCTATATATCAAACCGAAACTCTGAAAGTGAATATAGTTAACATGCATCATTGTTTTACTATAAACCTCAGCTTACTAACAGAAGTTGATGCAGGCATCGATGATCAACATTCAACGGATACATCATTAACCTTTGCAATTAACAGTGAAATCCACTATATAACTACTCTTTATGCGTATTAGCCAGATAGAACATCATTTTCCTACAACCGAGCTGCATTTCTTCGAGGCCATCAATTTAATCAAACGGGTCTATACGATGATCATGCTCACTTGCCATAACCATACCCGTGCAAAGACATGTGGGGCACATTACCTGAATCAATGTTAATCATGAATAACAAATAAGAAACCAAAGAAATCAATAGGTCACCAGAGTGAGTTTCTGCATATATAGTTTTCGGTACCTTTCCTGCCCCAGAACAGTTGAGACACCTTCGCGTAGTTGGAGCTCTTAATGGACGATCAGAGGCATTTGATACAGAAATTGGCTCTACGTTTAAGCAGACACCACTAGAAGAACAACGAGCACATGCCAAGTATCCTGTGTTTCAACACCCGTAATTAAAAGACATATAATTGCACATGGGTAGAAACCATAACCCTTTAACTTATGAGTAGGTTATGAGTAGGTCGATTTGAGTTTTGTTTTATCTCAAACTGGTCTTAGTTAAAAGGGGAGCCGGTCATACAACCTCATCAATTTATTTAAAGAATATGATTGTAACAGTAAGAAATTGATTTTGTAATGGTAATTAACATATTTATTCTTTATATTAAAAAAAATACGCAAAAGTGTTTTGTAGGTCAATCAGAACAGGCCTGTTTCAGCCCGACCCATTTAACCCACTGGTGTGTGTGACAAGACTACTTACCAGTTCCATGGCAGTATTTGCACCTTTTCTTCTCCTGTTGCTTGACATTATTGGCTTCAAGCAACATGAGGGTTGAAATTACACCAACCGCCCCACCCGAAAAGGATGCCACTATTGGATCAACCTGACTGAAACAAATAAAGAAATATATTGTGTAAATATTTGCTTAAATATAACTGCATACATATTTGTTATCATTTTTTTTGTAAATTACACCTCAGTTGCATAGGCAAATGCATATTGCTTATAAAATCTTTATATGATGTGCCACCCAAACCTAGTTTTAGCTCCAGCTGACATGAAAATGAGTTTACATGTTACAAGCATATATGTGATAACTTAAAGGAAATAATCATGTTAAACATGAGCTTACGATTGGGGCAAGAAGGCCACCAAAGACGATAATTCCTGATACAAATGAAAAACTTGTCAAATAGAGCTGCTTCAATGTCTTTGGTGTCTAGCTCAAATAAGAAGTAAGACAAACATTAGTAAAAAGATATATATATATATCCCCATCAGGAACAAAAAGCTTGCTTAAGTGTCAACTTTCCAAAAGCAATCAAAATACTGGCTTTACTGTACATATTTAGTAACATATAGCTTCAATATAGCTATTCTACTCCAATAATATGGTGATATGTATTACTCGTTTTATAACATTACAATGTCTGACCCGACACATAAGAGTTTGAATGTTCTTGTAAAAATTACCTTTCAATAATGCCAAAACAAGAAAAATTAGTGGGACTCTGGGTTATATGATGACAGCTGGAAGTTAGCAAATTCTAGCCAGAAATTTTGCTAAAAGTACAAAAGGGTAATTGTTACAATTTTGACGGATGGCGGAACATTTTACATGAACAAACGTTATGCTTCAAAGTTCAAGTTTCATTAAAATCTGCAGTCACCATGCTGAAACTAAATGGAAGAGTAGAAAAGTATTTAGAAACTTAATAGACTGAAATTGGTAAATAATTCTAATGACACGTCCTATTTTCAGAATCACAAAGAAAAGCATCAAATGAATAAATTACTAGAACTGCTTTAGACAAGCTTATGCAATCAGATAAGTAGAATAATATATAATTTACCACTGAAGGTAGAAAGGGAATCGAAGATGGAATATCAGGCATCTCATTGTCCTCAGAGCTGCCCTCACTACGTTTAATGTTTTTTAAGCGTTGTTGCACTCTTAACCTCCTCACCTGTGAATTTGAAATAATCATATCAGTGCAATTCACAAAGTAACAAGGTGAATTTAAAGAAACATCTTTTAATACAGAAAATTGCACCTCTTCCATTAAAAGGAAGATTTTATTACGCCTGCTCCTTATATTATCTTGAATGTCCTTTGTCTGCATTTGAACAAAATCCTGGACAGTCTCTGGTCCTTCAATAATACAAAAGTTGCTGCATTGACAATAAAATTGAAGATCAGCGACAATTCCCTTTTTTATCAGTTTTGGAAGAAAGTTGTGCTACATCTGTGTATTTTCTTCGTTAATAAAAATACCCATTCACTCCGTGCAACTAATTCGTATCAAACATTATACTTTCAAATTAACACTCGTATCTACATAGTCTCTAATAAAGGCATACACAACAAGCTATGGATGTCTAACACATCTTCCCAGCCCCAATTGCAAAGAGATAAGCATGACATAAATGTGTGCAAGCAATCTACAGAGCAGGACTTCAGGAAATTGGAGCGCTTACATGTACGCATCATTTCTTTCTTGTTTGGCTCCACCAAAATCAAATAAATAACCAAATTCTTAACAATCCTCATCTTTACAAGCATAACTTCTTTATGTAAAACTAATGAAAACTACTCTCTAAGCATAGTTTCTTTATTTCAAGCGCGATTCAACATATCTATGTATATTCACTCGAAAAGAACTAATTTGTATCAAACACTATTATTTCAAACTTCAAGTACCTCAACACCCATATCTACATAACCTTTAACAATAACTTCATAAAAATCAGATCGCTTATATCCATAAATCATCGCTTTCCAGTTCACCTCACCAACATCAAATGAATAACCAGCAATCACACAGAACACTTACCAATCCCTACCTTCACAAGCACAATTTCTTCAGTTCAAACTGATAAATACTACTTTCGAAGTTTCTCAATTCTAATTAAACAGAGATATATCATTCCAGTTCTTCCATACAAATCAACTGAAATCGAATGAAAATAGAACCTCTACAAGACGAACATTCAATTATCCTCCAATTTCAACACATACACTAGAATTACACAGAACGATACACATAACAATCTACACAAACCATCTATTTCACACAAATAAACATAAATAACAAAGGAAAACTAAAAACAGACCTAGAGATGTTATCGCCGGAGGGAACAGAACCGGAGGCAGCTGCATCATCGGAAGAAGCAGAGATAACTAAGGTTCGACGGTTAGGGTTTGAACGTTTGACATGAATTACGGATTTGGATGAAGAAAAACTTGTGGAATTGATGTTGTTGATAGTGTAAGGAAGATGATGATAGCATTTGAGAGAGATAGAAGCCATGGATGTTTGGTAGAATTGATGAAGAAGAAGAAGATAAAAGGTTTGGTGTTAGTTGAAGGATGGATCTTTACAGAGCATCTATCTCGAAAGTGTTTTCGTCGTTACTACACTTTTTGGCGGATGAAAAAAGATCTACCAAATTTATTTGTTAAATCGTTTAATAAAATGACCAAAAGTTTGTTACTAATCTATCATATTATTATTATTTTAGTTGGATAGTTATATCTTATTGTCCAATTCAGGTGCTATTTGTTTTTCTGTAGCAAAATGTCTGCAGTCTGCGAACTACATCTGCAGACATCTGCAGAAGAAGAGGTGGATCAAACGTCTGCAGCCTGCAAGAAAAAGACTGTTTGTTTTTTATCGCAGACTGGTAAAATATTCTGTAATTAAAGTAAATATATTTTTTAAACTTTAAAAAGTACTTCAACATTAAAATTTAAAATAAAAGTCATACAACACTATAATAATATTCATAAAACCATAAAAGTATATTTTTTAAAATCTTTTATTTCATATTTTGCATATAAATATATTTGAGTTAAAATTCCATATCCATATATTGAAGTCATTATAGAGCGATCACAACATTTCTTTATATTTTATGATAATTAATTACAATGCATAAACGTACCAAATGAGTTTAATGATAATTTTCCAAATATTCCATTTTTTAATTTCACCGCCTCACCGGACTTCAACTTCTTCTTAACCAAAATACATAATTTCTTCAACTTTAATATTGATAATTAAAGAGCCAATATTATATTATTTCTTTTTCTCAATTTTGCTTATTTCTCTTTTAAATATGTAAATCAAAGAATCCACTCTCATCTTCACCAATTTCTCATCCTTTTCCTAATTTTACTGAAAGTCTGAAACCCTCACTCACACTCACCCTTACCATCAGACACTTTCACATGGACTCCATCACTCTCATCTTCACTATCTCCCTCATCGTTGGCGGCCTCTACTGGTTCATCTACATCCTGGGCTCCATCGAGCAAAAGGGCAAACACGCCGTCGCCTTCTCTGGCGGCTCCATCACCGCGAAAAGGTCCAAGACAACTACAACCAATATTGGCCCTTCTTCCGCCACCCCAAAGAGATCCAAACCGCCGACAAAGTCCCCGCCTTCGTCAACACCTACAACCTCGTCACCGACATCTACGAATGGGGCTGGGGCCAATCGTTTCACTTCTTCCCCGCAATCGAATGGAGCAACGGCAGTGGCTGCAGGTCCGCGGTGGCCGGCAGTGGCTGTGAAGGTGGAGTTAGTCGGTGGACTTTATGGAGGAAAGGGTCAGATGTTTAATGAGGGTAGAATGAGAAGAGGATAGAAGACTTGTGAAGACAATGGTTTATGTCTTCTTCCTGCAGAGCTCAGGAAAACATTTTTTAATTCAGGAAATCAAACAATCTTCCCTCTCAAAACGTCTTCCCGCGTCTGCGTACACGCAGATGAAGAGGTGAGGAAGAGCTTTTTGAAGAAAACAAACACCACCTTAATGTTTTTTAGATCAACTCGTAAGTTAAATTGTTTGTAACGAGACTTAAATGTGTGAACAAAAACAGATGCATGCTTACCGTTAAAACCACTAGATATGTTAATACTTATGTATGTTTACAATGTATTTTTTTTTGTATTTTAAGTCATTTTTTATATAAAATTCATAATTTAAACATTTATATGTGTTTTATTTGAATTTTGTAGTTATCGGATGAAACTCGGTGATTTTTGTGAAGAAAACCCAAAATTGGAGAAGTTCAAAAGGAAAAAAAGATTCTGATATGACCATATTAAAGCTGAATATGATTATATAAGTTGTCAAACTCTAATAATTCATTTTTGAAGCTGAATATGATCATATCGCTTCAGATATAGTCATATTCGAGCAGAAAACGGGTTTATAACCCTATTAAACCACATTTCCAACAAAACTTTCATTTTTTTTTTTCAAAACCCTACCCTTCCTCAAACCCTTAAGTGTTTTTGAGCATTTCTCAAGACTTTTTGGAAGATTTGAAAGAAAAGATTGAAGATTTCACACTTTTAAAAAGGATTTAACATCATCCACCCCATTTTCACTCAAAATTGGTTTGAATTCATTTAGATCTACCATGAGATCTTCTATGTTTTTTAGTTTCGATGTGTTTTTTGTAAACCTTATGGGCTGAACTCTTATTATCATTTGGATTAGATGAAACTTAACATGATTCAACAACTTGTACATAATTTTTGGTATTATTTATGTTAATGTCATGATGAAATTGATTATTTTTCAATGATTATGTGTATTTGTTCTGGTTTGATGAAACGTTCAACGTTGTGGGTGTTGTAAGCATGTTATGTTGAAAAACCTCATGTTCTTACAAGATTTATGCATATGATTACATCTTTTGTATGTGATTTTGTGACATTTGACTAGAAATGGTAAATAAAGGTTGGGGGTTTAGTAAAATTGGGTGGATATGCATCCTTATGCTTATGTTTGAGAAAACCATGGTGTATGTCATGAAACTCTCTTGTCATTGGTTATGAATTGATTTTGTAATCATGGTTTGATGTTCATGAGTTGAAGGGTAGTTATAGTTTTGTCTATTTTACTCAAGTTGAGGTGGTTATCATGTGTTTATCATGTTAACTTTCAAAAAAATTATGGAATTAGGTAATCCTAACGGGAGTCTAATACATCTTTAACATTGATATAATTGTATCATTAGTTCTTCATGGCATAACTTTAGGTGGCTATTGTGTGTTTATTGTTCTAGCTTTCGAATGTTTATATGTCTAGATATCCTTGACGGGAGGTTTAGGCTACTTCCATGTATCATGTGTAAAAAACGGTCTCATCTCAAGTTTGTGCTAGTTGTTAATTATATGCTAAGTGGAATCAAAGTCCAAATGGTATATTTAATTGAATATGAATCTTCGTCTTTACTTCCTTAATTTATTAGTTTAATTTGTTAATCATTGTGGTTAATTATAATATTTACAAATCCAAACTCAATTTATCGGTTAAATAGTGATGATGATTTAGTATTGGGAGTCATTGTGTCCACGGATCGATACTCGTTTCTTACCTCAAGCTATACTACTATACGATAAGTGTGCTTGCTTATTGTGTGTAGTTAGTCTAAAGGTGATAATCGTTTCTTTAAAATTAAAACAAATTGTGTGAATTTTCATATAATATATACATACATATATATACATACTTTACACATATAACTATTTTCAGACTCGGGTCGGCCCCGTCGGTCGGTCGATCCAGTCGGACCAGGATTCGGGGGTCGGACCGGTCCAATCCACCCTAAATCGTTTTGATTTCAAGGAACCAATCGATTCGAACTGGTTTGGTGGTCGGACCGGAGTTTTCTATTTTTATAAAAAAAATTTTTTATTTACTTTTTTAGGTTTTAATGTGTTTAATGGGTGATTCAAGTTATGAATTAAAGCGTTGGACATAATATTAATGTTAAGTTTTTATATATAACTATAAACTACACATATAATATATCTATATTAAATTATATATATATATAACTATATATCTGATATACATATATATAATTGTGACATCAACCGGTTCTTAAATCTAGTTCAACCGGTCCGACTAGTAAGATGATCGGTTCACTGTCCGATCTGGTTCTAAAAACATTGGTTAAAACTGAATAAAACTTACCTTTTATTTAAAGTAGGCTTTGGTTTGATTTCATGGTTTAACTATATTGAAGATTTATAATATAAAACGTAAAATTTAGCATCAATAATGTTTAATACATAGAACTTAAGAGACTAACGTCATGTATTGTATGATAGAAAAAAAAACTTAATTATATGTATATTTCAACTTAAAATAATTAGAGGCTCGAATAAAATATAAAAAGTTACATAGCCCTATCTCATGCGACTAGTTCGGGTTTTCAAAGTTGTTTCAAGTATAAAACGTAAATCAAACCTTTCAATACATGTTGAAAACTTCTATCAAAAGATCGGAGAAGTTTTATAAAAGTACCATAGAACAAAGTCGATGACCAATTTGAATCGTTTTGATGTTTCAAACAACATCATGAACATCCATAATGCATACGCCTTCACAAATCACGACACTCCCTCTATGACACATATTAACGACCACGAGTCTGCCACCAACGATTCGGTGACTCCTCTGCCACTACCTTGTTGTCGTCACTGCCTTCCCTCATCCTCCCTCATGCATTTCATCTCTTCCCTCGTCTACTAATACAAAGGTTTCCTTTTAGCTTTTTTCAAATGTATTTTATGAGGGTGTTAATCGGAAGATGGATATTTAGCTTTGATATAAGTAGTTGTGTTATCTGGTCTTTGTTCAAAAATATTGTTTCATTTTAACTCACAACTATTTGATTAGAGAGTATAAACTAACTGTCGAAACATGATAGAATAACTACCGAAATAGCATTTATATTTATATAAACCATATGACAAATATACAATATTGAGAGTTACAAATGTGCTACTTTATGCTAATTCCAAAACACAAAATGTAATTAACAAACACCATATATCAACACACCATCCTGAATTCGATGAACGAATAGATTCACAAACCTAAGATGGTACAACCAAACATGCATAGGGTACAAGGTTCGTCTCATTATTGTGTAAACCACAAACATATTTCTACAAGTACGACATGCACAACATCCTGTCCTAAAGAACCCAAAACATGTGATCCCCTTCTCTTCTTTACATCATACCATTTGTCAGCATTCAGAACGATGTTTGGTTTCATCGTATCCGAAAAAACACCAACAACCACAAGATCTAACGATTGCCCATAGTCGACATTCGAATGAACACAAAACCCACAAAGATTACAGCAAGAAACTGCACACAATACAATACTGAATCTTATTGGATTTAAACAAGAGTCTAACAAGATATAGAATTTGATCTTGTTAAGGAAGAAGACGAGTTTATAAACTCGATACAGTCGTCGATAGCTTCTGCTCTTTGAGAATCAATTGGAGTTACCGCGGGTTGTTTTGGTGTTCCAGATGAAGTGACCCTTGTGGTAGCTCTTTTTCGACCTGAAATAATACGAAAAACTATTATCATCTTGTCACCCATATGTTTAATGTACTTTACGGGCGATATCACCGATCTTTGTGGTAGAAATCTGCAAGTTCTTGCAAATTTTGTTCCATTGCAATCAACCCTTTTGGTTGAATTTAGTTCACAGAACATTGTGTTTGTATTGTTCATGTTAAAAGACCTCAGGGTGTACATATAACTATATAAGAGATAGAATGTGAAATGGAATGATTACTTTGGGCTTTAATGCATTGTTGAGTTGTACGGTACTAATCATTTTTGGCACAAAGCACATAGCATTCAAGATTCAAAGATGCAATCTAATATTTTCCTAATATGAAACTACAGATAGTGGGAATCAAGCAAAATAAAAGCAGATAAAGACACTTTTAGCCTTTTCTCTTGTTTAGATTAATGAGGTACTCAAATTGATGCCTTTTAGATTAATGAGGTAATAATTATGTTGTCTTGTGATAATTGCAAGGTTTAGTTAACTTAAATACATTTGTAGTCGCTATCCCGTCTACTCGAATGCAAGAAGAGACGGAGAAAGATCATCCTTATGGTCGTGAAGTTCCGTTCAAAATATTACTACTACTATTACCAGTAGAAAAGATATTAAGAACGGGACATTTTCTTCATCTGGAGCACTGGTTTCAAATTCAATGTTTTTTACTCATTTTTATTAAACATAAAAATTAGAGTTAAGTTTGGTTTTGCTTCCCGAGTTTTGATAAAAATAATTATTTTTCTCCAAAAATTAAAAACCATCAATTTACCTTCAAAAGTTTCATAAGTTGTTTTCAATTTAGTTCAAAAGTTTCATCAGTGTTTCAACTTGATTCCAAAATAATAAAACTTTTGGGCTGAAATTGAAACAACGTATGAAACTTTTGGAGGTAAACTAATTGTTTAAATCATTTAGAAGAAAAATTGTTACTTTTATCAAACTTTAGGGAGCAAAACTGAAATTAACTCTAAAAACTATTTTGTTTGATCGTAGAAACACATGAGTCTATGAGTATTCCTCTTAAGAGTATTCTCTTATATGTGGTCAGAAGTGGATTCCCTTTCTGGGGTACGATACTATGCTATGATTCATATTTTGCAATAAATGAACTCGAACGCGTGAAAAAAGTGTTGGCAAGAGGTAATATGCGGATTAATACACAGGTTAATTAACAAATCATTTGTCTAATCATAGAAAATCAAGTGCTAATAATAAGTAGTGAGTGTTAAAGAATGTAAGAAAGAACAACAGTGGGGCTAAGGAAGCATTTATGTAGCAGTGACACTAAAAAGCAGGAGAATGTGGAAGAATATAAATAGAAAAAGATTCAATTTGATCTGATTATGATCTAAAGAAGCTTTGCAGAATGAACCTTTCGGTTATTTAAACTTTCTATAAGCATAAACAAAGATGTGTGAATGCTAGTGCAGAGTTTTCTTGCAAGTATGCATATCTTATAAACTAAATGGGACCCAAGGTCCAATGTTTTTTAATCTTTTTGTAATCTAAACATCTTGATTCTTGAAGCAGTAGAGTAGGGAAAAGATTATCAGATGAATTCAAGATGTTATAGAACAATCACAAGTTGAAGAAACGATTTAGCGGAGAACTAATGTGACATTTGGAACGTAAATCGAAGAAACTGAATTCCACGCATACTAATCGGAATTCATTGAGCGAAGAAGGGAGGAACTTGAAGCAACTAGTATGGTTACTGATTCATGACCTAGAGATGATGGGTTTAAGCTGTGAAACAATCTTTGCACAAAGTGGAGATTAATGCGGGTACATCAAATTAGACGTGGGCAAAAAAACCGGTTTGGCCGGAAAACCCGAAACCGGTTTGAGGCCCAAACCGGTTTGAACCCGACCCAAACTCCGGTTCCTATTCGATTTGACCTTTTCACATTTGAAACCGGTTTCTGAACCGAACCGGTTCTAAACCGGTTTCCAAACCGGTTCACAACCCGGTCACCAAACCGGTTTTAACCCGGTTTTCAAACCGGTTTTCAAAATATAACCGTTGGGTAACGGCTATATAGCCGTTTGTACCCATTTTTAACCTTTTTTTAGGTTTTTTTACATTATACTCCCATTAAGTTAGTATATATATGTATTGGATGTTTTGGTTGAATCACAACAACTTAAAACACTCTCTACTCTCAAAAATCTCAAAAACGCTCTCACAAATACTTTCGTTTTAAACGCTCTCATCAAAAATCTCTCAAATGGTTTCATCAAGTGCTCAATCATCCGTTGGTTGTGAAACGTCTTCAAGCAACGTGGTGGTAGCAATCCTTCCTACGAATAGGAACCCCGAAGTATGGTGCAATTACGATTTATGTCAAATGGCTAGTGGTCAAAACAAGGCTCGTTGCGAGTTTTGTCATAAGTTTTTCAAAAAAGATGCAAACACAACGTTGAAAAACCATATTTCAAATAGATATTGTAAAGCGTTGAAAGGTGAACCTTCTCAAGGTTAATCTTTGATGACAAATGAAGGAAATATTTGGGCTTATAGCGTTGATGTGGTTCGAGAGCAAATGACGCATTTTGTAATTCAAGAAAGCTTGTCATTTAAACATTTCGACAACGGACATTTGACTCGACTCATTCAACGAACGTTTGACTGACTTTCGTTGATTTGGACCCCAAACCGGTTTGAGTTTAAACCCAGTTTGTACACCTCTACATCAAATGGGAAAGTAAGTCACCCTATTTTTGACCCCACGTAAAACTAGAACTAATTCAATCACTAGTACACTTTTTACCCAATAAGTTTCCAAACCCTTTACCCAATAATTTAGTTTCCAAACTACATAGTTCGATCTTCTTTAACTAATGTTAGTATCAAACTATCAATATCCTCAACTCAAGTGGTTGACAATTCTCACAAAATCGACATCAATCGACGAATCTAATGACACTTAACAAAAACCACAACTGCAAAATGGGAATTGAGAAGGAAGATCAACCAGAAAGGATCGTCGAGTGTAAACTACGTCGTTTCGTCTGTCACAATTCTCACAGGAGATGAAAAAGAAGACGAATAGCATCTGCAAAAAATTAGGGTTTTCACTTTATGATTTGGGAAAGATGATGGAACTTGATTTAGCGTAAATGGCACCAGAAGACAAGAGATTTGGTTAAATACCAATAAGCCCCTTTACTATCCCTGCCTTGCCAGTTATGGTCCAAAGTTTAAATAACATATATTTTTTGTAAAAGTTTTGTTAAATATTTTAGAAATGATATAACACTTGTCTCCTCTTTTATATTAACAAGCTTATTTATATTTTTTTTATTTTTTCCAAAACCATATTTGAATATGTCAAGTAAAATTTGATTGGATAGACAAAATATAGAACTAATGAACTACAAAATTAACTGGACCACCTTCCTTTATAACAAGAAAGGTTTGCAATCAAAACTGGTTTGTTATGAAAAAATAAAACTAAAATACCAGTTAACTTCGATTTTTAAACCATGGAATTGACAACTTGTTTTATCATGCTACCGATTAGTAACGACTCATGATATTTTATCAGGCAAACAAAACTGGTATGTTATGGAAATATAAAACTAAAATATCAATTAACTTCGAATTTTCAAAACCATGGTATTGACAACTTTTTTATCATTAAGGACTCATGATGTTTTATCATGCAATCAAAGCTATTTGTTATGAAATATAGAACTAAAATAACAGTTAACTTCGATTTTCAAAACCATGGTGTTGATAATTTGTTTGATACTTTGCAATAAAACACCACAAAACATAACTAAAGAATAGAAATACATCATAAATAATTGATACAAACATAATGTTTAAAGATCATTTATCATGTTTACTAGTTAACGAGCTTCTTTTAGTTACAACTTAAACTATTGTCTAGTTATGTGAATATA
The DNA here is from genome assembly GCA_025215565.1 of Flaveria ramosissima. Classification (NCBI taxonomy): domain Eukaryota; kingdom Viridiplantae; phylum Streptophyta; class Magnoliopsida; order Asterales; family Asteraceae; genus Flaveria; species Flaveria ramosissima. Next base: position 22,856,996 of record CM046045.1, read on the forward strand.
GTATTAACGCATGAAATTTATTATTTACGAATTAGTGTAAACTGTAATCAGAATCATGCGACGTAAACTGAATATTTTAGAACTGTTAGTGATATATATCGAACAAAAATTCAATATCGAATCATTAAGCGATCAAATCATCAGCTTTATACAAGCTATACACCTGAAGGTTAGACACCAAGTCGGATTATTAAAAAGAAGAGTGGAGTTAATGTATAATTATTTTGAACACTAAGATAATCATAATATTATAAGGTGTTTTGGGGCCATTGGTAATTTGGTAGGTCATACAATACGGGGAACAAAAGGATTAGGCTTGGCCCAAAGTATATTATACTTTAACTCCTTTATGGCTTTCTATTAAATATTTATGGAACACCATCACCATGAGTCACAGTCCTATCAATTCTCTTTTTATTTTATTTATTTGTGTTGTTAGACTTATCCTTTTGTTAGTTATGTACCAATTAAATTTTCACTTACTGTGGAACGAATAAAGTATTATATTAGTTTCATGTTTTTTACCATATAATGATTTGATAAGATCCTATTAACTTTCATCTAACAAATTCAACTATGTAAAGTGAGAATTAATGGATTTGTGCTAGTTTTTTCATTATTTGTGTAGTGGATAACATGTGGTGATACGAGTTATCTCAAGTTTGTGAAAAACAAGTCTGAAATCAAATCTAATATCGTTAAAACCGGGCCATTCACATTTGTTGGGATGAAAATCAGACCCTTGACTAGTTTGGTTGCATGGATTGAACCAGAAGTAGTTGAATATTTGAACGTGTGAAGTGGTTGGACAGATTTTAAGTAAACTTTTTTTACGAAAAATATGTTTAGATTACAAGATTTAAACTTTGATCTCTCATACGTATATGAAAGTGTTTGCCAACAAAATTTATTAATGTTATATTTATAGGTCGTTAAATTAAATATTCTCTCCTTCAAAAGAAATATATTCAGCATTCTATGTTTAATTGAAAAAACAAATTTGTTATTGTTTTTAATATAAATAACAAAACAATACACAAATTTGTTATTTTTACGAAATTTGTTATTGTTTTTAATTCAGTTTTTTAATCTGCTTAAACGATTCAACCGGTGAACTAGTAGTGTGGTCGATTAGACAAACAATCCGCTACGTTAAATATACATACATGTTATGAAGTCTAAGTTTATTATGTTAAGCTATGAAGTTGTTTGGCTTTATTGAAAACAAATACAATTATCAGGTTAGATATTGTTTTTACGTTTTAACTATTTAATATATTTGTAGCTGAATTTTATTTTCTTCATAAAACCATTATTTATCCAACCACATGCTCAAAACGAGACCAAAATTGTATTTCCATATAATGTAACACATGGTATAATTTATTAATTGTCACCAATTTGTTTTGTGTATAATATTTAACTGGAGAAATAGACAAGAAATTGAGTTATCTATAATTCCAAGATGTGTACCTTTTACGGAATTAGAAAAAAGAAAAATACAATAAAGTTAGTACTATCTTAATATTATTATATTTGTTCTAATAATACTCTGATGTCAAAGCTCTTGCAGTATTGTTTTCTTAATAAAAATCATTCTAGTTTTATTCGTATTTAAAGTTGATGATGACATCTTCACTTCATTATGAGAGGATTCCCTAGTGACACTACTAGAAGTGGTGTGTAAGAAACCGAAATAACCGAACCGCAACTAAAATAACCGACGCAACCGAATCGAAATAACCAAAACCGCTAAGAAACCGACGGTCTGGTTTGACGATTTTTAGAAACCAAATTTTTCGGTTCGGTTTTGGTTTTGCTTGTAACAAAAACCGAAAAAACCGAACCGAAACGATACAACCAAACTTGTATATTTAGAGGTGTAATCATGCACTTATAAACATTAGTAGCTTATAATTACTTATTTAACTTATGTTATCTAAAAGAGAATGAATATTTAGGTTTCGAAATAATCTTAAACTTTTTTTGTTTGAATTAATAGATTAAAATGTTTTACTAAATTTTGTGTTCTTATATTATATGAATTGCATTGAAATTTATTTTCAACTAATATATAAGAATATATAGATTATATTTAAACATCAACACAATTATGTAAGGCCAAAGTTTTTAGTTTAAATTCATTACTTTAAAATATTTTTTTCTTTCGAAACTTGAAGCCCAAACAGTAAAACCGAAAAAAACCGAAACCAAACCGAAGTAAAAACCGAAAACCAAAAATCGAAAAAACCGAAACCGAACGGTTTTAAAAACCTTGAAACCGAAATATAGGTTTTTGGTTTCGGTTTTAAACTAAAACCGAACCAAACCGACCATGCACACCCCTAAGTGATAGTGTCACATCAATGATATTATCAACTAATTTTATTTATACTAGTTGTAATCCCAACGCGTGTTGCGCGAGGATCTTCATAACAGGGCCAAATATCAAAACATGAATATAAAGACAAATTATAGCGGTTATCACTTCGACACTAAAGAAAAAACCAAAATAAAGTTAGAAAACCTAGATAACACAAATGCTATGTGTAAAAATAAACATGGACACAAACGAAATTGAAAATACATACTTCGTATTAAAAACCAAAACAAAAAAGAAACACAAATATAATTCATAAGTTAGTGAAACTAAGCATAAACCAACTAATGGTATGAGGTTTTCGGTGAGCGATTTTTAGATAGACTAAGTGGTTTTGTACAATAATAATATACCTTTAATCGAAAACGACTAATAGAGTCTCCACCAAGAAAGCAAGACGACGATACTTTCGTGTCTCCCCAATCAGACCTTCATCTCTCATTATCTAAACAAAATCAGTGACCTTATATTTCACCCAACAATAGAACCCCGTTGATTTTTATGTTTACAATATTGGATTTCTTGCTCTGCTAAGAGATTAGATCGATTCTTTCAATCTTCAAGTTCTCCACCAGCTTAACCTTCACTGGAGAACGGAAACTACAATGACCGTCGTCAGGTCGACCACTCTCAACTCTAGATCCGCCACCGCCCCAGGTTCATCCACCATTGTTGTCATTGATCTTGTTCAGACCCATCATTATTATATCCCATCTCGTTCAGATCTATCAGATCGGCATCGTCATTTTACACCATTGAATCTTGTCAAAGCAGAGATAAGGCGACAACTAACGGGGGGGCGGGGGCGGTGAAGAGACAAGCAAACGGTAACGACAGCAGAAGGACACTTGCTTCTAACCTAAATAAGTGTTGCATCAGAAAGTAGTATCTTAAGCATAAAATATTATAACTTACTATTCATTTGCTCAAATTTAATTATAGAGTAATTTCTTTTTCAAACTGTGTGTTTAATGTATGAATGAAGCAGAAAATTAAATGAAGCAGGGCGTTACTTGGATAGTCATTGCACTTCTTTATACACGCAAGAAGTGGGTTCTATACACCCCTACCACCGGTTCTTTTGATTTTAAGGGGTTTTGAGTTATTATTATTATTTATTTATTTTTTGCTTTTCATGTTTTTTTATCTTTTATTATTTAATTAAAAGATAATATTTTAATTTTAAGTTTCTTTTACCTAAAAATTTTCCTATTAAATTATATTTTTTATTACCTATTAAACTTAATATTTTATTTATTTATAATATTTAACAAACTATAGATTTTAGAATTTTAATTTATGTATGTCATGGTTTTACTGTGGTATATAATTTTTTATGTGTTAATTTATTTTCACTTTTACGCATATACTAATTTTTGTCGCAATTTGCAGCTTGTATGGCGTAGCAGTAGGTAGCATAGGAGATAGCTATGATCGTTACCATATTCGTATTGGTTAAGGGTTGTTTGACAACTTCTGAATAATTAAGGGGTTGTTTGTTTTTGGTCTGACCCGGCTGACCGGGCTGACTCGGTCAGCGGGTCAGCCCGTTTGATATGCAATTCGTTTCAGCTGACCGGGTCCAAGGTAGCTGACCCAAACCTGGTTTCGAAAAAGGCTGACCCATCCGGTTCAGCTGACCGCGACCACCGACGGCCACCCCACCCCTCGGCAGTCGGCGCTTCCACCTACAGCAGACCCCCCTGCGCGACGACCCGCCTGCGCGACAACCCCCCCGCGCGACGACCCCCCGCGCGACGACCCCCCCGCGCGACAACCCCCCCCCCTGCGCGACGACTTCCCCTGCGCGACAACCCCCACCCCCCCTGCGCCACGACCTCCCTGCGCGGTGAGAGAGATGCATTGGTGAAGGTTCTAGTGAGATGAAAAGTTGCTGCAATTGATGATTGTGGTGAAGGTTCTAGTGAGATCAGATTTGAAAGTTTTCTTTGCATAAAAGAAGACAAAAGAGATAAAAGAAAAATATAAGAAAATGTAAATAATTTTTATTGATTACACAACACTAGTTAAATTCAAACTCGTTAGAACAACGAGACAATAAGGTTATTTTTATCATTCAACAGAGTCAGTCAGATACTAAATCAAACAGCCAAGTTTCAGTTAGATGCAAGTCTAGCCAGAACTTCTTACTGGGTCAGCTTCTGACTCAGTCAGATCCTACTCAGTCAGCAGTAATCAAACAGCCCCTAAGTGTTGAACCAATAAGAGGTCTGAACCATTAAGAGGTCTGAACCATTAAGAGCTATTATATCGTTTAACTATTCAAATGCAAATTTTGACCAATTCAGATAAGAGGTCTTAACCATTCAGCATTAAACCTCTTAACTATTCAGCATTAATATAATCTTTAACCATTCAGAGGCAAATGTCTGAATCATTCAGACATTTGCTCACGAAACAAACAGTCTGAACCATTAAGTGTTGAACTATTCAGACATCTGAACCATTAAGAGGCTGATTAAAAGGCTGTCAAACAACCCCTAAATTTATTCCCATATTGTAAAGTATTAATACAAAGATTTCCCTTACTCTTTAATATGTTTCTGTTTAATATAAGCAAATACAACAACTAAATTTTTTCAAAGTTTAATTTAAGATACAAACTATTAGTAAGGTAAAGCTAGTATAGTATATAATAGAATTGAATTTTAACAAAACAAAAATGTTACATGGAAGCTAACTAATGTCATGATTAAACTAAACTAAGCATATTACATGCTATTTATTTTACTTAAAAAAGTAACATGTAACGATATTTATTTGGATATGGTTATAGTAAAAATGGTATGTAATCTAAAAAGTCTAAAATGAATTTTGAGATTGACATGAGTTATCATGTTGTTTTAAAGAGAATAGTATTTTGATCATTTTGTCAAGTACGTCAGGTCATTGTGTCTAATACATTAGTTTATTGTGTCAAATATCAATTCATTGTGTCAACATTTGTTATATTAACCATTATGTTTTACATTTTAGAACATTCGTGTTATTTTTGTCATTGTTTTATGTGACAGGATCAATGATCACAAGTTTGAAGTATTAGAGTGTAATGCAGCGGAATGAAGAGAAGAATTAGTCAAATTATAGCAAGAGTTTGTTACTTGTAAACAAATGCGAGAGAATATTTTTCTGTGAATAGGAATGTTTCAATAATGCCCAATATTATTGCTAAATCATTCACAGTTACAATAAGGTTGGCACTCCTTATATAGAGTGCAATTACTGCTGTAATCACGGGATGATGATTACTAGCAGATTTAGTACAAAAATAACTAATACTTAATAAACTACTGAAATGTTCACAACTACTGAGAACATGTCAGAGTGCTAAGTATAAAACATAAAACTACTGAAAGGAAACTACTGATACTACAACGACTGAAGAACAAGCTCTTCAGTCGTTTTACAGAACTACTGAAAAGAAAGAACATAAAACTACTGAAAGTAAACCGTCACAACTACTGAAGAAGTCCTCTTCAGCTGTTGTGACAACGTTTGATACTTTGTCTTCAGAACTTGTCTTCAGACTTTGTCTTCAGTTGTTGTCTTCAGACTTTGTAATCAGTTGTTGTCTTCAGCTGTTGTGGACTTCAGTAGTTGTTGTGACGTCTGTGGGACTTAAAGGTTTTTCTGATCCGGCTCATTGGTTCTTTTGGTCCAACAAACTCCCCCTGAACCAATGCAGCCAAAACCTTTAACTTTATTGAGGTCCCACTTATTGTTGGCAAAATGGTTGGTCTTTTTCCTTCTTGATCAGTTGAGAAGATGACCCATATAAGCACCGGCCTGGAAGTAAGTCTCTGATGATTTGGTTGGCAAAGTATGGATGGGAGCTCTGTATTGGGGAATTGGACACTGAGCTGTTCCCCCATCCATGAAACTCACTTCCCATGTATAAGCCTGTAGGATTCTCTGGTGTATGCTCTGAGAAACATGATTTGTTCTTCCATAGTAAGATTCTCTGGTTCACCATCGAACAATCCTTCACGCCCATACAGCTCTGAGATGTATTTGGCCTGTTTGCCATTTTTGAGCTCAACTGTTGTGATCTGTCTATAGGCAAACTCATCTGGGTGATTACCTTCAAGTAACAGACTGAGCTCATTTTGTTTGAAGTTCTCAAGCTTCTTGTAGACTAACCCCTTCTTGATTACTCTGTTTTCTAACATCTTTTGGGGAGGCTGTTTAGTCTCATAAGCCTTCTTGAAGTCTTCTACAATCTCCCAGGGTGATACTACAAGGACCACTGTGATCTCTTCATCTACGATCCTTTTTATCTGGCCCTTGTATCTTGCAGGAATGTCCTTCTTCATAATTCTGTGAGCCACCCTAGGATCAGGCCATATCCTCACCTTTTCCTTTTGATATTGAAATGTGTTGGCAAGGGTGTACAGTCTCAGAGCTTCTTTCTTCATACTTATTATTGATGAAGAAGCAGCATAAGTTTTGTCTATACTCTTCAGCATCTCCTCATCATGAAGCCTTTGCAGTTGCTCTTCTTCGATCTTTACTCTCACAGTTTCCATCTGTGAAGTGGGAGTGATGGGCATAGATTTGGCTTTAGGCAAAGTTAGGACTGCAGAAAGAGGCAACCTATCTTCTTCCTCATCATCCTCTTCATCTTCTTCTTCTAGCCTCAACATCCTTCTCTTCTTCTTCTTGGATGCATCATCGGCTGTTGGTTTTGAGGGTAAAGGAGTTGGTTTAATGGGTTGTGGTAGTGGTGATTTTGAAGTGGTAGGTTTTGCAGGTTGTTCTAGCATTCTTGTAATGAGTGAGGCTTTGGAGTATTTTGCTAGTTCGTTTCTGTTTCCAGCACCTGCTTCATTTAGTGCTTCAATCACTAATCCCTTTATGTATGCTTCAGACGTACAGATCTTGGTGGTTATTGCCAAGATACTGTCCCTGGTCCATGACTTAATCTCTATCAATGATCTTCCAAGATACTTTGCAATGAATCTGATCATGATCTCCAGTCTTTCTCTTTCTAGCACATCATAACTTGCCCATCTTGAGTTAATTTCTTCAACTTCAAGTCTTCTAATCTCTGAGTCAAGCTGTGCAGTATCGAACCCTTGTCTGTATAGTTGATCAATAATGGAGTCCATAGATTTACTATGTGTAGCATCCGCCATTTTGACCATCTCATCAAGTTGGAGTTCTTTCTCTTTTCTTTCAATCTTCCTCTTCTTATATGTGATGTGAAAGTCTTTGTGACTTTCACTCACTTGATCAGTGTCAGCTCCCTTCACATACTCTTCCTCCTTCTCAGTCTCTTTCACAACCTCTTCTTCCTCCTGTTCTCTCTCTATCAATATGCTCTTCCCTTTCACTAACTGACTCTCCCCCTTTTTGGTTGCATTGGTTGCAAGGGTTTGAGTAGTAGAAAGCCTTGTGCTCACAATCTCCTCCACCAGTGGCTGTATGATTGAGGGAAGTTTGTCATCCAAGGTTTTGATCACAATGTCGGTGATCATTGGTGTGATGAGAGGTAGGGATTTGTGGAATATAGCAGCTGTTTGCTTAGAGGGGTTCGGTCCCTGAGAAGCAGTGCCAGAAGTAGAGGCTGGTGGATTGAATGTTTTTAGTGGCTGAGTGTTTAGGAGACCTTCAGGTGAAGGTGCCATCTGTGGGTGTATGGTGGTATCAGATGGACTTGCTTCGTGAGAGAATTGGTCAAGTAGTCTTTGTAGTCTACTGACTTCTTCCTCAAGAATTGTGTTCTGGGCTAGAACATCATAAAAGAAGCCCAGGTCATCATCAGCAGATGCTGAATCACCTGACCTCCTGCTAGTAGCAAGATGTACATGCCCTGGGTGTAGACCAGATGTAGCATGTGCCCCTTTTTCTTGGAACTGGGGACTTCCAGCCTCAGGACGATGTCCTTCATCAGCTGTTGCCTCTGATGAGGTCTTAGCCATGTTACCAGCCTCAGTCTTATCATGTGCTGATGCAGAAGAGGTGGCAGCCTCACCAGATATTCGTGTCTCCGTATCTACACTGGAGACTGAACATTTAAACCCCTGTGCTGTGGGTTGTCAGAAGCATGTTGATCCTCTACCTCAATATCTGTGGTTTTCCCTTTAGGTGGTTGTTGGGAAGGAGAAGAGGCATGCAGCTGAGTCAGCACATTTGCAATTATAAGTGTTGGACTTTGGGGGGCATTTTCATGAGGAGATAGGGTATTATGCACCAGGGGAGAATGGTGTGTTTCAATGGCAATCTCCTCAAATGAGGAAGATTCCAGATTTGTGGGTACCCCTTCTTTGGTTGCTTCAGGTTCCTTTTGAGAGGAAACCTGAGCGGCTGTGGCTGGGTGAGTCTCTGATACTACTGGGGGGTTTACACCAGTAAGTATATCCTGTCTTGGTGATACAGGAGCATCTTCAGGGGACTCATCTTCCTGAATAGCTGTTTTGGTTCGTTTTGTTTTTGGTTTGGTGGGGACTTTGGATTTTGTGGTGGTGGCTGTGGGTTCCAGCTGCGTGGGTTTGCGCAGCTTGGCAGCCATTTTGAGTGATTGGTCAGAGTTGTGCCGGGAGTATACTTCAGGCAATACAGCCATAGCAGGGACTCCCAAGCCAACAAGTCCCTCAGCTTGAAGCTGGTTTTCAATTATGGCCATTATAAACCGAGGATATAATATCCAACGGTTAGAAAGTTGTTTTTGGGCCATATCCTTGAGCTCTAAGAATAGTATTTCAGAAAAATTTAAAGGTTGTTGCTCAAGGATAGAGTACAATACCTGTTGCCACCTTGTGGACATTTGATCCCATGATGAAGTCTTGGGAGCCAGGCAGACATTAACCATATGAAAGATAAGCCGTTCAGCATCCTGGAAATGTTTCTTCAATATGGTAGAGGCACTCAGGTTGCCTTCGTATCCATGATGGGCAAATGATAGATCAGTGGTGCCCTTTGGATAGCTAGTCGGGTAAGTGACATCATCCAGATTGAGGGTTTGGCGAAGAATCTCTGGATTGATGACCACCTTTTGGTTATGGACAAACGAATGAAGTGACTCTGTGTCATTCTCCTCAGAGACAAGAGTGACGTTTGTCCAGAATTGGCTAAGGGATTCGGCATATATGGTGGGGTTTATCAGAAAAGCTGTTTGGTAGGGTGACTGGACCATTAAATCAATGGCGTTGTGAAACTTGGTCCAGAATAGTGATTTAGTAAGGTGAGCGACACAGTTGTGTCGTGGTTTTAGTTGCATGGTCGCCATGGATGAAGAGAGGGTACAGAGTTTTTGAACGTTAGGTTTGAGAGGAAAGGTGAGAAAAACTCTGGTGAGATAAGGGATTTATAGGGTAGGGTTATGAACCGACTGAAGGTTTTGGTGTTAGTTATCATTTGGTGAAACTGGTGATGACGTGGCATTAACTTTCAGAGGTTTGAAATGACTGACCGTATTGGTGTGATCATCAGTTGTTATAAAACAGCTGAAGACTTGGGTTTAACCGTCAGACATTGAAACAGCTGAAGTCTTTGATTTAGTCTTCAGTAGTTATAAAACTACTGAGGACAATTCCGACTTCAGGTGGTGAAACAACTGAGGACATGGTGTTTGTCATCAGTAGTTATGAAACTACTGAAGACAGTGGTTTTGTCATCAGTTGTTATAAACAGCTGAAGACTTAGTGGTAGTCTTCAGTAGTTGTAAACTACTGAAGACATAGCTGTGGCTTCAGTTGTTTAGAAACAGCAGTTGTAAAAACAACTGAAGAGAGATTACTCATCAGCTGTTGTCGTCAATTCATAGCTTTTCAGCTGTTTCAGTCTGACCTCCACATTTAAATCCGAATTTGATGTTTCATTGGTCATCAGTACTTTATCTGCATTTCTGACATCAGCAGTTGTAGTTACATCAGCTATTGTGATTTCATCAGCTGTTATAACTACATCAGCTGTTTTAACAAATGAAGTACTTATATATGACATGGTTACCAATGATCATCAGTATTTATTACTGAGATTATCGGTAGTTGTCACTTATTCTAGCTGCAGCATACCAAGCCTTAACACCAGGTTGTGGAAAGTTGAACTATCCAAAGGCTTAGTAAAAATGTCTGCAAGCTCATCAGCACTAGGAACAAATTTTGGATCAATCAGACCTTTTTCAAAACAATCTCTAATAAAGTGGTGTCTGATTTCAATATGCTTAGTCCTAGAGTGCTGGACAGGATTCTTGACAATACAAAGAGCTGAAGAACTGTCCATTAACAATGGAGTCTTAGTCTCAGTTATGCCATAATCCAATAATTGGTTTTGAAGCCATAATACCTGAGATGTACAACTTGCAGCAGCAATGTACTCGGCTTCAGCAGTTGATGTAGCAACTGAGGTTTGTTTCTTACTCTGCCAAGAAATCAAACAGTTGCCTAGGAATTGGCATCCACCAGAAGTTGATTTCCTGGTCAACTTACACCCTGCATAGTCACTGTCAGAAAAAGCAACTAATTTACCAGAATGTCTAGTAGAATACCATAAACCTAGAGATGGAGTGCCTTGCAAATATCGAAAGATCCTCTTGACTGCAATCAGATGAGACTCCTTAGGTGCAGCCTGAAATCTAGCACAAACACATGTAGCAAACATAATATCTGGTCTAGAAGCTGTTAAGTACATCAAGGACCCAATCATACATCTGTAAAGTGTTTCATCAACCACTTTACCTTTCTGATTGGTATCCAGTTGTGTGGTGTTGCACATGGGAGTAGAACAAGGTTTACAATTTTGTAAATCAAATTTTTCCAAAAGATTTTTTGTATATTTGGACTGATGAATGAAAATTCCATCAGTCTTTTGTTTGATTTGCAAACCCAGAAAGAATTGTAATTCCCCCATTGCACTCATTTCAAACTTTTGTTGCATCAGCTTTGTAAAGCCATCACACAACTGTGGATCAGAAGATGCAAAAATAATATCATCCACATAAATTTGAACAAGTAAGTTATGCTGCCCTGCTTTCTTAATGAATAAAGTTTTATCTATGGTGCCTCTAGTAAAATTATTTTCAAGAAGAAAGTTTGATAATGTCTCATACCAGGCTCTAGGAGCTTGTTTCAACCCATAAAGAGCCTTATCAAGCTTATACACCCAATTAGGATGTTTGTTGTCCTCAAAACCTGGTGGTTGACATACATAAACCTCTTCTTTAATTTTCCCATACAGAAAAGCACTTTTGACATCCATTTGAAAAACTTTAAGATTTTGATAAGCAGCATAAGCTAAAAACAATCGAATTGCTTCCAGTCTGGCTACAGGAGCAAAGGTTTCATCATAATCAATACCTTCTTCTTGTGCAAACCCCTGAACAACCAGTCTGGCCTTGTTCTTAACAATAAGCCCATTTTCATCAGTCTTATTCCTAAACACCCATTTAGTGCCTATTGCACACTTACCTGGAGGTAGAGGAACCAGTTCCCACACTTGTTGTTTCTTGAACTGAAGAAGCTCAAGCTGCATGGCATCAACCCATCCATTGTCCTTTAAGGCAATGTGATAATTCTTTGGCTCTTGCTGACTAATGAAGAGAGCATAGAAGCAGAAATTTGACAATTGACTTCTTGTTGATACTCCAGCAGTGATATCACCAATGATTTGAGACATAGGGTGATTCTTCAGATCTTGGTACACAATGAGATCAGTGCAAGTGTTTGTAGCAGGCTCAGCAGCAACAGATGGTGATGGTGAAGAATTTCCTTGAAACCAATCAGTTGATGGTAGTTCAAAGGAAGTTGAAGTTGTAGAAATCTCATCAGCATTTGTTGTGGATTGTGCTGCTGGAGCTGCAGGACCATCAGGTCTAGCTGAATCAGGCAGTTGATCAGTAAATCTGAAGAGATGAGTACTACTATCATCATCAGCAGCACCAGCAGTACCACCAGGTGGAGAACTGTTGACAGGAGCAACAACAGGAGTTTGATGAGGAGCATATTGTAGTATGTCCAGATCAAATATCTCCACAGGATTTTGTGGAATCTTGTCCTTTGGAGATTCATTAAACTTAACATGTAGAGTCTCTTCAACCATCTTTGTTCTACAGTTGAAGACTCTGTATGCTTTGCAAGTTGATGAATAACCAACAAAATATCCTGCATCCACCTTAGAATCAAATTTTTGGAGTTGATCCCTTGTGTTGAGAATGAAACAAGGACATCCAAAAGCTCTAAAGAATGAAATTAGAGGGGCCAAATGATGAAGAACTTCATATGGAGTTTTCATCAACCTCTTATTCACTAGAGCTCTATTTTGTACATAGCAAGCTGTATTGATAGCTTCAGCCCAAAAAGTCATTGGCAATCCAGAGTCAGCCAACATGGACCTTGCAGCTTCAATAAGGGTCCTGTTCTTTCTTTCCACTACTCCATTTTGTTCAGGAGTTCTTGGAATGCTAAAATGCCTCTTGATTCCCTTTGAGAGGTAGAACTCATCAAGTGTATTGTTTCTAAATTCAGTTCCATTATCACTTCTAATACACTTGACTGAGAGGGAATACTGCTTCTCAACATACAACACAAAGTTGATAATCTTCTGAGGTGCTTCATCCTTTGAATGCAAGAAGAAAGTCCAAACAAATCTGGAGTAATCATCCACAATTACTAGACAGTATTTCTTCTTAGCCATACTCATCACTCTCACAGGACCAAAGAGATCCATGTGAAGAAGCTGTAAGCAGGCTGTGGACTTAGGTTCTTCTATGGAGGGAAATGAAACTTTGTGTTGTTTTCCTTTTAGACAAGCAGTGCAGTCATCTTCACATTTAAACTCCTTCATAGGCAATCCCCTTACTAAACCATGGTTGATCAGCTGATTTATGTTTTTGAGATTAACATGACCCAGCCTTCTGTGCCATAGTGTAGATTCTTGAGGGGAAGCCTTGGAAAATAGGCAAGGATGGCCTTTGAGATCTATTTTCTTAGAAAGATCTAAGGCATACACTCTTCCTGTCCTGTTGGCCTTAAGGAGAGTGTGTTTATCCAACACCTTGTCAATCAAACTCAGAACTTTGGATGACAGAATCCGGCAGTTCTGACTTGTGAAAAGAGCAACATGGCCTTTGTCACACATTTGACTGACACTCAAGAGGTTGTACTTGAGATTTTCCACATGGTTAACATCATCAAACTTTATTTCCCCATTGGAAACAAAGCCTTTGCCGATGATGTAACCCTTTGCATCATTGCCAAAAGATACAAATCCCTTCCTTCCTTGAGAGTAGTCATTAAGAAGTGATCTGTTTCCTGTCATATGCATGGATCCTCCACTGTCTACATACCAGATGCCTCTGTGGCATGTTGAAGAACCCTGCAGAACAAAGCAAATTAGTTAGATTTTGAGACCCAAACCCTTTTGGTTTTGGGCCTATTCACATCAACAGATGGTGGACTAACAATTTTGTTGGAAATAACAGCTTGAGAGGAAGAAGATGGTGGAGAAGAGGAATCCTTTGGCTTGGACCTCCTTTTCTGTGGATTCAACATAGGAACATCTAATTGGTTGACTCTTCCCAATAGATGTTGAACCATCATAACCAGCTGTGTCTGATTTTGTGATAAAGCTTTCAGCTCTTCAGACACATTAGCACTGGAGTTTGATAAGTTCTTATGTTGCACCTTCTTCTTTTGAGCAACCTCAGCTGTTACTTGTTTAACCCCTTCCTTTTTGGATTTCTTTTTGGACTTAAGGATTACAGGATTTGATGTTGCTGGTACAAATGTGGCTTTAAACTCATTTTTCATTTTAACCATTTTCTCTTTAATTTCATCTTTATGTTTGAGTTTGGATCCTCTTTTGTACCAACAATCATCAGTGAGATGATTAAACAAACCACATACTTCACATGGTTTCTTTTTCATCTTATGTTGATCATCAACTAAAGAGGATGAAACTACTGAAGACTTGCTCTTCAGTACTTTGGAAGCACTATTGGCTTTCTTGACTTCCTCTTTAGTAGTCTTCAAACTCTTTCTACTGACAGTTTTCTTCTTTTCAGTGCTGTCAGTAGTTGGAGCTTGAACTTCAGGAGTTAAATCTTGCTCTCCAGTCCTTTCAGGACTTTCAGACATAACTCCTGAGTTGACCAACTCTTTGATCATGTGAGTGTCGGCAATTAAACCATCAACATTATCTGGTAGGTTCTGAGAGGGCTTAGTGCTGACTTCAACTTTTGATGATGCTTTATCAAAAAGTGAATCACATGATGAGGTGGATTGGTTATTGCTTTCTCCATCAGATTTCACCTCTACTCTTGGAGCAAAATCTGTAGGAGGAGCAGTGTGATTATAACCAATGCCAAACTTCACATTGGAAGCTGATTGCTTACTAAGAAGCATCTCAAAACCTTTGCATGATTGCACCCATCGATCACACTCTACTTGGGTGACTGCAAGGGTTTCTTTAAGACTTTTCTGGTCTTCCAGAATAACCTCTAGCTTAGCCTTTTCATCATTTAATTGGCATTTAAGCTTATAAATCTCATCATTTTTGCTATTAATAGCAGACTTATACTCAGCTTGTCTTTTGGAAATTGTTTTCTCAAACTCAAGTTTTTCATTTATTAAGGCTACATTTGCCTCTTTAATAGAGACAAAGGCAGCGATGCAAGATTCAGAACATAACTTGGCTTTAGCCTCTGAAGATACTTGAGTTACCTGTGAAGATGATGCAGTTGAGCAGGAACCCTCAGTTGATTCCAGAGCCATAAGTGCCAGATTTCCAAAAGGACTATCACCACCATGTTGATCAGCACTTGTGAACAGTTGTTCATGACCAGACATGTCATCTGGCAAGCTGCTCCAATCAACAACTTCTGGGGTGAAGAAGCTATGTTGTTGAGGTTGAGGGGGTTGATGAGATGGTTGAGGTTCTGGGAGTGCATGAGGTTGTGGTACCATAGGAGCTTGAACTTGACTGGTTTGTGGCATGTAATAACATGGGTAAGGGTAAGGCATTTGACCCTGAGGAACAAAATATGCAGGAGATTGTAGTTGAGACTGATGACTAGAATTGACAGGATGTTGCCCTTTGTTTTGTTGACTATTGCTAGGAAAAGTCACAAAAGGTGCAGAGGAATTTGATCCAGATGATCTACATTCTCTAGCAAAGTGTCCAAGCCTTTGGCATCTGTGACACCTCAACTTGCTCTTGTCAAAACCAACTTTGGTTTTGCCAGAGAGTCCTGGGAACTTTCTTCCAGTTCTTTTGTAGAACTTCTGAGATCTGATATTTATCAAGGCCATTTGGCTCAAAATATCCATCTCTTCTAAGTCATCATCAGCAATCCCCTTGAGATCATCCATGATGAAGCATAGATTGTCATTATTACACCCAGAAAATTGACTATCAACACTCACAAATGCTGAATCAGAAATGTTTGAAGAGAAATCAATATGCTCATCATACTGGCATTCAGATGGAGCATATTCTGACTCATGACTAACCAGAGCAGTGTTGCCTGGTACAAAGTCCTCAGTGAGCTTACCAGATGAAGACAGTTTTCTCTTTTGTTCTATCTCTCTCTCAAATGTTAGCAATTTCCCATGAAGTTGGGTGAGAGATAGTTTGTCCAAATTTGCACTGGAGCGTAGGACAATGGTATATGTATCCCATCTCTCAGGCAGTGATCTGAGAAATCTGTTATTCATCTGAATATTAGTATACTCATGTTTGACCATTTTCAATTCAGAGATCAAACAAGAGAACCGCTCAAACTGTTGAGTCAGTGTCTCACCCTTCCTATGAGAGAATGTCTCATATTGTTGGGCAAGGATCTCTCTATTATTTGCCAAGACCTCATCTGTTCCTCCAAATTGTTCTTTCAAGGCATTCCAGAGGTCATGGGCAGATTCATAATGCATTAACCCAGAATAAATTTCATTGGGTAGTGCCATGGCTAGAATTCCATGAGCTTTTGCATCTATCTCAAACAATTTCTTATCCTCATCCGAGTATTGATCCTTCCTCTTCGGAACCATTTGATTGGTTTCCGGGTTATTCACCATAGGCTTGTGTGGACCATGTACCACAGATGTCCAACAACCTGAACTGTTAACAGATAGGTGATGGAGCATACGACGTTGCCATATGTTATACTCATTCCTAACCAGCATTGGAGGCTTGGTTGAGGAACCTGCATTGTGAGGATCATTGGAAGGAGTAGTCATTTTGGAACCAAAAACAATTTTATTCAAGCAAAAATTTAGACACACCACAACAAACTCAATGAAAACCAAGAATAAGTCTCAGGATGAATGATTAAAGGCACAGAAAATTCAATCTCTATAACAGTTTCTTGCAAAAATGCTAATTCACTCAAACTTGGATCTTGAAGAGCAGTTTCAATGATCAATTATTAGATCGATCAATGATTAACCTGCTCTGATACCATTTGACAGGATCAATGATCACAAGTTTGAAGTATTAGAGTGTAATGCAGCGGAATGAAGAGAAGAATTAGTCAAATTATAGCAAGAGTTTGTTACTTGTAAACAAATGCGAGAGAATATTTTTCTGTGAATAGGAATGTTTCAATAATGCCCAATATTATTCCTAAATCATTCACAGTTACAATAAGGTTGGCACTCCTTATATAGAGTGCAATTACTGCTGTAATCACGGGATGGTGATTACTAGCAGATTTAGTACAAAAATAACTAATACTTAATAAACTACTGAAATGTTCACAACTACTGAGAACATGTCAGAGTGCTAAGTATAAAACATAAAACTACTGAAAGGAAACTACTGATACTACAACGACTGAAGAACAAGCTCTTCAGTCGTTTTACAAAACTACTGAAAAGAAAGAACATAAAACTACTGAAAGTAAACCGTCACAACTACTGAAGAAGTCCTCTTCAGCTGTTGTGACAACGTCTGATACTTTGTCTTCAGAACTTGTCTTCAGACTTTGTCTTCAGTTGTTGTCTTCAGACTTTGTAATCAGTTGTTGTCTTCAGCTGTTGTGGACTTCAGTAGTTGTTGTGACGTCTGTGGGACTTAAAGGTTTTTCTGATCCGGCTCATTGGTTCTTTTGGTCCAACATTATGTATTATATACATTTATTATTGTGTATCACAATTAGAGGTACACAATGATCTTATTTCACAAATATGGTTTTTAAAACTTATTGTATCTTGGATAACACAATGACGAGCAAAAAACACAATGAGACATTTTTATCATTGTGTTACGTTTTATATCATTTTGTGTTATTTTGTCATTCTTTTTAATGTATTAAACTGATTAATTGTTAACTTATCATTATGTTTTATATATTATAATATACAACAATGTTATTTCATCATTATGTTTTTTAGAATTTATTATTTTAAAAGAAACACAATATTATTCAGAAAAACATAATAACTAACAATAAGACACAATGAACCGGATTAAAGACACAATAACAAACAAATTTCATACGAGGTAAAAAAATATAATCTTTTTATATAACGATACTGTACTCATTTTAAAGATAAGAAACACGTGATTTTATAGTGTAATTCTTATAAAAAAGATTAATGTCTTATATAAAAGTCATGAACATTTAAACAAAAAGAACTTGAAAAAAAGTCAACAAAAATGACTATCACTAAAATACTCATCTAACATTTTTTTCTATAATTTGATCTCAATTATTGATTAAGAAAATTGATGTTTAAGATTTTTTTACACTTTTTAGGTTGTTATTACCATTTTTATTTGAACTTTTTCCTATTTATTTTAATGTGAAGTTTTCACATGCAAATTACTTGTTATTTTATAAACATAAAAAACTATTTAAACAAACCAATGATACTTAGCCCAACTGTTTAAAGTGAGGTACTCATGATATGTAAATTTTAAGAGATCATGGGTTCAAGTTTTACTTTAAGCAAAATACTCAGAGTTAAGTCATGAGGTTTTCTCAGCAATAAATTTCCTTCTGATGGGGTTGGTGGTGCGGTCCCGGCTTAAAAATAAATAGATGGACCCGATTAATATAACACGTATGTTGCGAAACATGGTCGCAAAACTAATTCAAACAAACTGAGTCAACATCCTAAATAATTCATCATTTATAACTAAAAACTTTATTTTAATTACTTAAAAAGTTTAACATATCCATTTTACATAATCTAAAGGTGATGGAATGCAGAATAAGGAATTTATAGAGATATTATTGAATCGCAGTTAAATATTTCACTTTTTAATGAAGTAAAATTGACAGGATTTATAAATAATATATCTTATTTTTGAATTTTAAAAGCACGCCACCTTTTATAATAAGAATACAGTTTAAGTTTAACTTTTTTATATTAAAACCAAAAAATAAACCGAGTTTCTATAAAACTCTTTACATAAATATTTTTTTATTTATAAAAGAAGCTCAATAATTTAGTTATAATCTACTTGCAGAATATTATTATTATTATAAGTAATATTCTTCATGGTGTACAGGAAAATGGTTTATTCTGTAACATTACAGGCCACATAATATAAGCTTTTTTAAGTGCTCAAAATTGCTATATTTGTGTTTTTTCATTTAAATATGTAATTTTTTATCCATTATTTTAAGAAAAGTGAATGTTGAATACGTAACCAATATTAAATATAAAACTATGAGAAATTCATCATGTGGTTCTTAAGATTCTTTACTAGAAATTGGTTTTATAATAAACTAGTATTAAACCCTTCGCGTTACGGCGGGGGCGTAAAACCGTACCAAATAGCATTAGTTTTACACCATCAACAACGACCACAAACACCGAAAAAACTCGTATTAAAAAAAATAAAACCGGAAAAAATAAAACAAAACGGAAAGCGAACGTAAAAACATTAAACTCCGCACGTGAAACGTAAACATTAAAAACAATAACTAAGTCGATATAAAACTCGCGCGTTGTAAAGGGGCCCTTAAACGGGGAAAAAGTTGACGTAAAAAAGTCGAACCACAAACGCACATTGTGAAGTGCTAACTCGTAAAATTTAAACCAAAACATAGAACGAAAATTTTATAAAAGATAAAAAGTATAGGGAACCAAAGTGGAAAGTGTAAAATGCAAGGGTTAAATTGTAAAATATTTAAAATTATTGGGTTAAAACTTAAAAGTAAGAAAATTCTAAAAGAAAAAAAAAACAAAAGTGAGTCCAACTTACTAATGCTTATGCTTATGTACAACTCATAATGCACACATAAGTTGATAATTAGTATTATATATAATGCATCCCATGAAATGTATACATTGAACAATCATAATACCGTGGATTCGAGAATACAAAATAAACTTTATAAAGTAACAATCAAGTTTTAAAATTGTTATAATTAGATCATTCATAAATTTTTTTGACCCAATAAGGTGACTTATAAATTTTTTTGTCTCAATCAGGTCTAAAGTTTCAGGATTGTTCTAATTAGATTATTTATAGATGCAAAATATTTTTAAGAAAATTGAAAATTTTAAAAAGTTAACAATATTTATAAATAAACTGAATTATTTAAATAAAATAGTTGTACTATTAAAAAAGTTGAAAAAATATGAATGACCTAATTGTAACAATTTTAAAACTTTAGTGACTTAATTGAAACAAATAAAACTATTAACGATCTGACTGGAACAAATATAAATAGGAGTAGCCTGATTAAAACACTCCTAAAACTTATTTGTAAAGTTTTTCCAAAGCGATGAAAAATGACAGTTTGCTATTACTTTAAGTAAAGTGTTCTTTAATATAAAACAATTCTTTTCTTTGGTTAATTCCAGATAATAATAGAAAATAAAGTTTTCAATATCAACTATTCTTATATTCAAACATGAAGAGAATAGTATTGAGCTTCTTCTCTTTTAAGGTAGAACTAGTATTTTTACCCGTCGCGTGTTGCCGCGACACCATACGTTACGTGATAATGTATACGTTACTATCGACCGATTCGTTTTCGAACTATATTTACGCCGATATGTAGAATGACTCGAATTTATACCGTTGAATGAAAACATATTATATTAGACCCGACTTTTTTCAAACAAAACATATGTTGAAACATTTATATTGGACTCGTGTCCGAATTAAGTTTACGTCGTAAACAAAAATATATTATATTTGATACGACGCGTTCCCAAACAAAACTTACGTCGAAACGTTTAAATTTGACTCAACTAATATCTGAACAAGATTTACATCAAAACATAGGCATTTGTCGAAAAATAGTTAAAGTCGAGTCACATCTGATTAGGTCCTAACGATGATGGACTCGAATTTATATTTTACAGGAGTAAATCTTGGACTTTAAAAACTTAAGGGGGTGAAAGTGATATTTCTTAAAGTTTTACAAAAAGTTTAGGGGTAAAAAGTGTCAAATAAAAAAAGTTAAGGGGGTTTTTTTGATCGGTGGCATATGCCACTGACCTTTGTAAATGTGCATAACGAGAAATTAGGACATGTCGCGCTGCGGCGGCAACGGACGTGGCGGGATAAAGTATGTACTACAATCGACTCGATTTGTTTTGCAAACTAAATTTACGTCAAAATCTAGAGCAAATCGAATTAATACCACTGAATAAAAACGTAGTATCTGACCCGACTCTTTTCAAATAAAATTATGTTAAAACGTAGACCGACTCAAAACGTAAATAGAAAACACGGGCAACGATGCCGTATGCAACGTCATAAAGTATAGATTACAATCGCATCGTTGCGTTTCCGAACTAAATTTATCGTCGACAAACTTGAATTTACACTGGAGTTAAACCCAAAATTTTAGAAATTTAAGGAGGTTAAAACGATATTTTCTATAGTTTTGAAAAAGTTAAGGGGTCAAAGAGTAAAAAACAAAAGTTAAGGAGGTGGAATGACAGGTGGCAAAAGCCACCGACCTTCCTAAATGTGTATATAGTAATATACAATTTGGAAAAGTATTTAATAGAGTAATCTCGGTTTTGTTCCCGATATAACGAAACAATGGACTTTTGTCCTACACGATGGACTATGATTAAATCTTAATTCCATTCTAAAAAAAGTTAATACATACTTGACTTTTTTCTAATAGCAATATTTAACAAGATAACATCTTTAAACTTCTCAGGTTAAAACTACAACACTGAAACTAATTTTACTACTGATAGTCAAAAAGTTAAATTTGATTATCACTTTCAAACAACTTTTAGCAACTTTGTTATTCGGAAGCAACTTTCAATGCCTAACACACAAAGAAGAGAAAATTCACGTCTTAGACCTTGCCATCAAAGGCGTTGCCCTCGGGCCCCTATTGTATAGTGGTATTGCCCCTTGAATTATTAAAGTATTTTAGCATCAAAATATAAAATGTTCTTGATCAAGTATATACTTCATGTCTTCTAACTTGTAACAACACATTCTCCGATCTTTTTTATTCTTGGACGGCTCAAACTTTGAAGGGCCTAAAACGAACTCAAAAAAGATCTTTTTCGAATTTCATTCTCAACGACCGTGTAAAATTTACGTGTTCTGACCCATAATCTAACTCGTCTAATATTCAATATTCTCTTTCACTTTACAAATCCAAACACCTCCAGACATGCTAGCCAAACCAATAATTTAAAAAACATGATAGTGCAGTGCATATTGTTTTAACAAATACAATATATACGTGACCCCCTAAATAATGCAAGTATAACATATCTAAATAAATGTTGTGATAAGTACATGCAAGAAAACAACACTCCCGACTTACTTTATATAGCCCATCTTATCAACCATCTCCATCGCCAGGCCCCACCTCTATCACAAAAAGCACCGTAAACAAGCCGAGCCAGAATAGATTCAGGTTCGGCTTGTTTAGAAATCGAGCAGAGCCGAGTCGGGCCCGTTTATCTTAAGGAGCACAAGATGTAACCTTAGGATAGTCTCGTTTATATACATTCGAGTCTAGCTGGCTCGAGAGCCTACTTATTTATTTTTAATATAACTAATTTTGTTATCTTTTACAAATAATATATAAAAACCAGTGTTTAGAAGATAGCGGTCCATTCGACCGGTCCGACCGGAAATCGGAGGGGTGACCGAACCGGTCTGCATCAGTTTGTTTTTAAGAGGTTCGACCGGCCGGTTCATCCCGGTTTGGTGGTCGGACCGGATTATGGTTTTTAAAAAAGAATTTATTGGATTTTAATGGGTAAAAACAGAAGGTTGAACAATAAATTGGTGTGTTGAAGATAAGATTATTGTTAAGTTTTATATATAATTATAAATACATATTTAATTAACTCATATTGAATTATATATATATATATATATATATATATATATATAATATCTTATAAATATAATTATGACATCATCCAGTTTTTAAATCCGGTTCAACCAGTAGACCAGTAAGACGTCCGGTTCGACGTCCGATCCGGTTCTAAAAACATTGATAAAACAAAATATAATATTTTATATACGTTAATCCTAACTCATTGAAACAATGATACGAGATTAGTATTTTATGAACTATGATCATACTTTATATTTTTATATTTAGAATTTTCTAATAGAAAATATAATATTAACCATATGCTTATTATTTATTTGAATAATATGACATAAATTTTTGGTGTATATTTATATATAATTTATACTTTAATTTAAACGAGCTAACAAATGAGCTCACGCGAAGCCAACAAACCAACTAACAAGTGAGCCACGAGCCGAACTGACCTTGCCTTAAACTCGATCATTTACAAGTCGAGTCATTTTCGAGTGAACTATTTTCAAACTAGCCATGAGTTTTTTTAACAGCTCTAAACACAAACATTTATACATGAACAACAAATACATGTTAATCAACCACCAAAAAACCTAAATTAAATTTGGGCCTAATGCATGATTTCTTACTATTTTATCAGAAATTAAATAAAAGATCTTATTTTATCACTTGTCACACTTTATACACAAATTTTAAGAATTTGAGTATTAATTAAAGAACCATAAAGGTTCATTTGGCCATTTCATGAAACTCAAATCCCTACAAAGTTTTAAAATTATGTGTAGTTTACTTACTTTTTTATATAGTTAAATGCTAAATGTTCCCTTTATGAAGTTTATTAATTTTTAGTTTAATTACAAAATGTAACTAAAAAATATAATTAGTTTTTTTATAAATACCAATGATTCTTAACCTAAATAGTTAAAGATGAGTTATTCAAGACATATAAATATAACGAGATCTTAGGTTTAATTCTCACTTTAAACAATAATATTTAATATAAAATCAAACGTTTTTTTCCAGTTGTGAGTGCTCTTCTCATGGTCTAAAAAAAGTTAGAGGTTGTTTGTTTTAGCTTTTTAATGATTTAAATGTATAAATGGTTCAACACTGAGGGGGTGTTTGTTTTTTGTGAAAGGCTCTTCCTGGCATCTTTTGTCTGCGTCGTGCAGACCACGCGCAAACGTTGAGGTCTGCAGAGTGTTTGTTATTTGAAATATTTTTCATTAAAAAAAGGTATGCGCGAGGTCTGCATGGTGCAGACTTTGCACAACCACTTCTTTGGTATTCTAAAGTTTGCAGAGGATTAAACACCCTCACCCACCACCACCCGTGTCCACCACCACCGTCCGCCTCCACCACCGTCCGCCTCCGATGGAATAAAATGTATTTTTATGGTTTTATAGCTACTAAAAATATGGAATAAATGATATAAATAAAATGTATTTTTATGGTTTTATGAATATTATTGGAGTGTTGTATGAGTTTTATTTAAATTTTAATGTTGAAATACTTTTTATAGTTTAAAAAATAGGTTTATTTTAATTATAGAATATTTTAGCAGTCTGTAGATGTTAAAAAACAAACAGTATTTTTCTTACAGACTGCAGACGTTTGGTCCACCTCTTCTCCTGTAGATGTCTGCAGATGTGGTCCGCAGACTGTAAACATTTTGCTGTAGAAAAAACAAACAACACATTAATGATTTACACTGTTTGTTTCACGAGCAAATGTCTGAATGGTTCAGACATTTGTCTTTGAATGCTTAAGCATTATATTAAGTCTGAATGTTTAAGATCTCTTATCTAAATTGGTCAGACATTTACCTTTTAATAGTTAAGTGATATACTAGATATTAATAGTTCAGAACTCTTAATAATTCAACACTTGATAGCTCAGATCTTTTGTTAATTTAACACTAAATAGCTAAGATATTTATTAATTTAACAATTAATTATTCAAAACTTACCAAACATACTCTTAGTTCATGAATTATTCTTCTCTAACACAAAGATCGAATAAAATAAAATAATGCCAAAGAAAGTGATAGTAGGGTTAACAAATAAGATATCATGAAGCTCCCCTTCCACCTAACCAAGTAACCATACACACACACACACCCCTTTATTCTTCTTCTTCCTCCTCATACCTTTTCACGTACATCTCTCATCACCACCGGAAAACCTCAAAACCTCCATTGATTCCGACAACCACCACCGTCCAAATGGCCAACATAGTATTCACCAAATTCATTTCCCTCCTCTTCCTCCTCCTCCACCTCGGTTGCTTCATCATCTTCCCCACCCACCACCACCACCACCGTCGCCACCGCCGCCGCAACCCCACCAGAAAACCATCCTCCCCCCTCCCCCTCCTCCGCCCCACCACCACCAAACGCCACCGCACCACCACCCTCTCCGCCACCTGGTCCTTCATCAAACACATCTTCTCCCCCAAACCCACCTCCCAAACCGACTCCATCATCCACCACCTCCCACCGTCACCCGCCTCCTCCACCCGCTCCCTCCACACCTCCGCCCTGACCCGACCCGGATCCCTCACCGAATCCGACTTCCTCCCCCTTCGCAACGACATCTACCCATGCCCCCACTGCGGTGAAATCTTCCACAAACAATCTTCACTCGAACAACACCAATCGATCAAACACGCCGTTTCGGAGCTTCTCGACGACGACCCGGGTAACAACATCGTCCGGATCATCTTCCAAACGGGTTGGCCCGGGTCCGGACCCGGAAAACCTCCGGTTATCTACCGGGTCATGAAGATCCACAACAGCCAGAACATCATCACCCGATTCGAAGAGTACCGTGAGGTCGTCAAGTCCACGGCGGCGAGGCACGGCGGAGCACGGCGGCGCGACGGGCGGTGCATCGCCGACGGCAACGAGCTCCTCCGGTTCCACTGCTCCACCTTCGTATGCGACCTGGGGCAAAATGGTAATTCTACCCTCTGCAACCACCAGTATTGTAGCGTGTGTGGGATTATTCGGGTCGGGTTTTCTTCCAAAATGGATGGTATATCCACATTTTCAACTAGCTGGAAAGGACACGTGGCGGTTCCTGAGGACATTGAACAGGAGTTTAACTTCATGCACGTGAAACGGGCGATGTTGGTGTGTCGGGTCATCGCGGGTCGGGTCGGGTATGACCCGGGTCCGGGGGAGAAGGATGACCCGGGGTATGATTCGTTGGTGGGGCGGGGATCGGGTGGGGGAGAGGGTAGGGTGGACGATGAGGATGAGTTGATTGTGTTTAATCCAAGGGCTGTGCTTCCTTGTTTTGTGATTGCGTATACGGTGTGATTTTTGATGATGTGATCGTGTGGCTGTGGGGGTTTGGATGGAGGTTGTTGTGGGAGGGGTGAGGTGTAGGGGATAGAAGCTTGGAACAGGCTTTTGTTACAAGATCCTAAGAAGAAGAAGAAGAAGATGGTTGCTTTTGATGGAGATGATTGCACCCACTTTGTTGTGTTGTGTTATTTATGGTGTTTGAGTGATGAATTGTACTTTAATGTTTTTTTAAAGGTTGTTTATTGCTTTTATAGATTGGGTCTTGAAAAAGGTGATACTTTAGAATTGTTGTTACATTCTTCTTTTGCTTTTATGATCAAATCATAAATTAAAATAAAATATAAGATGTGTTTGTACATTTGTCTATATATATTGGTAGTTAAGACTGGATTAATGGTAGTGTACATATCTTAATACTATTTATATTTGTATCGAGTAGAATCGAGTAGCGATGTTTCATAAGTTTCCTTTTATGTGCATAACTACGTAAATTTTATTGTCACGACAAACATATACCCTACGGAGGTTTTTCTTTGATTTACTTTTATGTTTTTAGTATCATAGATATACTTTTTTTGAAAATTTTATTTTTGTATTGTATTTGTGACATCCTTGTTCTCTCTATTTTGCTTTAGATTTTAGACAAAACCAATGTGTCATAAGGTTAAGGAAGAAAGGCAGGGTTAAATCTTTTATTATATAAATTGCATGAAAAAATAAAAACGATGTGTTAAATGATTTATAGATCCTATCTAGAATCACAATTGCAGTATCACTTCATTAAAAAAATATTATCTATTACTAATCAATATACAATCTTTAGATACGATTTTGAATTATTCAAGATTTTTACTTATCTCTTGATGGATCCTCTTTTTATGCATTACCCATGCCACAAGGCAAACACCTACAATAATGCATGCATTTTTAGTTTATTTTTCTAAACGTTAGACTCCATAAGCAGAAAACTTACGGGATTCGTCATAACCCAACTAATCAACGAGATCAGATAAAACACAAATTACACTGAACAGTTAGATCAGATAGAAAACCAATTAAAGACTTCTTTAGTTTATTTAAACAGAAAGCTATTTCTTTGCACTTTCTTTAGTTTTGCCCTAAAATACTCACCAATGGACGTTACATCTCTTTCCATATATATATATTCTCAACTATTTCCTTTTGTGCATACATGCATGGTGGTCAGTGATCAAGTGTATGCTTATATCTTTTTATGTTACTTTCCGGTTTTGTTAATTTGGTAAGTTTCATAGAATTTATTCTTTAGTTTTAATAGATTATATACGTTTGTAAATGAAAATGAAAATAAAATGAAATACACTCTACAGACTAAATGCCCAAGCCCAACATTAATATTAAACCCAAGGGCCGAGAAAAGAGAAGGTGATCAAGGAGTCTATTGACCACCCGTCACAAGAATTCGTCTAACTTTTGTTATAAAATCTAACATTAATTTGTAAAGAAAATATGAGTTTAACTTTTTAGTTGTATTCGTTTAGAAACACAACTTATGATGACTTCTAGTCAGAAAGTTTTAGTTTTGTCATGGAACAAGCTAGAATTCCAGTAATTCTGGAGAATGTTACGAGAGAAATATCAGGTGTAAACTTTACACCTAGTGGTACCAGTTCATTTGGGAGTAAGCTTATGCAAGGACCTATACATAAGCTTGAGGTCAACCGACACTCATAAAAATTTTATTTGTAGATATAAATACTATCTAATCTCGTGCGACTCTCAATAAAGTTTGACACTAATCTCTGAAAAAATTATGACCAGCAATACTAAAAAAAACGATTTAAAATTATACAAATATAGCCATTAAGTTATACAAAACAATAACAAATATAAACCGGTAACTTAATTAGTAAATTGAAGCATTAACCAGTATATTAATCCTTATAAACCCAAACTAAACCATCATATTTTAAATAATTAAGCTCATTAAGTCATTATCACATTCACCTAATCCTAACTTTTAATCCCCAATTCTATTAACCTTTACCAAAATTTGCACACCTATCTCTTTTTAGTCAGCATTCACAAAAAAAACACATTGCCTATTCTTTCTATAGATAATGAGAATATTGCTCATTTCTCTAGAGTGAAAACTTGTGGAGAGCAAGTATAGTGATCGGTATTGTATTTTTATTATGCATTTGTAGTAGTGACGATTGACGTAGTTCTATTATGTATCAAAATTTAATTTTGTTTTTATCTTTTTCGAACTCGATAAATATCTTATAAAATCTACCAATAAGCATCCCAACACCGAAAATTCGATTACCAATTGGACAATTTTCATAAGAGTTCAGGATAAACACTTGATATGAGCAGCACAAAAACACTTGGTACTTTATTTGTAGGACAAAGAACCTCAAAACTCAGGATACTTTCTAAGTTTCCTTATCATTTTTGAGGTATTTAAAGAAAAAACAAACAAAAAACAAAGAAATCTTTAAGGTGGTCACTAAGGGCACAATACCAAACCCTAATTATATTGCAAGAAATTAAGAATCAATGAGGTTATATCAGCAAGTTATTACCTTGAGTAGACTGAGAAGATAACACCATCTCCATCAGATCCATCTCTTTCTTTCCGTTTGACGAAGAACCCGAACCCACACTTTGTTCATCATCAAACACCAAGTGATCATGACTGTTAGTGTCTCCATAGTACGCATAGTCGCTAGAATTCGACAATGTAGTGGCTCCTTCGAGTAGATACGAGATGTATACATCAGAAGCTAGTTGTGTTTTTGATGAATCTTCTTGGTTTAAACGAACATTTGAGTTATCATCATGAAGAATTGATGAAGATGAAGCAAACCCATATCGCGAATTGCCACTAAACCCTAGCGGTTTGATCATGTCGAAAGAGGATTTCGGATCTTTGATGTAGAGAGACTCATTGGAGATTGATGAAGATGAAGCTAACCCATGTTGTGAATCACTACTAAAACCTAGGGGTTTTGTGTCTAATGAGGATTGCACACCTTTGGGATGAATTGATTTGTTGGAGATTGATGCATATGGCACAAATGGATATCGCGTTTCACCATTAAACACGAGGGGTTTTACCTCTAAAGAGGGCTTGGGATCTTTATTATGGATTGAGGATTCATGGGAGCTTGTGTTTGAATCTTGTTGAATGGAGTTGTTATTCCCAAAAAAGCTTTGCATGAAAGTTAACTCATCGTGATCATACGATTTGGTGAAGTCTAGAGATGGTAGCTCGGGAAAGATAATGTCGAATTTGATTGAAGAATCATCGGAAATGGTGGTGGAACTGCCCGGTGTTGCATCAGCGTTCGCGGTGTCAATGGTAGTAGTGGTAGTGGTAGCAACGTTATGGTCACTAGCATTTGTAATAATCTTGCTTCTAATGTACTCTTGTAAGATAGAAGACTTAAACTTTTTATTTTTGGCTTCATGATTCTTGATCTTACGACGCGAATTCCTCCGTTTTGTTGCGTTCCAATGGTTCTTGACCGCGTTCTCGGTCCTTCCTGGTATTAGCTTCGCGATTTCAGCCCATTTGTTACCGATCTTCTGATGAGTTTCTACCAACATTCTCTCTTCATCTTCATTCCATTTGTCTTTCTGAAAGCACATGAGAACTATAGTTATATGTACCTTAATAAAGAGAATACAAAGGAAAAACAACCTAAAATTCATAATCTTTTTGTATCTTAAAGATCGAGTAGATCAGACACCATTTGCATACAACTAATTAAAAATCATAAGTTCAAATGAAATTGTGGTTTGCCCCAAATGTGTTTCAGTGAGAAAGTGGCAACAATTGTGGCCCTGAGTTTACCAAACTCAAAAGCCAATGTCTTTTTTCTAACGATCATGAGAACCGATCGATGATAAACACACTAGACTTGTCAATGCTAACCAACGAGTTCATGTAAATCATAGTTTACATTAGACAAGTTGTTTTCAAGAGGGTATAATAGTAAATCAAAAGTAAGATTTGAGACTGAGGCATCTTCATAAGAGTAATCAATTTTATCAATTGTTTATCATTGTACCAAAGAGTAATCAATTGTTTCGTATAAATCCAACTTTTTGTTGCATCCCAAAGAATATGCATGATGGGGTGTGACATGATAAAAGATAAAAGAACGTTGGGATACCGGTCAAAAAAACATGCAAATTTAGAATTGAAATAATCCTTGACGTAGATCTACAACAGTTGGTTGGTTTTATTTGTTCTTAAAAATAAAACCCTAAAAGACATTTTATGATAAAGAATTCAATATTTAGAAATGCTATAGATGAACAAGGTACATTTCTAAGAAGAACCCCCTTCAAGATTTAAAACAATAACTTATTCCTTTAAGAAAAGAGAGATTAGGGTTTGATAAAAAGAAACAAATTGAATAGGATAAAATTAGGGTTTGACAAGAAAAACTTAATAGGATAAAATTAGGGTTTCTTAGATAAACTAGTGTGTTATAATCCGACAAAATCTTCACCAAATCCACACTTCATAGATCATATAATATTGTAGTGTGGAACTTAGTGTTTTTAAACCCTATTTTTAGAAACTTGTTGAGATGAATTCCGATAAAACAAAAGGCAGATTAGATGCAATGAGAACCTTGATATCGGGTCGCAAATGATTATGCCATCGTTCGCGACACTGTTTGCCAGCTCTACCGATCATCTTCTCCGCGATTTGAGCCCATTTCCGAACTCCATGAAGCTTCACAAGCCTAAGAAGTTTCCTAAATAACACAAATATAATTGAAATTTTTATTCATTGTTCATGCATAAAGTTATAAACATTAATAAGAATATATAAAGATCAAAGAATTGAAAGTTGAAGCCTAGAGTTTAACCTATCTTCTTCATCTGTCCATTGTCCCTTGATCAAATTCTTATGACTTCCGCCTTTCGATATCATTTTCACACCGGATTTGATCATCACTTCATTGTTAACTTGTATGTTTTGATAGTTCTTTAGAGACACATCATGATAAGCAAGATCCATTGGGTAACATGGTACTAATGAATTTTCAGATTCATTGTAAAATCCACCGTTCCCTCGGTTCGAATACGATGAAAATCCATAAATCCCATTTGAAGTGATGGATGATCCTTTGTTGTTCTTCACTAAATTGTGATGAGAAAAATGGTTGTGACTACTTTGACCTTGCAAGAACCTACCAATGGCTGTTAATGGTGGAGCAATAGGAGGATGCTTTTGTAATTTCACATAATTATGAACTCCACCACCTTGATCCATATTCTTCAAGCAAGATTTGTGTATGCAAATTATGGTGTTTTCTTCTCAATTTCTTCTGCTTCTCTATAAGAAACTCCATAAATATACTTACATGAAGTGTATGTATACACACAATGCAATGAGAACCGTTGGATCGATCCGATCTAACGGATGGAAATTGTTTCTGAGTATAACTCCTAAACTTCCTCTCTTGGACAAAAATGCACCAATGACAATTTAGTCCTGCTAATTAATCATTTTTACTTCTCATTTATTACTAGTAATTACTTATTAGGAGGGTATTGGGGAGAACATTAAGCCTTGATTGAATTTTTATATAAGTTTTTTTGGTTTATTGAATTGTAAAATGCAGTGCTAATCATGTGTAATGTTGGATGCTATAAGCATAATATGCTCCTAATTTCCTTTGAATTAATCCTTTGATTTCTACATTTGTATTTATATAATAATTGTTGATCAAGAGTTGACATCTTTGACTCGTGATCTATGCTCTCTTGTGTTCTTTAGTACCAAAGTGATTAATCAAACTGTACGAAGTTAAACCGGTTTTTGCTAGCATGCGCCACAATTTTGTCATTTTTTTTATAAATGCTGAAAATAGTGAAATGAAATTTAATATATCTGAAATCTTATTTATAAATATTCATGAGTGGGATGTGGCCTTCAAGGAATACAAATAACCTCAATAACTCTTGAAAATGACCAACGAGCAATGTTTTCAGAACTGCATATATCGGACAGTGAACCGGACGTTCTACTGGTTCACTGGACGGACCGGTCGGAGCGGTTATGAGAACCGGATAAAATTATAACTATTTTAATGAATTTATATAAAATATACTGAAAAATTAAAAAATATATATAACACGATCCAACCGGTCCAACCCCTGATTCGACCGGTTCCAACCGCCGATTCGGGATAAACCGGGCGGTTCAATGCCTCCAAAACGAACTACACCTGATCGGATCGGTGGCCATGGCTATTCCCGGTCCGATCCAGCCCTCACAACACTACCAACAAGGCTACAAAGAACTTATCTTTTTTTATTTTTCTATATTATCATGGTTAATTAAATGTTTAGAAATTAGCCGTAAAAAAATGTTTAAAATTTTAATTGTTTTTTTAAAGCTGTGATCAATTATAACCCGATGATCATTTGCTTACTAAAATATTAATTTATGTTTTCTTTAGTATTATATTTTATGGTGATCGATCTTGCGAACTTTCAATTTCAATGGAAGAAAACGTCCCGGTCGTATTGCATCGATCATGTGATGATAAGGTATATCCTTTGTAAACTTGTTTAATCATATTCTATGTTAAGAAAACTATTAATTGCCCCAATAATATTAAAAACCACCATTTATTTCGTTATAGGTGATTTGTTGTTTTATTAATTGACAATATTATGTAATTCATTAATTTTAATGTCTCTTGACATTATCTTAATTAGATTAGCATATATAGAAGAGATATACCTTTAGGAGGAATATCAGAATTATTAATCTATATATAAATCATATTACAAGGATTAGGGTTTTATTGGAACATAAATCAAATCAGATTTTTTGTTTGTTAATTTATGATGATACATAAATTACTAACACTAAAAGCCTACTTGTAAACGTGGCAATGATGTTAAATCCCTGAAAAATAGATTCTATAAAAATACAATAATTTTGCTTTCCAATCCATTCAATCATCTTTGATACTCCTTACGATTTGAGGTGACCACTTTTAAAGGTATTGCTAAAGTTAATGTTAAAGTCAATTACCGAAGTTTATGTATGATACCAAAGAATATTGATTCAGTAGTAAAATTGGTCGTTGGTAGCAAAGTTGGAATCGGTAGTAAATTGTAAAAGTTGCTATAGTGTAGTTAGTATCAACGCTTTTAGTATCATTTCATGGTTGAATAAATATTCTGGTACCAAGTTAGTTATAACTAAAGTATTCATTTTGCTTGTATAAATTTGCGATTGTCTTGATTTGTTAGGAATTAGTATATAAGAGGTAGTAGGATAATCTTTTACGGCCCACCTTTCTTATTTTGCGTGATCATTTAAGAGAATCAATAAAATCGTAATCATTTGAGTTTGAATTTTAATTTTAATTCTTTGATTTGTTGTTCTTTGGTGTTTTAAATATGCCAATTCTGTTTTACACTTTTACCAATTATATCAGAGCTTGGTTGTGACTGTAGTTTCAAAGAAGACGGCTCCAAATCAATGAAGATTAAAGAACAATGTCAACAAAGTTCGATCTAGAAATTTCAATGGTAAAGGCAACTTTGGATTATGGAAAGTGAAGATGAGGGCACTCCTAGCAGGGATTAATCGATGCTCTCGATTACAAAGTAAGTTTAGTGGTGGCTCTTAAAGACAAGGCAAAAAAGGATATTACGGAGAAAGCTCATAGCGCCATAATCTTTAGCCTTAGAGATAGAATGCTACGGGAGGTGTCTAAAGAAAAACATTAGTTGGAGTTTAGGTAAAAATTAGAGAGTTGTATATGAAAAAAATCCATATCCAATCAATTTTATCTTAAGAATTAAATAGACTAAATCACCCAGTTTCAAAGCAAAGTTGGTAGCCAAGGGGTTTATACAAATAGAAAGGGTTGATGATAATAAAATTTCTCTCTTGTGATGCAACAATCTTCAATAAGAGTGATGTTGACCTTAACAACTTTTTTTATTTTTGTAAACCGGAGTAGTTGAATACTAAAACTATATTTTTTGCATGGTAACTATAATAGTTTGAAGTTATAGGCCATGAATAGAAGGTATGTTTGCTAAAGAAGCCTTTGAATGGTCTAAATAGTCATCATGGTTAAACAAAGGATTTTATGAATATATTGTCACTCATGGTTTTAGTATGAAAAATCATGATAGTTGTGTCTATATCAATAAAGAACAATGGAGTTTGTGTACTTGTTATATGTGGATAATATGCTACTAGCTTAAAAGAGTAAGCAAGAGATTATAACTACTAAATAATGATGATGCAAAATTTGACATGAAAAAGTTTATGTTGGATATTTGTAATCAAGAAATTAATCAATTAAAATAAAAAAGGTTTAGTAATGTTAGTTTTAGAAGTTTGTAAATTAGACGGGAATTAAAGGTTTAGTAATGTTAGTTTTAGTAGTTTGTAGCCGCCATTGTATGGGTATAAATACCCTATTTGTATGTCGAATAATGTGTGGAAATCATATTATGCATACTAATCTTGTTTCCACCTAGTCCTTCCACATGAATGTGCATACTCCTAATCTTGTTCATCCAACATGAAATAGATCCTCAACATCGATCCGAAGAGGCCTCAACATGGTATCAAAACGTTGGTTGTGAAGAGGATCATCATATCAAGGCAGTTCCATCAATCTAAAACAAAAACAAATCATGAAAAGGAAAACCCAGAATAGAGTATGAAGAAGAAATCAAAGAGTGGCGATCCAGAACCCAAAAATCAATTTAAGCACAAGGCCACAATGAAATCGAAAGAATAATTTGATGTTGGTAGAACGCGAAACACATCAAATTTCAGATGAATGATCGAAGGTGTCGATCATAGTGAAAATGAAGAAAGCGGAGAGTTACAAGTTGGGATTTACACTTAATTGTATCATGGTGTGGAATCCAGTGGAATTGAAAAGTTTTAATCAGAAGAAAGAAGATCAAGATCGCAGAGACAGATATTAGAATCGAAGATTGTTGATCATAGGCCCGAAAATATTGAATTTATGTTCAATTCGAAATCCGGTTAATAATCGTTCGAAGAATCAAAGAAATTAACCTTCAACACAGATTAGAACCGGTCTCAATTCAAAAAGACAGCGTTTACATCGCTTAATCTTGATCAAAGGATCCGGAGAGTCAAGTCAAATTGAAAATCGGAATTCAAACGAAGATGGAAGAACATGGACTGCCACAAATTGGATGAACAACAACAAAATTATCAATTTCTTGATTAGGAGGGTGATTGTTGGATATTTTTAATCAAGAAATTAATCAATTAAAAGTAAGAATAGAAAAGTCAAAATAAAAAAGTCAAACATGTAAATTAGGCGGGAATTAAAGGTTTAGTAATGTTAGTTTAGTAGTTCTTAACCGCCATTGTATGGGCATAAATACCCTATTTGTATGTTGAATAATGTGTGGAAATCATATTGTATCGTGTGTGTTTTGTGTGAGGTGTTTGACCATGTTTCCACCGAGTCCCTACACATGAATATGCATACTCCTAATCTTGTTCATCCAACATGAAATAGATCCTCAACATCGATCCGAAGGGGCCTTAACAGTTTAGTGAAACTAAAAAGATATCGGGGAAGGAAATTCATAGGCAAAAACATTTAAGAGGTTTGTTGACATAAAATGCTTAAGTTGACATAAAATGCTTATGTGAAGAGGTCTTGTATAATTTCTTTATTGAATAGATTAAAGTCATGACAACCTAAAGATTCTCCATAGACATATGATCACATAGGAGAGATGGTTAATATATCATATGTTAATGCAATCCGAAAGTTTCCTATATCTAATGGTATGTACTAGGCCTCATATTAGCTATGTTCTATATGTGATGAGTAGGATTCTAGCTAACTAGGGAAACTACGTTAGAAAGCTATGAAACTTATTCTTAGATACTTGAATAGTAGTAGACATTTTAGGCTGGAATTTTATAATAATCATGATGTAGATAGTGTACGTGGTTCTTTGTTATGTGGATGTTGATTATGCAAAAGATCATGATAAAGGAAGATTTTTTATTAGTTATGCATTTTTAAGTTCCTGGATGCCTTATAAGTACGTTAGAAAGAATCATTGAATCATGTGGTGGCATTGTCTACAATTAAAGTGGAGTATATAGCTTCAACCTAGCAGTGAGAGAAGCGATATGGTTGAAAAGCATTATTTTTTGAATTGGGGGTCAAAATCATGGGTTTATAATTCAACTATCAAACACTCAAATGGATCATGAGATGTAACTTATCATGTTATCTTAAGAAAGTCTTGATAATAACATAGGTCATAATAACAACAATGTTGATTGTGTCCCTAACTTATCATGTTAATTTAAAAAAGTCTTGATATCTCACTCCTTTAAGTTCTTCATTTTTTTCTCTTTGAACATAAGAATTCGCTACATGGTTTTGTTCTTGATCCCCTAAATCATTACCCTAAGTTCTTTATTAATTTTTTCTACAAGGATGAATCGGTAAGTAAAAAGGATGATTAATGGTCCCAAGGTTGAAGTAAAGGGTATGATTGAGGAATTAAATATTATGAAAAGCTTGTTAGAAGTAGCTGGTCCCAAGGTCGAATTAAGGACTTAAGGATATCCTTTTTGGCGCTTAAGTCAGCCTATATGATAAGTGTTAGGTATTGAATGCAATCACAAATCACAAAAAACATAAACACAATACATAATACAGTACTAGAATATATAGGATGCTTTAATGTTAAAATCTTGTGCAACAAGTTAACAACAGTTGACGGTAATAGAATGGTTTTTTGTCTAGCCGATGGCAAAGGGCTCCTTACCTTGACAATAAACATGTATATTAATGAATCAATCTATGACAAAATAATAAAGAAGATGAGTGACTATGACCATGTGGGAGCCAACACGAGGAGTCCATTGCTTGATTCGGGAAGACAATATAAGAGGCCGTTTTGTTCATAGTATAACCCAAAACCATTAAAAGAGTATCATAAACAATCCTAAGGGGGTGTTTGTTCGCTTATTTCTAAAAGAATTGGAATTCAATGAAATTTGAATGATTTCACACTAGAAAATTATAAAGTGTTTTGTTGCATATTTAAGAACAAAATTTGAATGTAATAAATCAGATTTACAAAATTGTCATGTACCACCCAAACACCCCCTAGGCCGACCTTATAGTATTATTTATGACGCATGGGTTTGGGGCCCCATTTAAATAAAAAGTATAGTAGGCTTTAATATTATATGAGCTAATGAAAACTTAAAACAAAAATAACACTTGATAATTGAGTTCCGGTGAAAATTTTGATAATCAAACACAATTCACAAAGCATATGATCTTTTATGGGTTCCTTCTTCTTCGGTTTATCTTATTGACATTGGCTATCCCTTTTTTGCTTATTTTTTGTTCAAATAAATCAATTATTAAAGACTCAAGTTTAGTATACCAAATTTTCATTTATGCTTTTGTTCAACTATCGGTCAATTCAAAAAAAACTTAATTATGTTGCATTTTGATTATGTTGTTTTTGTTTAGATTGTGTTTTTGTAAACGGCCATTATTCTTTTAGTTCAATCGGTGCGTCAAAAAAAGTTGAGCCGGCCCTGTCAAACCCCCCCCCCTCCCCCCAACCCACCCAACCCACCCACAACAACTCTCTATCCCTAATTTCTCAATCACCTCATCGTTGTTTTCCGTCTACGACATCTTCATCACTGCAATCCACGTTATGTTCTTCGATCTTCTTAATCACCGATTCACCGCTGCAAGCATGTTTGAATGTTCGATTATGAATATTGAAGAAACCCATCAATATGAAAAACAACATTGACTTAAAAAAATGAACATATGGTACTAAAATTTTCCTATGTTATTACGATGAGGATCAATGGAGGAGACATGTAATTGTTGGGGAAAGAAATCATAGTTGTTTTGGTAAACTTCAAACATTTCAATTTAATCTTTTAAATTCATTTGGTAAGTGAAAGCAAACGGGGTATTTTGTTCAAAAATTTTAACTATTCGTGTTGAGGTATTAATCAAGAAATAGTGGCCATGTTTTTGCGTCTTGTCTCATGGCAAGAGCTGTTTGGTGGCAAATTTGTGTTTGTGTCGAAATTCCAATCTTATCAAGCTTTATGTCCATCAAAGATTTGCTAGGAATGATTAGGGAGATTCAACTCTCAAAGAAACAAACCAAAAAAACTCAATTCATGCTATTTTTCTAATGATCATCTAGAAGTAAGGGTGGACAAAATAAGATATCCGAAATTTCGGATAGTGGATTTCCTATCCGAATCCGAAATTTTGGATTTGGATATCTGAATGTATATCCGAATTTAAAAAATGTTTTTAATATTTTTTTATTTAAAAAGTTTTCGGGTATCCAAAGTTTTTATAAAAATATCCAGAATACCCAAACCATAATTTCTGATTAATATTTATTATTTAATAATATTTATCAAAATAATTCGGATATCTGAAAATCCTCAAAACACCATCCAAATATATCCAAATTTTAAGATTTTTGGATATCCAAAATTTTTCCCTCATCGGGTTCCTCTCTGTTCATCATGGGGTTGTTGGGATAAAGGTGGGTTTGAGACGCGCGGGTACTCTTGATGCGAAAGGATATGGATCTAGAAGCCGAGATCAAAGCGTTAGTTCAAGATAAGAGCCCTTACGAACCAAGGCATAGCCTCTAACTCACATACCCTATTATCTGGGCTTCCAGAATTCATTGTTCTCTCTTGAAAGGTAGGAGAATATTTCAGATTCGGATTTTCGAAGACGATTTCAGATACAAATATATTTGAACACTATTTGAACACTCCTATCTAGAAGTTGTGGATCAATAGAGAAATGACAAGGTATTCAAAGGGGTCCATGTCTACAAGACATTAAGGAGACTATTTTTCTAAGGTTTAAGGCTTTAAGCATAGGGCTAAGGTTTGTGGTATCAATTGGAAGAAGAGGGTTGGATTTAATATTGGTGAATTTGTATAATTTTTGGCTCTTTTCTTCTTGTAGCTCCTTGTTGGTCGAAGTGTTGCAGCATCCCCGATTTTTAGTTCTAATGAGATCTTTTGATTGTTTTAACGAAGAATGAAAGAAACTTGAAATCCAATGAAGAGTAAAATTAATTTTAGATTCAATCATGTGTCAAACAAACACAATTTTAAATGGAACTCGTTTTAATTCTAAATTCTATGAAATCGACAAACCAAACGCTACATAAGTGAAATTAAAGAACGTAGTGTAGTGTGTTTTTCGTCATAAACTTTTCCATTTTCGTGTGCCACTGCTTAACATATAAATTATGGTTTAAATCAAAATTTAATTACAATTGTTGGCCATTACAAAATCACATTATGTAGTGGAAACAAAATAAAATCAAACTAAAACTTGAAAGATCTGATCAAACACCATCGTCACCGCCATCCACACCACCGTCGCTATCACCACCCTCACCACATATGAACCTCTCGACCAGAACATGCCACCACGACATTCTTTGTTAACCGCCCGTAAACATATACTTCTTTTTTTCTTTTCATCCTTATTATCAATAACAGGACTAACCTAAAACCGATTTTGCAATGGATAAAGGTCACGAACTGGCGATTTCAGGCGAATCAAAGGGGAAGCAAGTGTCATCGGGTCCGTTGCTCCAGAGAAAATTTGCATAGGTGGCTGCATAAAAGGGGTTAATGGGGTCAATGGCAATGGCTTCCAAAAGAGCTTCTTCAGCAGCCCATAAATCCTTTCTTACTTCCCATAAGAAGTTTGAATATTTGTTTAGTGCTTCTGCATCCTTTGGCTCTACCTTAGAAGCCTTTTTGAAGTACTCTTCAGCTCTATACACACAAATTAACAACTTTTATTGCACAATGCATAAGTTAGCAAAGTGTTTATTACTCTTGATATCATAAGTCATTGTTTTTGAATTTTTGAGTTTAACTGTATGTCCACAAAGATAAATGTGGTGGACCACCCATTTTAAATTAAAAATCATCTATTGTAAGTTGCAAGTTTAGTAGGAAATACATAAAAAGGGTCCTAGCATCTACTTCTAAACTTACAAGCTAGGTATCCTATTTTTCAAAACAAGTTTTTGGTATATAATATGCAATAACTTTATATCATGATTTGAGATAATATGATATTTTAAAGTTTAAGATACTTTTAAGTGTGTGAATATCCAGTTAAATATTATGGAAAATTACAAAACCAATGTATTACTTGGTTTGTCTATAAAAGTAAATAATATTTAAAAACTAACTTAATGATAATAATCATGTATCATGAACCAATGACTTACAAAACATCATGTTTTATTTGTCTAAATATTATTTAG
Source organism: Flaveria ramosissima (assembly GCA_025215565.1). NCBI lineage: Eukaryota > Viridiplantae > Streptophyta > Magnoliopsida > Asterales > Asteraceae > Flaveria > Flaveria ramosissima. Next base: position 22,897,289 of record CM046045.1, read on the forward strand.
ATAATTTGTCCTAAAAATAAATAATGTTTAGAAGCTAACATAATACTGCAATGAAAACAAATATGTTACAAGAGATCATGTTTCCTTTATTTAAATATTATATTAATTTATTTAGAATTTAGATAGAAAAAGGAGGATTGTTTTTGTATGTGCATAAGAATGGATATATCTAGACGATTTCTTTTCATGCAAGAAACCATACCACACAATTTCTCTTATCCCTTCCTTCAATAGATGACAATTTGGTTCTCACTTTATTGAAAAAGAAAGGTTGGAAAAAGATGCTATCTGCCTTGGTGTCACGTTTAGCAAGGAAAAGATATTTTATCATCAAATAACACAATATGAATGATTTCAACTTACTTATCCTAGTTGCATGGAGCACATAGAAGATCCAGTATGCGAACGAGAAAACTACGAAAATCGTATGAACACTTATGTATTTTGCTTTAAATGTAATACATAAGACACTTAAGTAAACATATATCCCGTTCTCTTCTAATCCTCATTATACATGTCAAACACTGTATTCAAGTGTATTATGTGATTTTTATAGTTTTCTGCTTAGAGTTGGTTTTATAAATAACATGTTTGATGACATTAGATTAGGCTGTTGGACTATAAATTTTTGGGCTAATTAAGAATTTTATATAAGTAATAGGTTTTCATTTTCTTGACATGAATCAAACATGGTATAGTTAAATGCAAATTAAAACTTTAAGCATCAAAAATAAAAGAGTTGCACCTGTCATAATCCCGGGCGATTATGTAGAGAAACTGAGCATAATTGGCCAGGAGAAGAGGGTTATCAGGTTCTTCAGATAAACCCATTTGATACAAAAGCTCTGTTCTCTGATGACTTTCTGAGGCATTGTCTTCTTCCATTAGTTTTGCAGTCACCGGAGACACAAATCTCTGCATTGTTTGATGATCAAGAACTCCATTCTTGATCAGATCCTGCATATTAATAGCTTCGTCCACAATCGATTGCCATAAACCCGGTTCCTCTTCCTGGGTCACCTGACCCGAAACCGATGGGTTAATCGTTGATGACGATGAGTCCCCATCTGGGATAACTTTCCGGTGATGAGTAACAGCACCATCAAAACTCTCCTCACCGCCTGTGCCACTAGCTATAGGCCTATATTTACCACCACCACCGTTGATGCCACCAATTGAGGTGGATTTACCAGTTGAAATCAAAGGGAAAGTCTTGAATAATGAGGGATCAATTGCTGTAGGTGTTTGGTGTTTGATGGATGAAATAGACTCTACGGTGGCCGGAGGTGGCGCCACCGCAAAGGCGACATTGTTAGACATCGCGTGCACGCTGTAATTTGCTAAAAGAATCATCACGTACACCATTAAGGTAGGAGTGTGTGAGAAAACCTGCTGAAACAGCCATACGAAAGATGCATTCATCTCCTTCTGTACCCTCACCAAAACCTCCTGTAAATCTTCATAAAACAAAGCTTCTCGCATTTGCAGAGTGTAACTTTGAAGCTCACGAATTATGAACACCATTGAAGAGAAAGCTTTCTTCACTGAACAGTAAGCAGATTCCCCTGCTTCTCTGATACCTTCCTGCCATTGCTTCTTTCTCTGTATAATTCGTAACGAAAACGGTAGCTCAACGCTGTTCGCCTTGCGTTCTATGCTCGCCGGAATCATATCTCCGGTCCACTCCGGCGGCTTCATGGTTGAATTCAGGTAATCGTCAGGTTTCGAAGTTTCTGATTCCGGTATGACGTCACTTTCCGTTGTGTTGACGTTAACCTCATCGTCGTCGGTTAGATGAAACATGAGCGCCAATTCCTGAATCTCTCTACAGAACTCTTCATCGGAAAATTGAGCATCTAAGCTAGCACTGACGACGGTTTTAGCAGTTTTCCGATCTGTGGATTCAAGCGAACGAGATCGGTTCAACTTCGTTCCGAATATCGCCGGTCGATGCACGTACCGGAGAACCACCGCGACGTTCGTTAATCTCCGGCGTCTGGCTGACGGTGAAGAGATTGCAGAAGCTAGGGTTTGAGGTGATGAAGACGACGGCCAGTAATTCGACGATTGTGACCAGTTCAAACAACCACTCGTCACTCTTACTCCCATTCTATACACCTAAACACACAAAACGCGAAAACGAGATTAACTTGAAACACGATAAACGCTTAACAACTTTCCGATCAATTCAACCGCTCAACCTGCAACAAATCAACAATCTGAACGAAATAGACCATAATTCATCAAATAATATGAACAAATCGCATTAAAAACAACTTTCAACGTCTAATAGATGCGAAAAACATCAACGAACTACAAAACGCACATACACACACGTTTTCGGGCATTAAAATCGGATCACACAGCATACTCCAACGGAAATGGCAAAGCGCACAAAGTAATCTAAATCAAACTCAAATAAGCGAAACGTAATGATTAGATAACGAGTAATCGGAGTCTACAGACCTGCAGAAATTGTTTTTCTACACGGCGGCGATGTCGTCGGTGAGTGTTTTCCGGTGGAATATTCCGGCGAAAGGCTACCGGAGTACGGGCTGTAGCTCCACTTAAGAAGAGAACGAAGGATGTGAAGAAGTCTTCTCTCACATGAAAATATCTTCGATGTATTTACACATTGTGAGTGTGTGTGTGTGTGTGTATTCTGAATCTGTGATGGGACCGTATACGAAGAAGAAGATATTGTAGATTTTCACTTTTGGTGCTAAACTTTAAGTTAATGTTGTTATGGTCCTTGGAGTTTTATGAAACGTTTTTTCAACCATAAATCAAGTTTTTTTTTGTGGGTATCAAGTTGCTTGATTTAGATTTGTGATTTTGCTTATGACATCCGTATGTGTCATTAGATGTGGCTAGTAAAATTCTTATTGTACAATAAGTTCAGTTTTTCATGTTTGTTGGTAGTAAAAAAATTATATTTGTTAAATTTCTACGAATTGATGTTCATGTAATATGAGTTTTTACCTGTATATAAATAAAAATTCTGAATAGATCATGAAAAATCACCTTTTCACTTTTATGGTGGCAGATTAGATGGGTAGAACGGATTGTTTCTTGTCCTAATTTGGTCCTTTCTGATATCTTTCTAAGTTGGAGTTGTATTTATTGAAGTCCTTTGTTAATGGCTCAACAAGTTGCCTTTTTATATGTGTTTGAAAACCACAATCTCACTCGATTTGTTCCTTTGGTTGCCTCCCTTTTTGGTCTTAGATGAGGTTATATGTAACAGAACAGTACACGTGTTTAGTTTAAATAAGTACGAGATTATAAAGAACTTGATAACACGCCTAATATTAAACATTACTACTACAAATGTTATGTGTTAACATGTGTAATTATGCATTCTCCTACTATGCTATTAAATTCTCTTAGAACTTTACCTATTAATATAAACATGTGTGATGTACTATTGTGAAACCTTGTTTAATACCAGAAAAAGAATGCAAACAGAGCAACAACACTATAGAGATGGTGATTTTCAAACACCTATTAAAAAGGTGTACTTGTTAAGCCAAAAGCCAATATGACAATAAACACCATAAAAGTACTTTTAAGTTATTAAATTGTATGTATTGATGAGCCTTGACTAGTGTAATTGTTATATGAAACCTGTTATAAATCAAGATTACTATAGTTATTATGTGCTCACGCGTGTAATTATGTGGTGTGATGACGTGCTATATGTTTCTTCAAAATATTCTTACACTGTTAATCGAAACATGTGTGTTGTTCTATTGTGTAGCCTCGTCTAAAGCCAAAAAATAAAGAAGCCAGATGAACAACCCGAGCCAAATCATGATTTTCAAACACCTATCAAGAAAGGTAAACCCGTTAATCCAATAGTCAATAGTACATAAATACCATAAAAACATTCATAGGTTGTTAGATTTCATGCATTGATGACTCTTGATTATTACAACAATTGCATGTAATATGTTATTATTCATGACAACTGCAACATGTAATTGTGTGTTGTGATGATGTGTTAATATTAGCACACGACAAATGCATACGTTAGTTAATAAACGCACGGGACAATTACGTGAATTAACACATACTAGTACAAGCCAACTTAAGAACCAACCTATTCTACCGGATGAGTTAATCTTGATAAATCCTAGTTAATTTATTTAGAGTTTTATGGTTAAGATAATGTTTAGAGTGTTTATTTATTTGTTTACCTTAGTTTGTTAGTTTGAGTTTAATTAGAGTCCTAGGGAACAAATTATATTGTTAGTATAAATAGATGGATGGAGTATTGTAATTTCTTGGTTCAAGTTTTAATTTGAGTTTATAATATTAAAAGAGTCGTAGGAGTTCCACAAAATCATTGTGTTCGTTGTCAACTTTGATCCAATTGATTACAACAATAGCAACATACATTTTTGTGAACAATTAAACTATAGCCCTAGAATAAAACAAGTTTTTCAAGTTTGAAGCTAATATGTGCAAATAGTCCATTCGTACAACAACAACAACAACAGTGATTAACACACAATTATTTTAAGACTAAATTGCATAAATAGTCCATGTGGTTAGACCAAATTACACGATTCATCCCTAAACTTTGAATATTACAAAGTTAGTCCAAACTTTTATGTATCTATTGCAAGTTTAGTCCTTAAATTTTAAAAATTACAAAATTAGTCCAAATTTTTAAGTGGGTGTTGCACTTTTGGTTCCTAAAGTTAAATTTAAAAGTTAGTTCAAACCTTATAAAATGCATAAAAACTAAATGAGTTTAATGTTAGGGACCAAAAATACAATGAGTACATAAAAAGTTTGGACTAACTTTTTACTTTTTAAAGTTTGAAAACTAAACATGCAATATAGTTAAACCACAAGAACCAGTTATGTAATTTTCTCTTATTTTAATTATGAAAAAACTTATAGGGATATAATTAACCAGACTAAGGTGGTGTTTGTTTTTTACAAAGACCTCTTCCCCACCTCTTCATCTGCGCGCACGCAGACGCGGGAATAGGTTTTGAGTGCGCATAGTGTTTGTTTTTTGGAAGACGTTTAATTAAAAAACGTTTTCCTGAGGTCTGCGTAGAGAAGATGTGGACTTATGACTTCTGAGATCTTCTAACCTCTTCTAACCTCTCCCTACCTTACCCATCGGCCGCCCCCACCTCCCCCTACCGGCCGGACCACCGCCGCCCCCTCCCCCCACCTGTCATCGCCTCCCCCTCTCCCCACCTACGCCCGCCTCCCCCTCTCCCCACCTGCGCCCGCCGGCCGCCTCTACCTCCCTTACCTACGCCCGCCTCCCTCTACCTACGCCCGTCGACCCCCCTCCCCCCACCTCGCCCGCCGGTCGCTTCCCCCTCCCCCCACCTACGCCCGCCTCCCCCCTCTCCCCATCTACGCCCGCCGGCCCCCTACCCCCACCTCGCCCGTCGACCACCTCCCCCTCCCCCACCTGCATCAGATCGTTTGTTGAAGTGGTGATTGTGATTGGAGATGTTAATGGTGGATTGTGATGGTGGTTTGTGTATATATGTTGTATGTACGTATGGATGTGTGTGTGTGTGTGTTGTACAAGTCTAAGGAAGCAAGTGTTAAAAAATAGGTTTAATTTAATAGGTTTAAAAAATAGGTTTAATTTAATTACAAAATATTTTTTTCCATTCTGCAGATGTTTAAAACAAACAATCTTTTTTTTGTAGACTGCAGACGTTTGGTCCACCTCTTCTGCTGCAGATGTCTGCAGATGTGGTCCGCAGATTGCAGACGTTTCCCTGCAGAAAAAACAAACAACACCTAACACTTTCCACGAGAAATTGAAAACAAGTGCAATTGAGAATGTTTTTTTAACTTATACTCGTTAATAAAGCTACAAAATTAGGGATTAGAAAACGAAAACAAACTCTCTTCATTACTCTATAATTAAATGTGACTAGAAATGAATAGTAAAAGGGTATGTTGGGGATTTTAGTATGAATGGCTATCTATGAAAACATTCACAGTAGGTTACTTATATTTACATGAGTGTTTTTTTTATATTTTATATAGTGGTTGTAAGTGGTCGAGAGTAGAGGATAAAGAAAAGTTATTGTTAATCTGTATATTAGAATAATCACTATTCAATCCCTATAATTTTTTTAATATTTTTAAAAGTGATCGTGAGTGAATGAAAAAAAAAAGATAATGATAAAAGTATTAAAAAATATTATTTAATTGAGAAGAGAAAATAAAGTGATTTTTAGTGTAATTATAAAGATAAATATAGGAAACCTGATGTGAATGCTTTGAGACTACCGACTTTGGTCTATACTTAATCTTAGAGGAAGAAGAAACCCTAATGGCAGGGAATCATCTTCTTTCACCGCCAACAGGGTCAACTGTTGGTGTGGAATTGAAGAAGGGCATTGCTTTGCATCCGGCTTCATCTGTGTCATCACCACCGGTAACGATTTTCAATCTTGAGACGAGGGTGAATAACAATCATAGTCGGCAGCTAGGAAGTGGTGAGTGAGGGAGCTTTGTGATGATTTTGAACCGGTTGTCAATACCAAGAAAAGTCCGGCGAAAAGCTCCGGTGGCGTTGAGTTTGAGATGAAATATGTCGCTTCAAGCACTCGAAGAAGGAAAACGGTGATCAAAGAACTTATGAAGATTTCATTCAAAGGGTGAGAAGCGACAGAGGAAGCTTGATGAAGATAGCAATGACGGTGTTTGTAACTGTCTATTAGGATTTCTCCAATATCGGTAAAGTGATGGTAATCTCATATAGTAATTTTTTTTAATGACGTGTGTTCGATGAAATGCGCGAATGAAAAGTTTGGATGATATATTTCTTTTATCGTTCTAATATGAGTATATGCTTTTTTAAATTCATTGCTTTCCGAAGCTTTTTGCTAATGTCAAAATTCATTTTCAAATTAGATCTATTATCTTTGTAGTTCTTGAATTTATGGTTCTAGAAAAAAGGTTTAATTGGTCAACCTAGCTCCACTCATGCTGTTTTCACCACTCATACAAGCCACGAAAATGATCAGTCTTTTGGGTTGTGACTATAGGTTAAACAAATTGCTATGCTTTGTATACTAATCATAGTTATTAAAGGCGCTAGGCGCACTCTATGCGATTTGTTGGGACTACGGCCCAGACGAGAAGCGCAAAAAGGCGAAAGACTAAGAGAGAAAATCCACTAAAATAAAAGCAGTTTAAAATTTAATATGTAATGAAACAATAACACTTTTTTAAAATACTAAAAATTTCCAAGACCTTAATCTTCAACATAAAATACCAAAATTTAACATGAATTAAAAAAATAGTTCACAAGAAATAAATTTAATAGAGTATAACAGCAGTAAATCAAAACTTTAAACCAAAACAGAGATATAAATTTGATATTGGGAAACAGTGAATCAAAAATAACATATTAGAACATTAAACAAAAACTGTGGTTCCTGTGCACTGCAGTAACAAAGAAATAATTTTGATATTGAGAAATAACTATTTACCTATGCACACTAAATCAAATAACCGTAAATCAAAACAGTCAACCAAAACTACATATAACCACATAAACAGAAGCAAAACAGTGAATCAAAACAGATTGAACTGTGTATAACAGTGAGACAAACAATGAACCAATTGAAGTATTGAACTGTGTATAAAAGTGAAATCTTCAATGCATGAAACCAACGGATGGCTCGATGTTGCTGTAATCGATTAAAGCAGGGGAATACGAACACCCATCAAGATCAAGAACAGATGTTTGATGATAAAACCCCACAGGATCAACAATAGAGTTGTTGTAATCGCTCAAAACAGGGGAATACGAACACCCATCAAGATCAAGAACAGATGTTTGATGATAGGACCCCACAGGATCAACAACAGAGTTGCTGTAATCGATCAAAACAGGGGAATACGAACACCCATCAAGATTCTGAAGATTTGAAATCTTTTTAACGAATTCAATTCTGCTTTGAACATCAACGATCTTGTTCTCCAACCCGAATGCGAATTCCCTCAATTGCGATTCGGAGAAATTGTTCAAGAAATCGAACCATGAAGGGTACTTAGCCTCTAAGCTCTTCTTCTTCTCTTTCAAAAGTTCTTCATCCACTTTGTTCTTTCTCTCCATAAAGTAATCTGAAACGCCATAGGAATTAACTCTCCCATGGTCCATAGATCGATTACGTTTGTAAAGATCGATCAAACCCTCGAGGTTATCGCGATCCGGGGGGAAGATTTGGGGGTTTTGTTGATCATCATTGCAGATGATCATTGCGACATTGACATCACAGAGGACTGTTAGTTCTCTAGCTTTCTTGATGAGCCCCTGTTTTCTTGTGTTGAATGTGACTTTGCGTTTCTTGTTGTTGTTGATCGGTTCCATGGTGATTTTCGCTCGACCCATGTCTTCAAATCTGTCAAAAACAACTTCAACACATCAAATTGAAAACAATACAACTTGAAGATATCAAATTGAAACCATAATGATAATAATAATCGAAACAGAGAGAAACAGAGGTAAGAAAGATTACCAGTGAGTTAAACCTTGATGAAGAAGGCTATGGAGATTACGATATATTAGGGAAGATGGTATCTGATTGATATGGTATTATGTGTTTAACTGTGTGTATATATAGGCATATAGCGATCGATATATACATACATGTGTGTATATAGAGAGAGGGTGTGGGTGTTTTATAAAAAAGGAAAAGAGAATCTAGCTTGAAATTAAATGTGATAGTGTTTTAAAATTTGGAAAGGGTAAGAGCATTCACAGTCGGTTCTTTATAAATTTGTGAGTGTGTTTTTTATATTATAGAAATTGGTTATTTGTGGTTGTGAGTGGAGCATAGAGAATAATGAATATGTTACTGTTCATCTCTATATCTGATAAAATACTGTTCATCTCTATTAACTTTTTAATATTTGTTGAATGTGTTTGTGAGTGAAAGGGAGAGAAAATATAATAATAAAAATATAAAAAATAGTATTCTATTGAAAATGAGAAAGAAAAAAATAGTGATCTTTAGTGTAATTATAGAGATGGAGAGTGGATTGTGAGTGCTCTAAATAGTGCTCAAAAGGATCAGTATATATTTTTTCTTATACCAAAATTTAAAGGTGTTTTTATTATATAAATTCCCACAAAATTTATAGGGAATTACATGAAAAAAATGCGTAGAGCTCTGTTTATTAAACTTGTGTAAGATTTATACAATTTTGATATTTCTTTCGATAATTAAATTTGATAGAGTAACTTTTGAAATTTATCCTAAACGAAACTCATACTATCTTATTTATACTATATATAAACCATATGAGTCTATGAGATGACTATTTTAAAATAACATCAAATTAAGAACAATTATTTTATTCAACGTATAAGATACAATCACTTTTTATGGTAATATAATATTTATAATATTATTCACATATTACCACTTACAATTAGTTACATAATAACATTACGCTTAATAACATTTACATATAACTTTAACTATCTAATTTTTTTAATTTGTTTAATGTTTCAGCTATATCTTTTAATCTATCACGTTTAAAAACTTTTTAATACTACAATTGTACCCTGTGTTTTTTTAATGTTTTAGTATAAATTTTTTGTTAAACCGCTCTATTTTTTGTGAGGTATAATAAGTTAATACGTAAATGTATAAATACTTATGCAGAACTCATTTATATGATGTTTTTAATTTTAGCTTAGAACAAAATATAATAAACTTTTATAAAAATACTACAAGAATAACAAATTATTAGAAACACGCGTCGGATGTAAAATGTCGTCCCGCCGCATTGCGGGAACACCCTTCTACTTTTAAATTAAGTGTATATACCATAATTTAAAGAAAAGGATCGAAAGTAAGTTCATTTTAAACAAATTTAGTTTAGTGTACAATAATAAAAAATTTAAGAGAATAATAGATTTCGTTTAGAGTGAATTACAAAAATGGTTCATGTGGTTTATGGTAGATCGTAGATTTGGTCCTTACAACTAAATTTTCTTGGATTTGGCCTCTAAGTGTATTGTTTGCTGTTGGTCCCCGAATTTTGAAGTATTAATTTGCTTTTGGGTTACCACTGATGGTGGTTTTTGTGATGTCGATGATGATGAAGACACCTCATCTGAGACTTGCGTTTGGGTTTTTCTTTTTGGTTTTCCGTTGTCTAATGTACCGTTTTTGTGATTCTTATTGTACAACTGATTGGTGTAGAGCATCACTTTTATGTTGTTTAGTGGATGGTTTGGTTAGGTATGCAACATTCTCCGATGGAATTGGTTTTGTGGTGTTGATGATGACAAGGACCACCTCATACGAGTCTTCTTTTTAGTTCGATGTTCATCACTAGTTTCATTGTTCCTTCTTTGGTTTCCGTTGTCTGATGTACTATGCATAGTTGTCATTCTTGTTTGTTAGCCAGATGAACTCCGAGGAAGATGACGAGATAACCAGAGTGGTGAATAATGGTTATGAACCCGAAGGCCCCCACGACGCAACGTGTACCATGTAAAACACTAGTTTGATTTATTTCAATGTTAGCCTTGTGGTGTTTACATTGCTTCACAGTTTACAAGCTTTTGTTTACATCTAGTTGGCATATTTTTTTATTTCTTCATAAACCTTCATCAATATTTACACATAATCATAGTTCTTCAAATATTCACAGTCACATTCACCACGCGTCATGATATCACAAGGATACAAGTCATTTGATAACTCTTAGAATGCACATAAAAATGTTAATAATAAAAACTCGGCAAATTGGATTTTAATAATCCAAACAATTACTTATTGTCCGATAATAATTTATACTATCAATTTGGCTGGTAACACTCTAAACTTTTACTTTTATTAACAGCAACAATTCTAATGATATAATTTTCAATTTTTTATATTTGATTTAGACTCAATTCGGTTGAATGAAATGAAGAAACATACAAACTACGTTGAGACTAAAATAGATACAAATCAAGCGTAAAAGTTTGAATATTAAAGTAAAAGTTTGGAGTGTTGCCGGCTAGATTAATAGTATGGATTATTAACGGTCAATAGGTAATAGTTTAGATTATTAAAATTTAATTTCCTAAAAACTATTACCATTTTTTATTTTTTTATCTGAAAACAACATTGTATTTAAAGTGAAATATTTATTAACGTCGTAGGCTATAGTAAACATAGTTATCATTGTGATATCGCGAGAAACCAAACCAATTACAATTAAACATCATAGTTTCTAACGAGCCGAACCCATGACTTTCTAACAAACTCCAGTCACATAGTACGAATTAAAAATTATCAAACTCATACCGCGTAACGCGATAATAAATAAAAAAAACACTATTTAGATTATTGTCAAACAAGGTTGAAAGGAGATGCGTGATTCTTTGGCTTTATTCCGTGTTTTCCCTCTTTTGTTCACAATCGAAATGGCGGGAAATTTTCATTTGTCACAACATATGGCGCATACGCTTCCCGCTAAACTGTCTCAAATAATCCCTATATTTCACCCATCGCCTCCATTATCATGTTCAACCACCACCAAATTCCACCAATCTCCGGCGCCGATCTCCGACAACTCACCAGAATATGCCGTCACTCGCCGGAGCTAGACCGTCGCCTACGGCAATCGTCGCCGGCGATGCTTCATCCCCTCACAAACGGAGGCTGAGATCTAACTCCGATCTGGCCGATGATCCGGTTTGTAATACTCCGGTGAAGTCGTTATCTCCGGTGAAGAGTAAATCTCCTCGTCGGTGCGTCAATGACAGTCCCAATAGAACTCGAGGAAATGTGAGTTTTTCATCTCTCGATTGGTTATAGCACTTTGTTGTTACAGTGATTTTCAATTCTACAAGTGTAATTTGTTACATTGAGTTTTTGATACTTCATTTGCATCAGTCGATTAGTTACAACAACACCTTATTGTTACGGTGATTTTCAATTCCACGAGTTTTATTATTTGCAGGTTGAAGCTGGTGGTGGTTTAACGAAAATGAGGAATTCTCCGAAGAAGAAGTTGTTGGATAGTTTTCTGGATAAACCGATCTGGAATCCGACAGGTTTGTTTGATGCTATTTCATTCTAGAATTGTATAATTTGAAATCGGAATTGTGCGATTTCAATGAAATGTGTGTTTATTTGATGTAGATACGGAGCAATTAAGTGCGGTGAAGGAGGCATTGCATGTATCCACATCGCCATCTATGATTGTGTGTCGTGAGGATGAACAGAAACGAATAGTGGAGTTTTGCAAGCAATCCATTGAGCAAGAGAAGGCTGGGAGCTTGTACATTTGTGGGTGTCCTGGGACTGGGAAATCGCTTTCGGTGGAGAATGTGAAGGGGTGTTTGGCTGTTTGGGCTAAAGAGGTGATTTGTTTGCCTGTTTGTTAATTTTGGAATTCAGCATGCAGTTTGAACTTTGAAGTATATTAATTGAAATAGTGAATTCATTATTATGTATTGCTTTAGATTGTAGGTCAAAGAATGGGTGGTTTGATTGAACAAAAAATAAGCTGAAGCTCGAGGCATATGAACTTAAGGCCCCCTAATTTTTAGTGATTAACTTTGTTTTATTATCAGGCTTTGATAAATAGAGCATTAATCAGTATAATTGAAAGAGTTTCTTTTCACTAAAACGCACTCAACTGTAATATGTGTGATTGTTTGCTTTTTAGGAATCGTATACAAAAACGCGTGTCATCTTATTCAATTTATGAAAGAGCTTCAGTTTTAGAATCTGCTTTAGGCTCCAAAAAGGTTGAGTGTGATCTGCATTTTAGGTACTTTAGATGTATTGGGTTATGGCTGTGGTGCATATACATTAGAATAACAATTTGAGTATTGGAAGCTCTTTACTAGTTATCTGTTTGCGTTGAAGTTATTGCTTCCCAGAGAATCAATACAATCACCAAAATTGCATTTGTGTTAAAATGCCTGTTTACTTGCACTCATAAAATATTTCATATTTTTAGTATTCTTAACATATGTTCAGTGGTCTTTTATTGTTTTTTGTCTAGTTTTGTGCACTACTTTCAGTCATCTCATGGAACCATGGTTGTTGTTTACAGATAGGTGGTCAACTTCCAGATATTTTGACTTTAAACTGTACTTCTCTATCAAGCACATCGGAAATTTTTAACAAGGTGAAAATTTATGATGAAATTGATATGCATAGCAGCATAGACTCATCTGTAAGCAACATTATGCTCAAAGTTTCATCCATTTTGCAGATACTTGAAAAAAGTAAACCAAATAAGAAAGTCAATGGTCGTTCTACACCCTTAAGACAGCTCCAGCAATTGTATTCTCAAAAGCAGAAGTCAGCTGACACAAAAATGATGTAAGATGCAGTACTTAATATACCCCATAACACATACACAAGGATATAAGATCAGCTATTAATTTTTGTTATGAATATTTAGCTGCTTGTAATACACTATCTTTAATACATGAGTTGTAAACAGGTTGGTTATAGCTGATGAGCTGGATTACTTGATTACTAAGGACCGAGTGGTGCTTCATGATCTATTTATGCTAACAACGCTGCCATTTTCAAAAGTTATATTGATAGGTAAGCTTGTCAGAATGTCTTTGAACTTAGTTTGTTGTAGATTTTTTTTATAAACTTCCTCATACTAACTTCTTTACAGGTATAGCTAATGCAATTGACTTAGCAGACCGTTTTCTCCCAAAACTACAGTCTCTAAATTGTGAGTATTATGTTCTCAATTACATTCTACATACACACCCAGTGTTTTTGTTACATTTTGAATTATATACATTTTCTCAAAGCTTAACTAGGAAGGAGACAAAATGGATATGCCATTGTCTGGCATCATACTAATTTAAGGTTTCTAAATTTTTTATCTAGGCAAGCCAATGGTTGTGTCTTTTCGAGCCTACTCCATGGATCAAATCATGATCATTCTCAAACAACGGCTGATGGTAAGCATTCATGGTCTTCATTTCAGTTACTTTATTAGAAAATGTTACTTTATACTTTGTTTAGTACTATCCATTTTCTGCTGAAAAATAATTATATTATGCTTGTTTTATTCCATCAGGTTCTTCCTTACACTGTTTTCCAGCCACAAGCACTTGAACTCTGTGCACGAGTGAGTAACACCTCAACGTTATCTACTTAAATTTGATTCATATGTCTTCCAATAATAAAAAAGTTGAAGGTGTTATAAATTTTATTATTTTAAGACACACCATTCGAATATATGCAGAAAGTATCTGCAGCATCTGGAGATATGAGGAAAGCTCTTGGTATCTGCAGGTTGGCATCTTTTAAAATTATTTATAATTTGTTTATGGCCTACAAGCTCTTGATTTTTTCAAGGCAGAAATTCATCTTAAATTTTTTCTTGGTTTCCAGGGGTGCAATTGAGATGCTTGAATCTGAGCTCAGAGAATCTACCTGCACTTCGACTTTGACATCCATGGTAATTTTTCTAGCTTTGTGCAGTATCTATGTAGTCACTATATGATGTTCAGTATTGATCAACTAGATCAGGAAAATTTTCACTTATGATTTGAGATGACTGCACAAGTACACATCACCACTTTAGTTTCTTTGTGTGTAATGATTCCTTAAATAATCTCCACATTTGAATTTGGTTTAAATAGTTATCTAATTGTTTCTACTTATATTTGTTGTAGGTGAGGGTTGATCATATGGCTATTGCTTTGTCAAGGGCTTACAAATCACCAATAGTTGACACTATACAGTCCCTCCCACAGCATCAACAGGTACCATTTTTCTACCATTAAAATCAAAGTCATCTTGCCAAACAGTTACATTCAAGTGATGGTCTTGACCCATTTACATTTAATGACGTGGTTGTGTTTTATCTCTCAAAATGGGTAAAATCCAAATTTTTAGCTAAAAGGTCAATGGGTCAAATAGGTCAATTGGGTTGAAAAAAGCTCAAAGCATAAACACTTTCATTTAAAGATCTAGAATACTATTTATTTCAATATTGCATTGTGAACATAATTAACAGTTTAACACATTCATTATTTATGAAATGTCAAAACAAAGTGGGTCAACCCAATCTTTTCTTTGAAGTAAACTAATTTCCTACCCTCTTGTGTAGATTGTACTCTGTTCAGCTGTGAAGCTTTTCCGTAAAGGAAAGAAGGATACAACAATAGGAGAGGTATAGTTATATCAACATTTTTTTTATTAACCATGAGAACCTGTTAAGAGAACTCATGGGCACATCATATTTATATTATTTTTCATGAACCATGATACAAAGATGAATTATAATATATGATTCTATATTTATCCATTTTTCTGATCAAAATCAGTTATTTTACAGTTGAACAAGTTTTATATTGATATCTGCAAATCAACATTGATACCACCTGTTGGTATAATGGAACTTACATGCATGTGTAGAGTGCTAGGTGATCAGGTAACCACCAACACCTTTATTATCTACTAAAAATTCAAAATAAATTGTCTTTTCGTAGCAAAGTTTCATAAATTGCTGTCATTTTGTAGGGAATCCTAAAACTTGGTCAATCTAGAGATGATAAATTAAGAAGAGTAACTTTGCAGGTAGATGAAGCAGACATCAGTTTTGCATTGCAGGTACAAAAAATAACTTTTTTACTTGTGCTTGTTTCCTTTTCATTTGGGTCGATATGGCATGGTGTAATGAGCCAGGTTGACCTGGTCGTATTTATTTTTGAAATTTATGATCAATCAAGACTTTATATTCAACTGTGGAAGCTACTATTAGTTAATAGAAATAAATAATTGTATCATTTCAATGGTTTGTGAACAAGAACAATATGAGCTATTCCTAAATTCTAGTTTATGCAGATTTGTAAACCCATTGGATTTTTATGATTTTAGTTTATCTCTTTATTAAGCTCTTTTTGGCCCGTAAAAAGATTGATTCATGAACATACAAGAACCTAAAATATTAACCTGATTTGACCCGAATTTGAATATTGGTTAGTGTTGACTTTTGGGTGTTCTTGTTTGTTAACTAATATTGTGTATATGATCCAGTATGCCATTTATGTCCAGTATAGTAACCGCTCAGTTTCTTTGTTTCAGGGCATTCGTTTCTTTAGGAACTGTCTTCAGTAAAATTCAACCATCAACGCTTATAGTACATTTCAAGTTAATTGTAAAGGTTAGTAATCAGTGGTATTTTAACCATCTTACATCTCATGTTTTCATTTAAAAAGCCCATAATGTTCTCTCTTATTACAGATTATTGCCGGAGTCCACTTGACCATAAAGGTTTCATATTGAGCTTGTCAATGGTGCATGGTATACAACAGCAGAGCAAAACACCAACCAGAGGCGGAACTAGTGGAGAGTCTTGAGGATTTGTTGACCCTTTGATCACTATAACTTTTTTAGAAACATGACTTGTATCTTTTAGTTGTAGATAGGGAATCTTATGATGACCCTTGAGTAAAAAGCTCTAGTTTCGTGATTCCATCACGGTATTAGCATTGGTTTTTTTAGTTGAAGATATATAATTTTTTGATTGTAGCATACAACTTTAGAATATTTTCTGAAAAGAAACATAGAAAAGCAATTCTGGATTAGTATATTTCTATTTTGTTGTTTATTATGGAATATGTGTTATATTTAGTATACTAGGTTAGTTACTCGTGTGCTACACGGGTTGAAAAAAATTATACTTGCGAACTTAAATTTATAGCATGATAAGAGATGTGGAACAAATAAATTAAAAAGTGAAAGTTATCTTAATAGTTTTTGTATATGAAAAGTGAAATGTAAACAAATTTGAAAGGAACAAAAAGTTCATATTACATTAATAAAAAATCTAATAAAAATATAAACTTTGAAAGAAAGATACAATATTAAAATAGACACTAATTAAATGTAAACAAATGTTTATAAAATCCAAATACTTATGTGTAGACAATATTAGAAATTTTATTTTATTTATAACCTATATGTCTTTATCTAAAACTAGGTTAGTGCCCCGTGTGTTACACGGGTGGATTAATATTTAAAATGAGTAAATAAATTACAGTAAAATGTATATATGATAAATATATATATGATGTTGAAAAAGATAAACCATAATAATTTTTTAATATAATGATATCAAAAAATTACGATATTCGACAATAGAAACAAATGAATGTAGAACAACTGAACATAAAAATAAAGAAAAAAAATACTAACTAATGAACAAATTTGATAAAATCTACTAAAATATGTAACGATAATACGTAACTAAGACAAGAAACAATTAAAATTGAAAACTAATTGTTCATAAAGATGTAAATACTTATATGCATTGATATTTAAAGTTATAAAAGATGAGTAAAAGTCATAGGAATGTGTGATGGGGTAACACCCCAAGCACAACGATAACAAGGAAACCCAACTGCGGCTCCTACCCTCGAGTCCCTGCCCTCGGCCGCGGATCATGTCAAGAACAGGAAACCTAGCAGCGGCTTAGGTGCAAACCCTTTGGCCGTAGCTCGTTCCTAAGATGAACCAACCTCGCATAACAATAGACGAAGAAGAAAGAAGGTTAGTAAACCATCATTAGCGGAGGTGGAAACCCAGGCTGCAACTCGAGGTGCAAAACCAGGCCGCGTCTAGAGATGCAAAACCATGCCGCGTTTTATTGAACAACAGGACGAGAAGAGTTTCGCCTTCAACACTTAGATAATTTCAATATGAGTATAATAATAGTAAGGAAGATAACATAGTAGTAAAGGAAGACGTTTATTGGTTACAGAGGAATATTGTTAGTACACAAAACAACAAAACGTAAGAGCCAAGCCTTACAAGATGAGGATGCAAAGACGAATCGTAAGCAAAACCAATACAAGCCAAGTCATCTATACAGACAATATACAACAATATACATTAATGCTAAGTAAGATGCCCTTTGTACCAAATTAGAAAGAATCTCTTTGGCCAAGGAAGTCCAGTTCAGATAGTTGACCACATGTGACCCAAAATAGTTTTGATAGAAAGAAGATTTCTCCCCACGACACTATAAACATTCCCTTTCATACCAGGTAAACCAGACTACACTTGTTACTCTCTCACTCTAAGCTCTTACAATTCTTATAATTCTCTGTGCATATACTTATTCTCACATCGGAGGATGGTCACGAGGAGAAATCCAGTATGCCCGTGGCGAGGCTCACGATGTTATCTTTTTATTTTTTATTTTTTTGCTGATATGTGTCTCAGTTCAAGCCCAAGTCAAGTCTTAGCCCCATTCCGTGGTGGTAGCCAAGACCCGCACTGCTCATCAACCTTAATCCCTCGATTAAGATTAGTGTAGCAACAATGTGCATTATGAAAACACAACAAAATTTGTAAAGCAGAATGGTTGAAATAATTTAAAAAGTTAAAGTGTTTCAGTTAAACTTTGGTTTCGTTTAAATGGTTATTTATAAACTAAATTAATTTTATTTTAAAATAAAATAGTTGTTTCGCCACTACCTCCTTTCCATACCGGGCACCACTCTATGAAATTCTTTCATTCACATGGATGGTGAGCAATGTTATACGATTCCACATCTCCACCTCATCTCCTCCGGCTTCCCTTTACGCGGTATCCCCAATAGTCTTACGATGAAAACATATCTACCTATATAGGGTGCGCGCGTAATTGACATGTACAAACCGGTTTCCCCCAAAGCGGTGCATTTTTTTACCATACCGATTTTTTTGTTTTGTGATCAAACCGGTGCGGTTTTTCGCTGGTTTTTCTAATTAAATACTCGAACCGGTTTGGGCCGGTTTTTGAACCCTTTTTTATTGAAACCGTTTTTGGGTGTCGTGCTATCAAACTGCTATACAAACCGTCATATCAAATCAGGCCAGAACCGATTTGACTAAAACCGATTTTTAGGACTAGACAAAATTAAAGAAAACGTCCTTTAAGTTTATATAAAGTTGCAGATATCATCCTTTATCTTTAAAAAAATAATCTAAACATCCTTTATGTTAACATTTTGTAACAGATTTCGTCCTTTAGACTAACTGTCGTTAACTTTTTCAGTTACGTCAAGGTAATTTGGTCATTTTAACTTTAAAGGAATATTAGTGTAGATTTTTCCAAACATAAAGGACGTTTTTTGCAACTCTTTTATCATTTACTTAATTTATGTATTTTGAAATAATACATGTACATATCATTTTTATAAAACATAATATATATTATTTAAGTATTTTCATCCACGTCTTATCTATAAATATAATTCGTAAAATTTATATTATACAATTATTTATATTATAAATACATGGATGAAAACAATAATATATATTTATATAATTTATATTTACATATAAAACGTGAGTAAAAATAATTAATTAGCTATACGGGCATGAAAATAATTAATATATTTAGTATGTATGAATTTATATTTATATATAATACATGGACGAAAACAATAATATATGTTTATTTTCATTGATATATTATATATAAATAATTTTATATATTTTATTTAACTCTAAACACCGTTTTATTATTTAATTACTTATATAAATTATTTATAGATAATAAGTGGATAAAAATAATCAAATTATATATATTATGTTACATAAAAATCATATGTATATGTATTATTATAAAAATATATAAATTAAATAAAAGATAAAAAAAGTTACAGAAAACATCCTTTATGTTTGAAAAAAATTACACTAATAGTCCTTTAGAGACAAAAAGACCAAATTGCCCAAGCTTAACAGAAAAACTTAACGACAGTTAGTCTAAAGGACGGAATTTGTTACAAAATATTAACATAAAGGATGTTTAGAGTACATTTTAAAGATAAAGGATGATACCTGCAATTTTATATAAACTTAAAGGATGTTTTTTGTAGTTTTGTTTAAAAACTACTTATGATTTTTTGGAGAGGTAAAAAAACAATAATGCCCCTTCAAAAGTCATCACAAATTAAAAATTGTAACCTATGATGATGACTTTTGAAGTGATATTTTTATCTTTTTACATTTTCAAAAAGTTATAAGTAGCTTTTATAAGCAATCCAAGACATCAAGTGAGGGGAGTAACCGTTGTTGAAATAATTAACCACTTGGGTCATTAACGGCCCTAAAACCCTGATTCCTGATAACAGTCTAATATTACGTTTCGTCACCAAAATCGTCACAATCTCCACAATAAGAAACCGTAGAAAACAGAAGATACTCATAAACCCTTGTATCTTCACCTCCCTCAAATGCTCTGAATCACCAATGGAAACCCTAGCCATCGTCCACCGCCCTCTGCCGCCGTACCGCCGCCCGTCCGCCGTTCGCTCCGCCGCTCTCCTCCGCCCTCCCTCCGCCGCTCTCCTCCGCAACGCCTCCGCCTCCCGCTTCCTCACTCTCAAATGCTCCGCTCAATCTCCAACCGCATCAGGTTCTCTCAAACTAACAATAACTGTTAAATAATATGATGCTTTGATTGTATTGGCAGTTTAGCACGTTGAAAGCGTTGAAACATTGGTAGTTTTGGTTATTTTGATCGGTTGTTTCGTTAGCGGAATATGATTATTAGAGACTGATGGAGTGTGGAGTGATGGATGATTGTAATTGTGTTTTTTGCAGTTGATCATGCGGTGAGGTTTAAGGAAGCTGCGAAGCGTGGGAATCTGATTCCGTTGTACAGGTCGATATTTTCGGATCATCTGACTCCGGTTATGGCGTACAGGTGTCTGGTGAAAGAAGACGATCGTGATGCGCCGAGTTTTTTGTTTGAGTCTGTTGAGCCTGGCTTAAAGGCTTCTAGTGTTGTAAGTGCCACTGGTTTTAGTGATTCAGTTTTGATGCTGTTGTCAATTGCTATTTGATACCTCTTTAGAAATGTGTGCATTCTATTGTTGAGATTTTAGTTGTTGTAGGAAAGTTAGAAGCTCGTGCAACCTTCTACTTTTTATGTTTTCATGGAATTGGACAGGAGTACCTGTTGTACAGCATATTTTGTTTGGCAGAAAGGATGCAAGGTTATGCAGTTGATTAGTAGAATCATGTGAATATATTTTTATATGTCTATGTGGCTCGGTGATTTTTCTGCTATATGATCATCCATTTTCTTGCTGGTGCCTGGTGCTGATTTATACATGTTTAACTGGTGGATTTGCTGTGTTAGGGGCGGTACAGTGTGATTGGAGCTCAACCTACTATGGAAATTGTGGCAAAAGATAATACGGTTACAATTATGGACCACCATGAAGGGCGGAAGACGGAGGAGTATTCGGAGGATCCCATGATGGTTCCTAGGAGGATAATGGAGCAATGGAAACCCCAAAGAATTGACGAGCTTCCTGATGCATTTTGTGGTAGGATTTTTGACATCTCTTTCCATTGCATAATATAAATCCATAAACATATGGCTTTCGCTGTTTGCCTCTTCTGATGTAGAATAGGAGTTTAAGCTATTTGAGAGCGACTACTATTTTATATGATCAACAATTCGTAGCATGGAGTTTTTCTTTTGACTATATTTCTGGTTTTAGACTGTTTAAATGATATGTTGACTCATTCAACCTTTTCTTTTATGGTTTTATGAGGCCTTATGTTTTCTATTAGGATTTATAAACCAACCAGATTTGATGCAATTGCAATACAGACATTAGTCTTCGCAGTTTTACTTGTTAACTAGTTTTGCACAAATATGGCTATAATTTTCATTTCTAACAAAAACAGGTGGCTGGGTTGGTTATTTCTCTTATGACACGGTGAGGTATGTAGAGAAGAAAAAGCTTCCATTTTCAAAAGCACCTGAGGATGACAGGAACCTTCCAGATGTTCATCTTGGCCTTTATGATGACGTGATTGTCTTTGACCATGTCGAGAAGGTTCTGACTTTTTACTCTCACACATCAACTTTCGTCCGCATAGGTCTTGTTCTGTAAATTTTTTGATTTTTTATAAACCCCAGAAAGCACATGTGATACATTGGGTGCGAATGGATCAATATTCTTCTGTTGATGAAGCTTTTAAAGATGGAACAGATCGTTTGGAGACATTAGTATCCAGAGTTCATGATATAGTTCCGTAAGTAATTTGTTTTAAGTAGTAATCACACCTATATTTTATTGGTGGTTCTGATTTGACTCCCAATACAGACCAAAACTTTCTCCAGGGTCAATTAAATTATATACTAGCCTCTTTGGACCTTCTTTGAAGAAGTCAAACATGACAAGTGAAGCGTACAAGGAGGCTGTGTTGCAGGCTAAAGAGCATATTTTAGCTGGTGATATATTTCAAATTGTCTTAAGTCAGCGTTTTGAACGTCGTACATTTGCAGATCCATTTGAAGTTTACAGGGCCCTGAGAATTGTCAACCCAAGTCCGTACATGACTTACTTACAGGTTTTTTTGCTCTTTCGATACTTGAAATTGGCATTTTATCGTTACTCACCGGGGAGAAATAACTTTTAAGAAATGGTTAACTAATGATGTATTTGTGTTTTGATGCACCCGGGCCAGAGGATGTATTCTTGTTACGCACTGGGGAGAAATAGACTTTTAAGAAATGGTTATCTAATGATGTATTTGTGTTTTGATGCACCCAGGCCAGAGGATGTATTCTTGTTGCTTCAAGTCCTGAAATTCTTACCCGTGTGAAGAAGGTAATAAGCCAGAATATATTCTACATCCATCCTTGGTTTTATAGGTTGTGAAATGGATGGGTTGGATAATGGTTTTCGGGT
Organism: Flaveria ramosissima; assembly: GCA_025215565.1. Taxonomy (NCBI): domain Eukaryota; kingdom Viridiplantae; phylum Streptophyta; class Magnoliopsida; order Asterales; family Asteraceae; genus Flaveria; species Flaveria ramosissima. The sequence goes on from CM046045.1 coordinate 22,919,994, forward strand.
TGAACCAAATTGTCTAAATATTTTACATACTTATAAACAGTTTATGAGTTCAGTATGAATAATATGATTACAAAAGTGTATATATCTATAATAATCTGATTATTGTAATAAATTCTTTAAGAGGCTTTATGCCTTAAAATGCACACTGAATGACTTTCGCCCCCATTTGAACTGTTTTCTTTTATCATCTTTATGTTATGCCTGCTAGATGTGTAGAGATAAAATCACCAAAAAAAAGAAAAGACTATATATAAATTAAAAGGGTTGAAATTGCTACCTCTACTTAATCCCAAAAAGAAGTTGCATTGAATTAAATAAATGATTTTAAAGTGTATTGCTGCTGTTCTGAATAAATAATTTTTGTATTCTCTCGTTGACAGAGAAAAGTCACAAATAGGCCCCTTGCTGGGACTATCAGGAGAGGGAAGACACCTAAAGAAGACTATATGTTGGAAAAGCAACTACTTCATGATGAAAAACAATGTGCAGAGCACATCATGCTGGTTGATCTAGGGAGGAATGATGTTGGGAAGGTGGGTGTGTTTTCCTTCAGTTATATGAGCACACGCACGTGCACACCCACACCCACACCCATGTATATAGCTATATGCCAAGTTCCTAAAACTGAACGGTTAGGATCGATTAAGAGGCTGGAATTGATGGTCACCATACTGTTTTGTTCATGACATCAACCGGTTTGATGTTTATATTTCAATCATTTACTTTAAACTAAACCAATACATTCTGGCAGGTTTCGAAGCCTGGTTCTGTTAATGTTGAGAAATTGATGAATATTGAACGGTATTCTCACGTTATGCATATCAGCTCCACGGTAAATTTATTATTCTTACACACATATTGCCTAGTTGATTCATTCAAAACTGGTTTATGTTTATTCTAGTGACTGGCAATTTAAAATACACAGATCATAGCTTTATTAATGTTATCACACAAACGTCATCTAAAAAAAAAAAAGAAACTGAGAAGCAACCAAGGGTCCAAAACTCATATTTATGAGTATTTTTACTTGGAAAAATTTAATTTTTTTACAACTTTCAAGTTAAATGTTACTTAAAATTAACTTGCTTACTTATTTAGATTTTTTTTTTGTTTTCCGGTGATCCAAACTGGTCTCTTTTGTAGGTAACTGGAGAGCTGCTTGATGAATTAAGTTCGTGGGACGCCCTTCGCGCTGCTTTACCAGTTGGAACAGTCAGTGGGGCCCCTAAGGTTTCAAATTTCTAATCTTTTTTCATTTCTTATTTTTCAACTAGTGCAGGCATCATATCATTAAATGACAGAGTCAGACCTAAACAAGTTACTCAAAACATTTATCCAAATAGGTGAAAGCCATGGAACTGATCGATAAGCTGGAAGTGAACAGACGTGGACCATACAGTGGCGGGTTTGGGGGAATCTCGTTCACTGGTGACATGGACATTGCCTTGGCCTTGAGAACAATCGTGTTCCCTACAGAAGCACGTTATGACACAATGTACAAGTACCAGGATGCGAACAAGCGGCGTGATTGGGTGGCCCACCTTCAAGCCGGGGCAGGTATTGTAGCTGATAGTGATCCTTCTGATGAACACAGAGAATGTGAGAACAAAGCAGCAGCACTTGCACGCGCTATTGATCTTGCTGAGTCGTCATTTGTTGACAAATGAGATCCCATCAGCTGCCCTTGATTTACGATCACACGAAAAAATTATTCACTCTCGTCGTCGTTCTCTCTTGGTAGGTATTTTTTTTAAAGAACTGACTTTAGTGTCCTATCTTTCAGTCAGTTGAATTTTTTTTTTGTTACTGTATTTTTTAATGAGTAATGCCAAGCATTTTCAAGTTTCTTGTGGTGTCGATCTTTGTATTATATAAAGAGATACTTCATGCATCTCGATCAATAGAGTTTGCGGTTTTAGTTTGGAATTGATGATTTTTTTAACGTGTAATGTATGTCTTACGGAAAGAAATATATTCATCTGCTCCCTTTTGAACATCTATCATGTGACACTTGATTCATTATTCAACGTTGCAATAATCTCTATGTAAATGCACATTTCACACCACTTAACAGGCCCCATTTGTGACATTTTTGTTTTAACACACTAGGGTGTATTATAATTCATCATTTTGATCAAGAATTTTTTTAGAATATATTTTATAATTCTTATAGTTTTTGCATTTGGTCTACAATAGAGAGCACATCAAAGACAAAAAGCGAATGCGAGCGGAGAAGATACGGATCAAGGAAGAACAAAAACAAGCTAGGGTCCTTTATGATCAAGAGGCAATGAGTGTGATGTAAGAACAAAAAAGATAAATAAATAAAAAAAACTTGAAAATATGAAGTTCATTTTTGAGTTGTTGAAAGATTCATAAACGAGAAATCATTGTATTATAAAGATAGTTTAACGAAGGAAAGAAGAAAATATATGAAAAGCCTAGTGAAGAAGAGAAAGCTATAGGATGTGGTTAGCTTAAAATGATATCATGTGATTTTTAAATATAAAACGGATAACTTTCAACACGTCTCATTTCTTTCTAGTAAATGCTTTAGTTTGCATTGCACATTTAATAACTAAAAAGCTAAGGGTACTCGCAAATGGGTTGAAATTGTCACTCTAATATACCGTAATACATGCTCATGATAACATATCCGCAACAAGTAACTGAATATGCAAGAACAATTGGTGTCCACCAACTCTAAAGGCGCGATTCATTCTCTGTGTGATCTTACGCGGTGGTCTTCATCCTTCCTTCTGTGGTCACGACTTGATCTTCTGTCAGATTCTTGATAGTCTCTTCGATATGATTCTGAGTCATACTTTGACCTCTTTTCGCTCCTTCGATCATGATCTCGAGAATCATACCTAGGCGGTCTTTTCCCATTCCCTTGATCGTCATCTTTTCTGTCCAGTTTTGATCTGCTGCTTCTGGTGTCTTCATCTCTTAAATTTGTTTCTTTTCGGTTGCTGTAGCTGTCTTTGTCACGCACCCTCGACTCTGACACGCGATGTGATGGGCCTGGGCCTCTTGTTGGGCCTTCATACTTGTCATTCTCCCATCTTGAATTTTTAGCATCTTCAGCACCCCAACCTGTGTTTGCAGCTCTCTGAATTCAAAGTAAAGATGTTTCAACAGTTCAGAATTCAGATAACCAACCGTTCCATATTTTGTATATATTATTCACGTCATAATAATATGAGATAAATGAATTATACTTTTTGCAACATAATAAATGAAACCACAGCCCACATGACATCTTTAAGAAGAGAAATTTTAGATTCTAATTTGATTTTTCAACTCATTTTTTTCTTCAACAACCTATATTTTATTATTTTTAACTCCAAAACTAGGGAAGTCAATCATGTCACTTGTTGAACCCAAACACGATCCATACATTTATTCATGTCAAAGACATAACTAAAATTGTGTAACCCGTACTACCCGTTTAAATCATATATCTAATTATCTAAACGAATCAAACGACCCCCGCGGGTTGTAACGAAGTTGTAAATGTGTTATATGGGTTGGCATGTTATAAAAGATGGTTCGTAAATGGGTTGGTGGATCGACTTGTTTAAGCTTTAATTAAAAATGTCAACACAAAACTTGATTGTTCACATGTCGTGTTTGATGTGGTGTTTGGCTGTCTGCATTGCTCCTATTTTGATGATTTTGCAAATTATACATGGAAAACTAAACAATAGGAAATATGCGCCTTTCTAAAAGATGGTATGTGAAGTGGTTAGACAATTCAGGGATCAAGTAGATCAGTTAACTTATAAAGTTTATTAATTTAGATGATCTTACTTGCTCATTATGAGAGAATTTGCACCCAGCGCCACGTGTACATTCACCTCTCTGAAAAGCACGACATACTCCTCTTGCCTCTCTTTTCTGCTGCTCTGCTTCCTCATCCTCTTCTTCTTTCTTTTTGTATTTAGCAACATGATCCACTCTTATTGTGCGCCCAAGAACTTGAGCACCATTCAGATTATCTGAACGAAAATCAATAACAAGTTGTCAAATTATCATTATAGTTTAAAGACCCAGGCAACCTAAAGTAAAAAAAACATGTCTTAACTCTTATAATCATTTATGTTATCGTACATTCACTTTAGCAATATCATGTGCATAAACCTATATATTAATTTTTTAATGGACTTCCTAAGTAGTATTTTGGTGGTGTCAATACATTTACTTATATAACTCTTTACAAAAAAAACACCATTAAAAACAATCTTAAGTTCATTTTGTACGCATTGAAGAGATCTTTTATATAATGGTTAAAAACATACCAAATTACATTTTGTAATTTATTTAAGAATAACATAAAAGCAGAAAATGAATAATATGAGAAATGATATGTCAACTAAGAATAACCCTCATTTTGCCATAAACTATGAAAAATTATTTAGATATAAACTCAAATGGATAAGGAGACTAACCGACAGCAAGAACTGTACTTCTCTGGTCCTCATATGCAACAAAAGCAAAGCCTTTCGATTTTCCTGTGCCTTTATCTCTAACTAGGTTGACATCAACAATCTCACCATACCTACATGTCAGAAAGTAAGTTAAGTATTTGATGACAAAAATGTTATACTTCAGCAATTCACTCAAAGCTAGCTAATAGAACACAACTCATTTCCTGTTCATAACTATGTTAACAATACATTTTGACGATCATTCATATATCACATTGACAGATTGCAAATTCATGCCTGTATGTTTTAAAAAGAAAGGCAAAGTGCATGAAAATGTAATAAACTTAACATAAATTGCCATAGTATGTATGTTATGAACATCCAAAACTTACATTCTAATGTAACACACTTACTTTATGTAATCATCTAATGTAAATGATGTGCAATAACAGGTAAATTACTGACATGGCACCAGCCACTAGTCATCTTCTCGGTGTGATCTCTTTCTTTTTCAGGTCTATACCAATCCATGGCGAGTTACATGACAACACCACCATCATTGCAATTGCCAATTGGTGACTCATTTTGAGTCGGACCATACCCTTGCCTCAGTTGTTTGCCCTCGACCGCCACCACACTCCGCAAACTAGCAGCATCGCTTGCCACCAGAAGTCCAGAAGTAAAAAATAAAATAAAATTGCAGACTAGTTTTCAGTTGATAGGTTCCCCAACAGCTGTTGCAGCTCTGATCCTCAGCCTCAGGTACTCCTCTACTCGGTACTCCTAATTATTTTTTTCCTACAAATGTCTCAACTCAGTAATTTTCCTAGTTTTTATTATTTTGTTCAGTTGTACTTTTCACATTCTTCTTTTTTTGGTATGGTGTTGTGTGCCAAACTCACCTGTTAGTGTTACTTCTACATTGTACTTAACTGCTTCCATTTAAGATGACTTCTACTTTAGCCTTAAGACTCTTGGAGACACTTGATCACCAAATCTTTTATTATTGATTTCATCTACTTCATATCCTTACCCGGATTACATAGACTTGTTTTGTGCTACTTATGGTATGTCATGATGTATATGTTAGTGTATAAGTTGTTAAATGTATACTAAATTACTAATGTGTTAGTGTAAAAAATATGGTTTATAAACAATCTAGAAGTGTTTTTGCAAAACAAGTGTGCCTTGCGTATTTGATGTGTGCGACTTCACCTCTCGCCTCTACTCAGAGGACCCTATCGCTGCCTCATGCTTATTAAAAGCACAGTCAGCTACATTAAACGATAAAAATCGAGGTTTGCCAATTTAAAAGGTAAGTTTGAAATTTCATTGCGTACAATGACAATTAATGTAAAGTTCGTTACAATTTCATGCACTTTGAGCTAAAAAAAATTAACAATCCAGTTTAGAAAAATCTCAAAAGTACCAAGACCAACAGGTAATAAAAACCCCTCCAATCTAGTTCAACTAGCACACATCAAAATTGTTATAGACGGCCGTCAGGTTGATTGACCAGAAACTACATATAACTACAGAAACACAAAACAACAAATGTATGTATATAATAGACTGTACTAGTGATGTATTCAACTTTAACACCAACAAAGATTCTATAGTAGGCACAACATAAACAACTTTAGTTCAGAATCTATCAAAAGAATATCATGCTCGAGTGTCGCAAAAGAATAATAACCTGGAGTGTAGTGACACTGACAAGTGACAACAACTCTTGTTTAGTTTTAACTAAAACTATAATTATCATAGAACAATGTATTGGCGTTTCAATACAAAACTTTTTTCAGTGAATAGGATAAGGGCCTAGTTTGTAGCTAGCTAGGGGATGAGATATGAAGTTCTGCTTTAGTTGGCAATTGGCATACTTAGGACAATGATTGAAAGACCCGTATAAGATTTTAGTCACACCTAAAACAAGAATTCTTTACTCTCAAGAATTTTTTCACTTAAAGCATTAACAATCTAGATAATACTTGAAGAGCACAGAAAAACCAGTCACATTATTTTATATCCTAACTCCCCTCCTACAAAACATCATATATATTTTTTAAACCACTGATGAATCTATCGAAATTCAAGTATCAACAATGGCAGAATTAATTTATAATAACAATTCTCCCCCTTTACACATAAAGTGTGCAATTGAATAGTAGTAAGGTTAAAAATACAAAGATACAATATTCAGATGCCAAAATTAGCAAATGAAACACTTATTCAGGAATGATACCAAGACACAAATCATAAACCAACAACAGATTTAAAGCCATCAATTGAATATTGATTCCTATTGCACCCTGCTATCAAGCTTATAGTGATTCAATGTTAAATTACATTATTCACTGATTTTGCCCATTTTCATAAACATAACCTATGTACATGTGTCTAAAGCCATGTGAAATTTCAAACAACCTTCTTCTATCATAACAGTCAATTACTAAATGCAATCCCTAATTCAAGATGCTGATCAAATTTAAACACAATGCAGAAGGCCATCTGGAGCATCAAAATCTATAGTCTATGCCCACACTAATTTAAAATCTAGTTGTTTAAATCCCATATACAGCACAACAAGAGTAACCAATATTTCATCTAACAAGAAACTATATTAAAAAAATTACTACTTGACATAAAAATGAATCAAACCCACAATCTAAAAACAAAATCATGATGCTTTCAACCCATTATAAAAAAAAAAAACTTACTGAGCAAAAACAGCAAGAAGATCCCCTTCAGTGAGATCAAAAGGAATGCCTCCAACATACACGTACGCTGAATCTTTATACTTGGCATGCCATGAAGCATCATCCGAAATACCCAATGACGCCTCTTTTGAATTGATGTTCTGAATACGCTTCACTAACGTTAGCGGATTCATTCTTCTTTGTGATTGTTGAACTCGAAGACAATAATTAAAATTTCGCTACTGAAATCGCAAGATTCGTCGATTTGTTGAGCCCTAGGGATCTGTTTTGGGATGAAGAATAAGGCGAAGGGGCCGTCGCCGGAGGGAAGTGCACCGGCGGCGTTAGAGGCGGCGACGTCGTCGGAGGGGTTAAGGTAGTCGCGAGTTGTGGGAGATGCGAGGGGTAGAAAATTTGGGGAACTTATAACGCCTGATAATCGTTTAATTAAGTTTTCTAAACATTTTTACTAGGGGTGTGACTTTCTGGCACGTCTTGAAAACACGATACGAAAGAGTTCAGGTTAGGTTCGGGTCGAACTCATGAACCCACTTAGGTAAACGGGTCGGGTTTGGGTTCAACCCAATGGGTTGGCCGGTTGACTCGTTTTACCTATTTTTTATTTATTTTTATTTTTGTATATATTTTGTGTCACAAGTTAAGTTTCTTATATGTTTTATTTTTCAAAATTTAAAACTTAAAATAGAAATTGGCATAAGATTTTATCATTAAAATATAATTGTTTTATATTAATTGGTATTTTTCGTTGTAAAATAATAATTTTAAAGTATTAATATGTGAAAAAAATATAAAAATTCGGGTCAATCGGGTCGTGTTCGTGTCAACCCGTAAATTTTCGTGTCGTGTTGGGGTGACACTTCTTACACAATTTTCAGGATCGGGTTTGTATAAAAATTTCAGGTTGGACCAGACAATCCGAGAACACGATCCGTTTAGCACCCCTAATTTTTACTAGACCACTAGCAACCATCCTATTGCTTTTGTTTTTTTTTTTCATTTGATATATCAACGTCACATTAGTTTTTCTTATTTTTTTAGTTTTTCTTGTTTTACATGGTGTTATCTTAGTTTTTTTAGTTTTTTATTTTTTTTTCAATTTATTTTTTGATTTGTTTTATCCGTTTTACATTTGTGTTTTGAACTGCTGTTTGGATTATGAAAGACGTATTAGGCTTGTTGCAGAGTTAAAGTCTGGTGGGTTGCTGGTCATATAAAGATAATGGACTGTTGTGTTCAAAAGTTAGAAATGTTTAGGTTTAATGCAGATTGTGCTAGTTATTGTGGGTTGGGTTCAACTTGAACACCCATTTCTTCACACTACAAAGATCACCCACTAATGCCCATGTTTTTTGTAGTGTCATATACTTGTTGCTTTCAGTTGTGGGAGTTCATAGAGCCACATGTAGATCTTTTTCATCCTCACTAGGGTTTAACCCTTCTGGTTATTCTTTCTCATTCAAATGGTCATCAACACTCATTCTCATTTCGGCTTCCCTCATGCGCCATCTCGTCGGATCTTTTGAGTTGGGGTTTTACGTCATCACCATTGCAGGACCGTTTAAGGGCTTAACCACAATTACAACACAACAACACAATGAGGAGAATAACTAATCTCTAATCAAACAGTGAACTGGATAACCAAGGTGAAGCTAAGAACACAAGTAAGTAAAGAGACAGAACAAGAGAGTTGGGTTTCAAGGAGGCAGTATATTGCTTTCTCAAGTTCTCTTACAAGTGTTACAAAGCATTAAGAAAAGATACAAGAACTTGAAATACTTATACTACAACCTACAGCCGGCCATACTTTGAAGGCCAGCTGGATACAATTGACTAGACACTAACAAAATCAATTGTAGGATCAAAAGGCATATCTGCCTTTTGACCTTGTGACTATGACATGCCATAGCTCACATCCTTTTACAATACAAAAAGGATAAAGTACATAAAGTGGAAAGTTACAGACTCAAGACCTCAATGTACAGTTACCAAAAGCATGACTCTTTTCACCAACTCATGTAAGTTGGTGACTTTACAGAGATGCAGCGGAAAAGGTGCTTTATGGAACAGTACATCAGATAAAGCATGTGTACTAAAAGTCTTCGGAAGAAATCTGTCTTCATAGGATGAGGCTTCGGAAGACTTTGTCTCTGAAGCTTCGGAAGACTTCATGTTTGGCTTCGGAAGATATTGGTCTTGGCTTCGGAAGATTTTACACTTAGAGTATTTTCTAATGCTTTGTGTAAAACTTCCGAAGCATTCTTCACTTCAGTACTTAGTGCATGTTTGCTGAGACACTTAAGCTGTTTTGGGTTGCATCAGACTTCAGGAATCCTTACAAACTCCCCCTAGGCTGATGCTACCAAAACACTCAGAAGATCTTCAAATGTTGGTAGTCTTCAGTACAATCAGGACCATTCCTTTCTTCATGAGATGGTCAGGATCATCAAGACTTTCATAATATCTTCTCATCTCAAAGAGATCATGCAGAGGTAAGTTGATTATGTCTTGCCATGAGTAGACATTCTCAACACCTTGATCTCTTATAACAGTCCATCTTTCTGGATTGGTAGAGTATGTCCAGGATAAGATGGGTGTCTCACTAGTTAGAGGGGCCACTTGAATAGGAGTTGATTGGGCTGCCTCATCATGCACTTCCTCAGGTTGATCTGATTCAGCCTGAGGTGCAGAGGTAGATGACTTTGGCTTCTTCTTCTTTGTCTTTGGTTTAGAAGCCATCCTCTTCTTCCTCTTGGTTGTCTTTAACTGAGAAGACTGGTCTGCAGCACCATGTTGATCATCAGTGTCTTTCTCAGTTGGGTGTTCCTCCCTCACAGGTTCAGAAGGAGAGGGAGTTTGACCCTGCCTAGGATCAGAAGATGAAGCTTGCTGGGGCTCAGCTGGAGGTGCTGGTTGAGGTGTCTCTGGTTGCTCAAACTTGACCTCCACTTCAGGTGGGACTTGACTTGGAAGAGAGTGCAAGTCAATAAGTTCTCCACTCTTTATCTTCTGCTTGATCACCCTAATATGCTCATCCATAGTGGATAGAGCCATGGGGCCAAGTCTCCTTCCGGAGAATCCATACAGCTTCAAGAAGCTCACCATTCTTTGTCTGTCAGCAGACTTCTTTGCATTCTTTTGAATGGTGGCCCTTGACTTTGCAGCTTCTTCCCTTAGTTTCCTTTTGGTTGTCTTTCTTTCCTTGACTAACTCAAGTTCAAGTTGCTTTAAATACTCAAACTCAATGAAGTCATAGGATAAAGGGAGAAGTGCATCTGCCTGATAGAAGCCTGTGGCACTCAGGTAGTTGATCATTTTGATCCTATCTTCCTCTTTATCTACCTGAGGTTCTTGTGGAGCCACATCTTCCTGTGCAGGACTTTCTTGAACTGGTGAGAGAGTAGGAGCATGCTTGTAGAGTCTTTTCTGTCTCTTCTCCTCTTTGAGTTGGAGAAGTATCATTGCATCCTCTTTCTCCTTCAACTCTCTTGACACTTCTCTGTCAGCCAGTTCATTCAGTTCTTCTAAGGGGAGGGAGATGATCTCATCAATATCATAGTTCCTGGTCTGTAAGTAAGTAATCCTGACTGCCCTTAACTCATCATCCTGAGTATTTGGTCTGGGGGCAGCCCTGATTGCAGCTTGCATGAAGCTAGATGACCCAGTGGAACTTTCTCCCCTTAGTCTCCTTTTCCTCTCTCTCTCTTCCTCCTCAATTTCCTCAGGAGTCATTATCCTTTTCCCTTTGTCACCAACAGACCTTTGTGACTCAGGGAGGATTGAGGCTTGGCCTTCATTGCTTGGAGTAGCTTCCATGCTCTGGCCAGAGAGAGGCTGAGAAACACCTTCACCAGCAGGTGTCTCAGATGGAGTTTGGACCTCAGCAGCAGTTGTTGATGATGAGACAGGGGTCTCAGGTTCTGTCACTGGGCCTTCAGTCAAGGTTTCCCCTATGAAACTAATCTTAGGGTCCACCTCAACATCCAGTTGACCGATGACATTGCCTGATTCCCTAAGTCTCCTTCTTAGAGAGAACTCTGCCATGATCCTGTCTTGGATTCTTTGAGCCAGCCTATCAGCTTGTCTTGAATTGCTTGGATTGACAAGTGGTAGGTTGACTAAATCCAGTCTTTCATAAAAGCTCAGGCTTTGGAATTGAAAAACTTCTTGTTGGCCTTGAACTCTTTGAAGTATGAGGGCTCTTCTGTCATCATCATACCTCCACCTTATGATTTGATTGCTAGTTCCCAGTGGTGGAGATGAGACAGCCCTTGGTATGCCTTCCTCAAATAGACTCCTGATGAGAGAGTCTATAGAGTCCACATTAATGTGAACTTGAGGAAGTTGCTGAGAATGCACAACAGCAAGTGAGGATGGTGAGTCCTCTATGTCCATTCTCTCTGAAGAACTCCCAGGTTCTGTGGTTGTAACAACTTTCTCCCCCTTTTTGGTAGCATCACCCACTTGCATAGGTGAGCTGGAGGATAAGTCAATCACTTCCACAGGTTCTTGTGTTCCTGGTTGAGCTCTTCTTAAAGGTCTCCCAGCTAGTTTTTCCTGCAGATATGAAATCTGGAGTTGCTGATCATTGACCCTGTTTTGTAAGGTAGTCACCTGAGATTCCAAGTGACTAACCTTAGAGACTAAATAGGTGCATGTTTTTGACAGTTTTTGCACCTTTAGCCTCAAATTCCCCTCATCTTCATCAGAAGATTCATTGGGGGATGAGATGATTGGACCAAAGTCCTCTCTCTCACCACCAGCTTGAGTTTCTTGGCTGCTGGTTTTCCTCTGCTCACTGGCAGCCTCAGTTGAGATGCCAATGGGCTGAGTTGCCATGGTTGAGGTCTTAATGATGTAATCACTTTCAAAAGTGAGAGCCTCTTCCATATGGACATCCTGAACAGGTTCAGAAGTGTCCACCTCAGTGACAGGTGACTGATGGGGGATAGACTGAGGAGAGTCAGAGGTACTCATCTCTCTTTGAGTAGGGGAGGAGAAGAGAGACTCATGGTACTCACTGAATCCTAAGTCTTCATCAGTGTAAAAGGATAGGTTGGGAATTGGTTGGTTGAGATCCAAAGGCTGGGGATGGTAGCTGTCCCCTGAAGGTTGTCCACTTGAGTGTTGAGACTCAGAGTGAAGGCTTAAGGTTGTTGGGCTATTGAGCTCATCAGGGTGAGCTTGAGGAACCTCAGCCCTGATAGGTGAAATAATGGGAGTGGTTTGCTCCTCAGGAGAAGTGGGAGCTCTAGTGTCCACTTCTTCCTGTAAGGTTGAGTATTTGGGGGCCTGCACAGACTCAATAGTCTGAGCAGGGGTTCGTTTGGATTTTCTTTGGTAGGTGAGGGTGATTTCTGGTCTTTTTAATGGTAGGGACAAAAGAGGTGTGGGTTCAACACTAGCTTGTGTTGCTAGGTTGTCACCTTGAGCAATGAGCTCTAACATTTTTGGGACTAGGGCTGTTTCTACCCCAGAGAAGCCTACAGTTGGCTTCTTCATTATTTTAAAGATGCCGGGCTTCATCTGTCCCAATTTAAGAATATTACCTGTTTCCCTCAACTGTGAGCCCAGTTCACAGTTGAGAATGTGTTGAACATATCTAGGAAACATGTAATACTCTAAGGAGTCTAAGTTTGCAAGTAAATTAGTATATACAAATTGTGAATACCTGAACTTGACCCCTTGAACCATTCCATGAACAATGAAGGAGAGATCCTCAGGAATCTGGTCCCATCCACCATGCTTGTTTGACAAGCTGTGGATAACCACATGGAGCAGGAATTTCCATTGGGATGAGACCTTCCCTTTCCTAAAGGTCTTTACAGAGAAATCTCCTTCATAGCCCATCTGCTCAAAAGAATGATTAACAGCTTCTTTTGGAAAGGACACCTCACCTTCTTCATCATCCAGCTGTAGATGTTGGTTAATGATGGCCGGAGTGATGAAGACTGTCCTTCCTTGCACTGTGGCAGACAGTGCCTTCTCCCCATCCATAATGACCTCTTGGCAGGTCTTCCAGAATTCAAGCAACTGATCCTCATATAGAGGAGGATCAATGGTAGGGAGGTGAAGTAGTTAGATAGAGTCAAGAATTGGCAAATCTCTGAGAAACTTGCATCTTTCTCAGAGCTTAACAGAGCAACTTGATTATGTTGCCTGTGTAGTTGCATGGAGAAATCAGGGTTGTTTCTGCGGTTAAGGTTGGCCATTTTAGAAGCTTAAGGGTGAAGAAAGTAGAAAGCAAAGGCGGTTTAGAGAATTAGGTTAGAGAAACAGTAGAATTGAGGAAGATAGTGGGAAAGAGGGGGAACCGTTGGGTATTTATATGAAAAGGGATTTGAACCAAAGTTAATGAAAGAGGATAAACTTTGAAATCCGAAAGTCGGTCCCACCTCTGAAAAAGTAGTTTACTTTTGCTCAAAAAGTAGTTTTCTTGGAATTCGAAAAGCTTCCGAAGTTTATTTGTCTTCGGAAGTTTTGTTTTAAAAAGCTTCCGAAGCTAAAATGGCTTCGGAAGATTTTCCTGAGAGTCTTGATAATTTATGCTTCGGAAGAGAAATAAACCTTTGAATGCTTTGTATGAAAATAAACAAAGCTTCCGAAGGTTAATTTTGCTTCGGAAGGAAAAGGTTCTTGAAAATAGATAAGTGTCTGAGATAAGAATTTTAAGCTTCGGAAGATGAACTTTACTTCTTCCGAAGGTAAAATCTCTTAGACAGTTATTTATTTTAAAGACATGTTTTTCTTCCGAAGATAAAATCTTTATCTTCCGAAGTATCAGAAATTTTCAAGAATCTAAGGAAAGTCTTCAAAAAGAATTTTACATCCAAAGAAAACATGAGCTTATGAAAGTGATGAACTAGACAACTTAGGACACACATATTTTAAGAAGAAATAATTAGAATTAGTTTTAATAAAAAGTCTACTCAAAGTTAATCATCCCAATAGCTGATATCAGATACTTAAATCTCTGTTCATCAAAAGCTTTGGTGAACAGATCAGCATATTGTTCATCTGTATGAACTTTGACTAGTTTGATTAATCCTTTTTCATAGTTATCTCTTATTAAATGATACCTGATGTTGATGTGTTTGGTCCTTGAGTGCTGCACAGGGTTCTCAGTGATAGAGATAGCACTATTGTTGTCTATGTGGATAGGAGTCTCCTTGAAGTTAAATCCATAGTCCAGCATCTGATTTTGAATCCAAAGCACTTGAGCACAGCAGCTTGCAGCAGCAATGTATTCAGCCTCAGCAGTTGATGCAGACACACAGGATTGTTTCTTGCATTGCCATGAGACCACCCTTCCACCAAGGAATTGACATCCCCCAGATGTAGACTTTGCAGTCATATTGCAACCACCATAATCACTGTCTGTATAGGCATACAGATTGAAATTTGGATTCTTTGGATACCATAGACCAAGTGTTGAAGCACCTTTGAGGTATCTTAAAATCCTTTTCACAGTGATTAAGTGAGACATCTTAGGGTTGGCTTGATATCTTGCACAAATACATGTAGCAAACATGATATCAGGCCTGCTAGCTGTAAGATACATAAGAGACCCAATCATAGCCCTGTATAAGTGTTCATCTACACACTCCCCCTCAAGATCTGGACCAAGGGAGTGGTTTCTGGCTATGGGTGTCTTAGCAATCTTACAATCAGTCATATTGAACCTCTTGAGTATGTCTTGAACATACTTTGACTGACTTATGAAGATGCCATCTTCAACTTGCTTCACTTGAATTCCCAGAAAGAAGTTGAGTTCTCCCATTGAACTCATCTCAAATCTGTCCTTCATCAGCTTCTCAAAGTCTTTGCAGAGCTTTGGATTAGTTGAACCAAAGATGATGTCATCAACATATACTTGAACCAGCAATAAGTCATTTCCCTGTCCTTTGATGAAGAGGGTTCCATCTATAGTACCTCTTCTGTATCCATGCTTGCAGAGATACTTAGATAGTGTCTCATACCACTTCCTGGGTGCCTGATGCAGCCCATAAAGAGCTTTGTCAAGCTTGCAGACATAATCAGGATGATCAGGGTCTACAAAACCAGGTGGCTGTTTGACATAAACCTCCTCATCAATCACTCCATATAAGAAAGCACACTTTACATCAAGTTGGTAGACCTTGAAGTTCTTGGATGCAGCAAATGCCAGGAATATCCTAACAGCTTCTAGTCTTGCTACAGGAGCAAAGACATCAGTGTAGTCAATCCCTTCTTCTTGTGTGTATCCTTGAACAACTAGTCTTGCCTTGTTCTTGATGATGATTCCCCTATCATCCTTCTTGTTTCTAAAAACCCATTTGGTTCCAATGGTAGTCTTCCCATGAGGAAGAGGACAAAGGTTCCAAACTTTCTGCCTTTTGAATTGAAGCAGCTCTTGTTGCATAGCTTCAACCCAACTTCCATCCTTTAGAGCTTCATCAACTTTCTTGGGCTCTATCTGGGATAAGAAACAAGAGTGAAGACAAACATTTGCTTCATGGGTTTGTCCTCTTGTTCTTACCCCTGTGACAACATCTCCAATGATGTTTGTGGTGGGGTGAGACTTGTGGATCCTTAGCTGAGGGATCACAGCAAGTTGCTGGGAAAGATCTAAATTTGAGAAATTTAAATCTGGTCCTGAAGATTCACCCTCCACATTATCACACTTATCAAGATTAACTTGATCCAATGAGTGTGAGACATCATTGATGTTGTCATCTATGGTGTGGTTATTAGCATCAAGGAATTCCTGATCACTATCACCATCACCATTGTTGTCTTCTACAAGTGAGGTATCTTTATCTGGTTGAGAGGCCTCTGAGCTGGAATTTGAAGGCATGCCAGATGTATCAGCTGAATTTGTCATTGTTGTGCTGATAGAAACCTCATTTGCTGAAGTAGTTCCAACTGGAGCTGAAGATGTATGAGTTGAAGATCTTCCTAGCTCAAATCTTGGATCAGGATCACCTGTATTTAGATTTTCTGCAGATCCTGAAACATGCTCACAAGATTTGTTAAAACAGTTGGTAACTAAATCAAGATCAAACAGCCAATCCGGACCAGAACCAGCCACACAGGGAGTGTGCTCATTGAAAGTCACATTGGCTGACTCCTCAACAATTCTAGTTCTGAGATTGTATACTCTATAAGCTTTAGCTTGAGAAGAGTATCCAATGAAATGTCCATCATCTGATTTCTCAGCAAACTTGGCAATTTGATCTTTGGTATTCAAGATGGTGCAGGGACATCCAAATGACCTGAGAAAACCAATGAAAGGTTTCCTCTTGTGCCAAAGTTCATAAGGAGTCTTACCATGTGTCTTAACTACTAAAACTCTGTTTTGCACATAGCAAGCAGTATTGACTGCCTCTGCCCAGAAGGTGATAGGCAGTTTAGAGTCAGACAACATAGTTCTTGCAGCTTCAATAAGTGTCCTGTTTCTCCTTTCAGCAACTCCATTTTGCTGAGGAGTCCTGGGAGCACTATATTGTCTTGTAATACCTTTTTCATCACAAAATGCATCAAGGATTTGGTTCTTGAATTCAGTTCCTTGATCACATCTTATGGTTTTGACCTTGTGATCACATTGATTCTCAACTTTTAAGATGAAATTCTTCAGAATCTCAGGGGTTTCATCCTTAGTTCTAAGGAAGAAGACCCAAGTGAATCTTGTAAAATCATCTGTGATCACCAGACAATAAGAGGTCCTTCCTAAACTCATTACACTGGTGGGGCCAAAGAGATCCATATGTAACAAGTGTAGGGGAGTAGTGATGGAGTTCTTTTCCTTAGGCTTGTGAGATACTTTGTGTTGCTTCCCTTTCAGGCATGCCACACAATGATCATCACTAGTAAACTCTTTCTTTGGCATTCCAGTTACCAAATCATGTTTAATTAATTTATTCATGTTCTTAAAGTTTACATGGCACATTCTTTTATGCCATAGGAAAGACTCATCACTATTTGCTTTTGATAGAAAGCATGAAACTTCTCCTGAGGGAGATGTTTCTTGCAAATCCATCTTGTACATGTTCCCTTTCCTGGGGGCTCTGAGCAGGATATGCTCATGAGGAATGACCACACCAGGTTTGAGAACAATGCACTCATGCTCAGTAAAGAGCATGTTATGACTCTGATCACAAAATTGGGATACACTCAGAAGATTGTACCCAAGCTCCTTGACAAAGTTTACCTTCTCAATGCTGAGCTTACCATTTGTGACCTTGCCCCTTCCAGAAATGTAACCACCTTCATCTCCTCCAAAAGCAACTGGTCCTCCATCAATCCTCTCAAAATTGTGGAGTAGAGACCTATTGCCAGTCATGTGCCTGGAACAGCCACTGTCAATTATCCAACATTCCTGTTGGTCTTGAGCTGTTCCTGCACAGAGAAGATGATTAGTTACATTTTGAAACCCAAGCCTTACTTGTCTTGGGCTCATTAACAGTAAAAGAAGGTAATGCAACAGTAATAGATCCTATGGTTGTACTATAGGGATCTTCAGCTGTTGTTGATGGAGAAACCTCAGTCATTTGGTCTTTCTTAGACTTCCACACCACCTTTGGAGTCTTGGACTTGACCTTCAAAACCTTAGAAGCTTTTAGAACTTCATAAGTTTTGATGACTGATCCTTCGGAAGAGTCTACAGTCACTGCAGCAGACTTTAGTGCTTCGGAAGAATTCCTTTCTTCCGAGACCAACTTTGCTTCCGAAGGTAATTTTCCACTTACCTCCTTCTTTGATTTGGAGCTTCCGAAGGAAACAGACTTTCCTTCCGAAGCTTGAGATTTCTTGAGACTCTTTGAAGTCTTTGTTTTAGTCATGTGGACAGTACTTTTAGGATTGTATGGGCAATCCTTAGCAATGTGAGAAGTACTTTCACACATAACACATAACATTATCTTCTTCAAAGAAGTCTCCTTTTGAGAACAAGACTGACTTTGGTCACATCCCTTCTCCATCTTCATCTTGGTAGATGCTGAGACAGTTCCCTTGGGCTGTGAACTGTTCTTGGAGTTTGATGGTCCAGGCTGTGCAGCAGTGGTACACAGCAAATCAGTCTTCTTCTTGGTACTGAGATGATTTGACAAGAACCATGACTCTTAGCTAAGGAGTCTTGGTTGATGTCTTCAGTCCTTACTACTTTGAAACCTGCAGAGATAAAAACTTGTTTCTGCTTAGCATCAAAAGTAGCCTTGATTTCTTGAGCTTTCTTTGCTTTTCTTTTGCTCTTTCTGATCAAGTTCTTTCTTTTGGACTTGGTCATCCCAGTTGATTTCTTCTCCTCAGAAGGATAGTGGCCCTTGGGAGAATCCTCTTCTTCACTCTTCTCAGAGGAATTCTTCACTATCACTTCTTCATCATCCTCACTTACAGGATCTATGAGAGGAAGCTCATCTTCACAAGTTCCACACCTAGGAGATCTTACAGACAAGATTGTGTGTGGAGGAGCTATCTCATTTGATCCTAGTCCCTGTCTGTTTTGATAACAAACTTTGTTGTGCAGGGATGAGGATATCATGTTCTTGAAGGTCTCTTCTTCAAGAACACTCTTTTCTGCCTTGGCTTTGCTGATCACAAGCTCAGCCTGGCACTCAGTTAACTTAGTGATGAGATCTTGGATCTGAGTTCTGAAATCTGTATGTTCATGTTTTAGTACTGAAATGGTTTTCTCCAAGTCTTCTATCTTTAACTTGTAATCATTTTCAGACTTTCTAAAATCAGATTTTAATATGTTTAATGACTCAAGATCAGATCTCATCTCTAGGTTATAGGACCTGTATCTATTTACTTTAGCAATGCATTCAGGGGAGCAAAGATGTTCCAATACCTTGGCTTCATCATGGTCAGCCATCAGTGCTTGGTTTGGAGAAGCATCCTCCACCTGAAAACTCCAGTCAAAGCCTCCTTCTTCAACAGCAACAGCAGCATGTTGCTTTGTCTTCTCAGCTTGAGGAGCTTTGTCAGCAAAGTTTGGTCTGGGTTGTGTTTGGCCCCCATTTGTTTTAGGTGCCTTACACTCCCTGGCAAAGTGACCCATAAGGTTACAGTTGTAACACTTAACTTGCTTTTATCCA
The DNA here is from genome assembly GCA_025215565.1 of Flaveria ramosissima. Lineage (NCBI taxonomy): Eukaryota > Viridiplantae > Streptophyta > Magnoliopsida > Asterales > Asteraceae > Flaveria > Flaveria ramosissima. Next base: position 22,939,215 of record CM046045.1, read on the forward strand.
GCCCAAACTTGCTGCTGGTAGCATTGCTTGGAAATCTTCTTCCTGTCCTCTTGTAGAACTTCTTGGCTCTGTGAGTGAGGAGAGCCATCTGCTGAACTATCTCCATGTATTCCAGGTCATCTGGATGGATACAGTCCAGGTCTTCAAGAGTGAAGAGATAATTCCCACAGCTTTCATCTGCAGACACAAAGGCTTGAGAAGAACTTGTCTCTTGGAATGGGCTTCCTTGAGTAAAGTTCTCCCTTGGTGTCTCCGGGAAGGTGATGAAAGGACCCTTTTGTGAGTTGTCAGGGTAGCATAAGAGATGATGCTGAGGTTCTATGCTGTCCCTTTCAACCACATGAAGGGCTGAACCCATTTGATTGTTGGAGTTGCCAGATGAACCTTGCATGTTCATCTCCATCTGGTATCCACTGAGAATCCCATACAACTCTGTAAGAGTAAGAGTCTTAAGTTCTCAGTCCTCTTGATCACCACACAATAGTGTGTCCATTGCCTAGGAAGTGATGACATGAACTTCCTTACAATGTCCCTGTTCTCAAGAGGAACTCCTCCATCCACTAGGGTATCCACAATCTCAACATACCTGAAGTATTGTTGAGTCATGGTCTCACCTGCTTTGAAGGTGAAATTTTCAAACTGCTGCTTCAGAAGATCTTTCTTGTTCTCCTTGGCTTCAGAGGAGCCTTCATACATCAGCTTCAGTGCATCCCACAGCTGTTTGGCTGTCTTGCACTTCTTGGTTTGGGAGAGCAGTCTGAAGAGCAGTCATGGCCTTCCTATCAATTTCTACTCTTTTTCTATCTTCATCTGAGTAGTTGGCCACATCTTTAGGAATCATACCAGCACCAGTAGCAGAGGGGGTGCTGGGTATGAAAGGTCCATTCTCAACAGATTCCCACATTCTTGAATCAAGAGACCTGATGAAGCCTTCCATCCTCATGCACCAGGTGTCAAAATCATCAAGAGTGATCAGTGGGGATTTGTTCATGGTTCCAGTCTCCATATCAGTCTTAGAGATGGCAGCCATTTGAAGAGTTTAGCTTTTGTGTGTTGTGAGGGATCTTAAGATGGTTAGATCTTATATCAAGAGCCTGGAATGCTCTGATACCAATTGCAGGACCGTTTAAGGGCTTAACCACAATTACAACACAACAACACAATGAGGAGAATAACTAATCTCTAATCAAACAGTGAACTGGATAACCAAGGTGAAGCTAAGAACACAAGTAAGTAAAGAGACAGAACAAGAGAGTTGGGTTTCAAGGAGGCAGTATATTGCTTTCTCAAGTTCTCTTACAAGTGTTACAAAGCATTAAGAAAAGATACAAGAACTTGAAATACTTATACTACAACCTACAGCCGGCCATACTTTGAAGGCCAGCTGGATACAATTGACTAGACACTAACAAAATCAATTGTAGGATCAAAAGGCATATCTGCCTTTTGACCTTGTGACTATGACATGCCATAGCTCACATCCTTTTACAATACAAAAAGGATAAAGTACATAAAGTGGAAAGTTACAGACTCAAGACCTCAATGTACAGTTACCAAAAGCATGACCCTTTTCACCAACTCATGTAAGTTGGTGACTTTACAGAGATGCAGCGGAAAAGGTGCTTTATGGAACAGTACATCAGATAAAGCATGTGTACTAAAAGTCTTCGGAAGAAATCTGTCTTCATAGGATGAGGCTTCGGAAGACTTTGTCTCTGAAGCTTCGGAAGACTTCATGTTTGGCTTCGGAAGATATTGGTCTTGGCTTCGGAAGATTTTACACTTAGTGTATTTTCTAATGCTTTGTGTAAAACTTCCGAAGCATTCTTCACTTCAGTACTTAGTGCATGTTTGCTGAGACACTTAAGCTGTTTTGGGTTGCATCAGACTTCAGGAATCCTTACAACCATTGATGGCTCTTTATGTTTTCAGAGTGGTAATCATCTTTCTTGTACCGTCTATCATGCTGATGATTTGAGTTTTATTCTTGTGTTCTTAGAGTTTATACTTCGTTCTTTGTTTGATTTTTTATTAGATTTCAGTATAAGCAGTATTTTGGGTTGATAATATCAGCTGGTTCATATCTTGATAAATATATATAAATAAAAGAATTAAATAATAAACGAGTGAACCCAAGCTTGAAAATTTCCTCACAAATTGAGCTAAAACCTTAAAAAATAAAGCTTTAAATGAGCCAGGCTCAAGCATCTTAAGTCAAAATAAGCTAATCTCAAGCAAAAGCAAAAGCAAGCGCACGCTCTAATTGGCTCGACTCGTTGACACTACTACTTATTTCTCACAAACTCTTTGTTTTTTATGTTTAAAGAAATTTTTTGAATCTTTTTCTTAAAAAAAACAATCATCACGATCCTGAAATATATAAATCTTGGAATGAAACTAAAAGTATCAAACATGTTACAATAATAATTTAGAGTAAATTATACGGGTTGTTCTTTATAAATATGTGAAATTGCATGGTATATTTTTACACTTCAACAAATACATTGGACGTGTTTTTTTTTGTTGAAAATTTTTTACACTCATTGTCTTTTGCACTAACTGGTGTTATCTTTATAAGCAGACGCATGTCAAATGACAAAATTACCCTTCATAATTACTATATTTATTAATTATTAAATCATTAAATTTTAAACACACCCCCACCCCACACCCACTCACATAACTACCCACCACCACTACTATCATCACCATTGCTCACCACCATCCCACCAGCGCCTTCAAACCCTCTACCACCACCCGCAAAGTTGATTTTTTTAGTGAACAACCAAAATCGACCAATATTACATATGCAATCAAACCAATACTTTTACATATTTTACTATTTAACCTCTATAATTCTATACTTTCAACTTTGCTACTCTATACTTTTTATCTTTTATAATTTTTTTCGTTTTACATTTCGGTCTAGATTTTTAGAGTTAACACGCCATAACGCGTGCGTGTGGTTCGACGTTGTTATGTCTAATTTTTTTCATTTAACAACCTTGTAGCAACGTGTGGGTCCTAGATCGACTTGGTTATTGTTTTTAATGTTTTACGTTTTGCGTGTGTGGTTCAACGCTTTTACGTCTACTTTCCGTTCAATTTTATTTCTTTTTTAATGTGAGCTCTTTTGGTGTTGGTGATCGCCGACGATGGAATGACATTGATGTTATCTGACATGGTTTTACACCCACCGCTGCAATACGGGATACTTAATATTAGTTACTCTAATTTAGAAGTGTTTTGCAACATTACTACAAACCAAAAACTCTACAGGACTAAAAGCACACATTAACAAAGAAAAACAGGATTTGGAAAAATCAAACAATTAAGAACTGTCTTCAAAAACTTAAACAATAGTCAGTATCTCCTTGCATAGTATTAACACCATGAGAACATGTATGCTTCACGTTCACACGCATCTTTACTTTATTAAACCATGAACATGAACATCTTTTTCTTCAAAGAATCCTTTAATAAATATCATTTAATGAAAGGTTAGTTCCATTAATTCCCAAGGTTTAATCAATTTGATGTAATAATCAAGAATTTCCTTACCGTAAAAAATTATTTTATCATAGACTCATAGTTTATATTAAAATGAACAATCTCTTAAACCGTTTAATAAATCTCAAATTAGGGCTGATAATTTCTGATGCAGACTTGTTAACATAACACAACAAGAAGTTAACAGGCTTCATGTTTGAGCTAAGAATGTTTCGTGTCATTAACAGGTCAACGCGTTTACGATATGATAAAAATCGTGTCTAAATAGGTTAAACACTTGTTGATTGATTAATGACCTGTTAATAACCTGTATATACATGTTTTTAATTCTTAGTTGAAAATCCTATACCCGGCAAAATGGGCGGGTCGGGTCGGGCAGGATAACAGGTCAGGATGGGTTCGGGTTAAGATGGACTATTTTAATAATGGGTTATTTTGGTTTGGGTTAGGATGGGTTTTGACTAGACCTGGCAAATTCAACCCAAAAATTAAATTTTGGGCTTTTATGGGCATTTATTAGTAGGTGCTGGGTTATTTTGGGTCGTATGTAACTTTTTGTTGGGTTTGTATGGGCTGAATCAAATTGTACAAACAATATTGACGGGTCAAGATGGGTAGCCATTATTTTTTCATGGGTCACAATGGGCTTTTAATAAAGAGAACCGCATCGTTTTCATGGACGATTGGGATTCGGTGGCTAGCTATGTCCCGTCGCAATACCACCAAACATATCCACTTAGTGCCACCGCAAGCTCTCTCGTTCGGTCGTTCCCCTGTTGCTAGTTTCTATGGATCTGATTCTACTTTGAAGCCATGGATTCAATAGGGAGAAACGGTAATGCATCTAGTCCCAACGAAGAAACAAAAATGCCGGTAACTATCACAATTCTGGTCGTATACAAACTGTTAATTCGAAAATAAATCAACAATTGAACGCGAGTATTGATTCGGTTTATGGGGGTTTGAATCCTAGACATGGGATTTGATTCAATGTTGGGGCTTAACATGATTATGCTGCAAAAATGGAAGATAATGATGATGAATTTGAAGGTTGTAAGTCAATTTCGTAGAACCCCACGTATTATCTTCACAAAACTGCACAACATGATTTCAGTATATTCATCATAGCAACGATGCAGTAATCTATCAAAATTTAGAGCAAAATTAGTTTGGACTTTAATCAAAATCATAGTTATTGGGTGAAAATGCTGAAGATGTTGATGATGATCTTGGAGGAGATGATGTTTGGGCGATGATAAATATGAGTTTTCAAGGGGGATAAAGAGATTTAAAACAGGCTGCAACTTTCTACCGAGTCAAAATAAGAACAACAACAATTTGTTTTTATTGGATTGGCTTCAAACCCATTCTGACCCGTATCATTTTTGGTCAAAACTATACCCGGCAAAATGGGCGGGTCGGGTCGGGCAGGATAACAGGTCAGGATGGGTTCGGGTCAGGATGGGTTCGGGTTAAGATGGACTATTTTAATAATGGGTTATTTTGGTTTGGGTTAGGATGGGTTTGAATCCTAATCCCCATGGGCGGCCTAGAGGAGGGGCAAAGCGGGCGACCGCCCAAGGCCCAATCTCCTCAGGGGGCCCAAAATTTTTAAAGTTTTTCTATATTATATATGTTTGTATATATATATTTTTAAAAACAACTATAGGCTATTAAAAACCCAATAGTAATTTAATTATGTTGACATATTGAAACTTAGGTTCCATTAGCATTTCAATAAGTTTAGTACACTATCAGTTATTCAATCTAAACTCATTTCAAAAACTTTAGAAGTGTCTTACGATTCACTTAAGTATATCAATTGATTATTTTGCCACAACGCTTTTGTATATTAGTAAAACAATTATTTTCATAGATTTTTTACATACATGTTATTATCTTTATATTATAGGGGCCTATTTTCTTTTACTTGCCTAGGGCCCAAAATTTTTCGAGGACTTTCAGAACCGGCCTTGCTAATCCCATTTGACATTTTTTCCGATCGACGCTTCCATTCCTTTAACCTCCAAGTACTCAAAATCGGTTTCAACTTCCATAGACCCCATCGACAATCGACCATTGTATGGTTCAATGCTTGATTCCTTCTACCTTCAAGTCGATTCCACTGGCTCGACGACAGTTTCCGTTCCAAGAACTGTTTGTTCGGTAATAGTCTTCTCATAGTTTACAAAGTTTTCTTCCTTCACGACTTCACATACCAATCGCCCATCAGTCAACCACTACTTTGTGAAGCTTCTCAAGTAGTAGTGTGGTATTATAATACTTGTATTATCTCAGTAGTTATTGCGTCATGAATTTGACATTATATTCAATGATACATACAAGATTATTGTTTCATGAATTTAACATCAGGTTCCTATATATGTAATATTTACATTTGTTTCTAAATAGGTAATTTGTGTTAACCTGTTTTAAACATGTTCGTATTCGTGTTTAAAAAAAATAATAAACACGATAAGTTATTATGTCGTGTTCGTGTCTAGCATCTCAGGTCGTCATGTCTTATTGTGTTGTGTGCAACCTGTTATGCAAATGATTGTGTTTTTTCACGCCCTATGAAAACCCTAACTTCAAATCTTTAACACAATTTATAACATATAAAGATATACAGATGCCGTTAAAAAAGTATATATATATAAAATCAATCTTGTTAAAGTTGACTTCTCAACATCTTGAAAATTTGTTATGGCCAAAGTTATATTCCTAACATTTCCGGTAATGATCTTATACATATGAAAAACATTCAAACAAATCAAAATAAAATTGTTCTAACAATTCAAAAGTAGCTATCGTTAAAGTTGTCTTTCCAACATCTCTCATGATGATAATATATATCGTTTTAAAAATAACTCTAGAATCAACAGTTCAAAAATAGCTCTAGCTAAAGTTGTCTTTCCAACACCTCTCGTGATAATAATATATATTGTTTTAAAAATAACTCTGGAATCGGCAATTCAAAAATAACATTAGCTAAAGTGGTTTTTCCAACACCCCTCATGATGATAGCATATATCGTTTTAGAGATAACTCTGGCCAAAGTTGTCTTCCCAACATCTCTTGTAATGATAATATATAACATATCAAAAATAGCTCTGGCCAAAGTTGTCTTCCCAACACCTCTTATATTGATCCCTATCATGCGAGCATCATTCAAACAAATGAAACGAAACTCAAGTGAGTATCGTTTAACAGTTGTTCAAATGAATTTAGCTTCATGCCTGTAGAACATTCAATTCAATTAGTTCTAATATTAAGGAATTTGGTGTGTCACTATAGCAAATTAATATCTTATGTTCCATAGCAGTGTCAAAATCCCACAACGCAATTTGTAAAAGTATGATGATCTCTTTACATCAAGTCATAAAACTTTTAGTTCAATAAAATATTTATGGTTTTTTAAAACTCTAACTTGTATTATCAATACCATTATCATTATCATGCTTCCTATGCAACCTTTCATTAATGTAAACCGAAAATGAATGAACAGAACTTAATTAAAGAATATCATAGAGTTCTTCAAGAAATTACCCATCTCCGGGATCATTTTTCAGTTATCATTCCGTCTAAGACACTCCATAATCTTTACGAGCTCAAAAGACTTCAAAATATCTGAACTTTGAGTCTTCAATGGATTTAGAAAGATAAATTCTTCTATCTTTCATCATCCTTGTAAGTGTGAAGATCATAGTTGTCAAAGACAGAACTAACACGATGTGGGTGTCTTCACATCTAAAGCTCAAGAACACGTCATCAATACCAACAACTTCTTTAACATATGATCCTGAAGCAGACGCCACTGAAGGTTTGCTCGACATATCCGAGTAAACCTCATCTTGGTACCCCTAAAACACAAATAATAATAACAACTAAATATCATCATCATCAACCTAAAGAGCTACTAATAACATGTGAATATGTATTACAAAATCGAAGTAAAAACAACGTAGTACCGATTTAGAGTACGATGGTTGTAACGGTGTTGACGGCGAATTTTAGTAACGATGGGGATAGTGTTAATTGTTAGGGTTATGATGAGAGTTATGATCGAAATGAGAGTTTAAATAACCAAAGGTTGGTTAGAACTTGTGGTGGAAATGAGAGCATACGGTCATTTTAACTTTGTTTACTTTTTAGTATTTGTTTTTTTCTTTTTAAATAGAGATGAATGGATTTTAGGTGAGTATTTAAGATTCCTTTATTTTCCTGCATAAGAAGACAAGTACTTTAATTAATAATTTGAAAGGGAGCGTTAAGTAATAATAAAAGAGTTTGTCTAGTGATGGTAACTAGAAATTATATGTCGTTATGTGCAATATTTTGGTGATATATTTACATTTGTATAGTTAAATACGTGAAAGAAACGCATGATGTGGTGTCTGTTTGGTTTTGAAGATTAAAACATAAATAAAAAAAATTATATGACAGTATTAATGTTTTTCAGTCGGTGTTAGTTTCATTATTCATGATGTCAATATAATACAATCAAGGTACTAGTGGCACAACCAAAACTATTCAAACTACCCAAATTCATCAACCAATGATGTATTGTCATCTAATTTTTACTATACAAATTTATAGGAGCACAACCTATACTGCTCAAATTATCATTTTTACCCAATTAGTCATGGTTGTCTCTCGGCTTCACAACCTGATACTACCAACTTGCAGACCCTACCTGAACCACCGACGACAGTGTTACCAAATTACCTGAAGCCTATTGCCAAGGGTGCCCGAGTACTCTTAAAAACTCTACTTTCACACTCGTCATTCTCTCTTTCTTTAATTACTTTTGACACCTGTACTTTATCAATTTTTCTAACATTCATCTCTACAATTTTCTCCCATGGAATACACACGTTAGCACCGGTTGTCAATGGCTCCATATGTAATATAAGTATATGATTAATCGAATGACTTAACAATTTAATGTGATGATCAAGTGTGGTCATATCGGGTGGGGGATTGGAACTTAGGCCTCGTTTGGTTCACAGAACTCTCAGGAATTGGAAAATTTCCATCCATAATCATGTTTGATTGGTCAACCGATGGAATGAGAATTGTAAAATTTTCCCTCATTCATTGAAATTCACATTCTTTCCACTTACCCATGGAATGTTTAACAATCCAATGGAATGTTCAAAATTAAAATTCCAATTTCACTCAAAATTGACCAACCAAACACGTTATTATTTTTAACAAGATTCCAATTCGAATTCCAATTCCAATTCCAATTTCAATTCCTTTGTAAAACATTCTGCGAACCAAACGTCCCTTAATGTATAAGTGAAATTCCATATTCCACAATAATAAAGTTGTGGTTCAAAAGTAAACTCACTCAAGGTGAAAATCGTCTAGAAAAATTCTAGACATTGCCAAAAAAAAGGTAAAAAAATGCGGTCATGTCTCATTTATCCTTCAATCACTTTTCATTATAAATTTAATACACATGTGTGGTACTGATGTATTTGACCAAATGTATAAACCCAAAAGACATAACAAAGCATCCACTCATCAAAAGTTGAGTACTTTTAACGCTTTTATTAAAAAAAAGATGCAATAAGAACAAAAGTTGGGTCCTAGTCTCTTGAAAAGTTGGTTCGTGGATGCTTAAAAAACCACCATTATTCTCAAAAACAGGTGCACTCAACTTGATATTTTTTTTAATAGTAATTTTTAGATTTTCAAGAGTAAATACATCATAGTCTTCAATTTAGAGTAAATTACACGGACAGTCCTTGAGGTTTGTGATTATTGCAAGTTCAGTTTTTACTTTTAAAAAATTACAGATCTGGGCCTGAACTATGCAAAGAGTGCATGCTGACAAACCCTGTTACTAACAAATGTTAAGTTTCTCTGTTAAATGTTTAAAAATGATAAAAATACCCTCTAAACATTTATCACACCCACCCACCCACCCTTTTCTCCCCCATAACTATTCCGGCAGGCCCACTGCCACCTCCGACGACAGTCCGGCAGCCACCACCATCATCTTCATCTCTCCACATCATCATCACACCATCTCACTCTAAACTCTTTTTCCTCTAACCACCACGAGCACCAACCCATCCCTTTCTTTTTGCGTGACAACATTACTATCTAGCACGTGTCAACTTTGTTTATTATCTTATATAGTTGTTATTATTTCATTTATCATTTATCTTTTAAGTTTGTTAGTTATTTATCTATGAATGTGATAATTATTTAAGTTTTGTGTGTTAGCTTTATCATTAAGAGCTAAACATTCTTGCAACTCTCCCACTTTGTGTACTCCATACTTATTTTCTTCCAAATAGTATGATTCTTAAGTTGGGTCACTTGAAAATTCCTCTCGCTAATCGGCTAGCTAACGGTAGTCACTTGCATAATACTGGAATCGAACTCCAACACTAGTACCGAGCTCTTTGGTTTGATAACTGGAGAGGATAGGCGGTGAGAGAGAGCGACAATATGAGAGGACACATTTTCAAGATTTTGTGTGGAATGTAAAACTTAAGGTTTCAAGTTATATATATATATATATATATATATATATATATATATATATATATATATATATATATATATATTTGTATCATTTGTAAAATATATATCTATTTGTATCATTAAAGACTTTTAGCTAAGCTGATAGTAGCGACTACACATCCATATATAGCATGTGGGACTTAGACCATCACCAATGGTGAAATCAAAAAAGGGGTAACTTTGTAAAATAGTAACCAAGTTTTAAAATTGTCCTAAGTAGGTCACTCATAAACTTTTTTGTTCCAATTAGGTCACTAAAGTTTATTTTGATGTTTCAATGCTATGTATTTAACTTGAATAGCAAGTGAAAAACTTAAAAAATATAAGTTTGGGTGAGTGATGGTGATCGAAGATGTTGGGTGGGTGAAGGGTCACAAGTGATGGAGTCGAAGGTGATGAGGCGGTTTTGGGTGGGTTGCAGATGAGGGGGGGGTTTTGGGTGGGTTGCAGATGAGGGGGGCGGGGATTTAGGTGGGTTGCAGATGTTTGGGGCTGCGATGGTGTGGGGGGGGGGGGGGGAGGGGGGACGAGAGTGATGGTGTGGTCGGAGGTGGTCAAAGGTGGAGGGAGAGGAGTGTTCGAAGGTGGAGCTGTGGAGGAGAATGGTGATCGATGGTGTAGGTAGAGGGAGATGATTAGAAAACAATTACCTGCTAATCAGGTCAATTACATAGGATTAGAACATCAAACCAAAGTTAAATGACCTGATTGGAACAGTTAGAAAAATGAGTGACCTGATTGGAACACCAACAAAACTTTGTTAATATTTTGTGAAGTTTTCCCAATCAAAAAATACTTAAAAACACATATAGTCAGCAGTCACATAAAAAAACCACTCATTCTTCAAAAAACCCAAAAAACCTCTCCAATAGTAAAACTTAAAAACACCTAAAAACAACCACATCATTGTCACCTTTTACATTTATTTTGAATTATCAATCTTATATATAAATATAAAATATACATAAAATATTTATATGTCTTTTGCTAGATGGAAGTTTTAAAACTTTAAAAACTTAAAATAGTAAAGTTAAATACTTTTTAGAGGGAGATTTTAAAATTTTAAAATTTGGAATTTAAACTTTAAATTTAATAAATAATAATTTATTGTAAAAAACTAAAAATTAAAAATTAAATTTTAAAAATTAATTTACTGTTCAGGCGCATGAGCACTCTTCCGACGCATGAGCACTGTTCAGACGCTTGGACACTATTCAGGTGCATGAGGTTGACCTGAGACGCCCAGCACTTAAATTAATAATAAAAAACTAAATATTTTATTAATATAAATATTTTATTTTTTTTAATATTAAAACCCAACCCTTGCCCACCCTGAAAATGTCAGATGTTTTTTGGTGTTTATCTCTATTAATTTCTACCTTCAATAAACAAACCCCGCAAATGATTCTTGGTCTAAAAAACGGATGATATGACGTTTTTAATGGCTAAAAACGTCTTATTGGAGATGCTTTTAGATTTAATCAAGTCAAAATTGGTTTAGGAAGTCAAACAATCCTAATATAATCTGACTAAGTAAACACACATTTTCAAGAAAAATATTATTTGAAAGTCAAATAGTCGAAAGACACCATGCTCCAAAAGCTATCATTGAAAATAAAGGACACTATTTTTATAAATAAAGAAATGATGAGATTCACTATAAAAACATACATCATCATGATCAGTTATGGATGTCATAGTATCATGATCACAAAAAACTTCAGGATGTTAACATTGTTTTGGCTTATTTCATGAAAATACAAGGATAGAAGGTCTTGACTCTAAATTGATCCACACTTGATAGAACTAAAAAAGGGAACACAAAGTTTATAATGCTGGTTATATATCAAAATATGATTCATAATAGATTTTATTGAATATGGTAAAAGTGTATATGAATAGTTAACTAAGTATTAAGCAAGTATTAATGAAATATTGAGGACTTGAATAGAATTGTCACACATAAGGTGAAGAGAAATGATTATGATTTATTTATAACTTAAGAGTTTGACAAGTTACCAAAAGCTCCAAAGCTTAACCGGTGATACATATGTAACTTGTACGAGTAATGTAAGAGTGGAGGAAAGAGAAATCATATTTTTATAGAAAGGAGAGAGAATGTCTAGAAAACTGATGTAAGAACTAGTCAATAGGAATAAACAACTGTAACGGATATAGTCTTGTATACCTTGTTTATGATTACAAAATCACAAACATGTTTACATTTGTGATTATTTGTCTTCTTCTAAATTTTCACTCACATTTACTCATCTGATGTTTTATTAACCTTAGAGGAGGTGGAGCCGATTCTCGCATCAGGTCTGGACATACCGTGAAGGCGTCCCTGATCTCCCGCTTCACTCCGTCCCTTATATCCTCTCCCACTCTTTATACATTTTCCTCTACCATCAGAGAACACCGTATCATGCCCGGGGTGTGGCTACGGGAAGAAAAATAAGTCATGTCCGATGAATTTTCACTGGGCTTCACCGCTCTTTTTCTTTTTCTTTTTTTTTGGGTCAAATCGAAGAACCAAAGAAAAACCAAGACGACTGCATACAAAATAAAGAAAAACAGAGAAAAGAATATGTTGTGTCTATCCGCAGATCCCGGGACAACTCCCACCCCTCTCAATGACTACGTCCCGCAATCATCCCGCGGCCCCGCTACATTTGCCGACGTGGATTCACCTTCCCACTAGCCAGGAAGTGCTAGACACCCCACCCCCTTCAATTTTTTAGCCGTTTATGATTCAACATGTGCTTTGATTTAGGGCCCACACTTTTCTCAAAAAGCTACACTCAACGTGGGTCCAAAATTAGCTGGATCATAAAGAAAAAAACCTCATTTTATTTCTTCTTTTTGTATTTTTGTATGATGATTATCACTCCACTTCACTTACTTTCATAATTATTTCTAAAATTTGTCGTTCGATTGTACTCTATTTTCCTAAATGTTGGATTTATTGGTGGTCAAAATTAAGTTGATTAGCACATTCTGTGAATTATTTCATTTGGGTATCAACTGAAACTTTCATATTGGATCTTCATTTGGGGCTTTTGAGTTTAATTTCAGTTCTTGATCATGACCTGAAGAAACACTAATAAAGGTTTAGTTTAATTTTCTTTAACAGTTGATATGATTGGTAGTTATAGCTGATTATTTCTTAGTTAATTCATGTGCAGAAGATAGAAAAATCTTATTTTTGAATAGAAATTGTTAAGAGATCACTTAAATCAAGAGTTGTAAAGATGCACAAAAATACAAAGTATGCACAATTGCAAACTCACATTGATTAGCCATTGAAAATATCATCCAAATGCTTACAATTGTGCAGCTGTTGTTAGTTGATACTATTTAAGCATAATAGTTGTTAAAGAAAACAAAAACACAAGCACATAATATTTGGTTTGTTAATCAAATGTGACTATTTTGTTCAAAATCAAGTAATATGATTGGTGTTATATCTCACATTGACATTAAAAAGTTATATGTACTTAAATCTCCATCATTTGAACTTCATATTTCATGAAACCATACCACATTGATGTTATATCTCACCATTGACTGTATACGATGTTTTCGGGTGTTCTTGTGTAGGCCTACTTATTCGACAATGAGTTCCAAGAGAAATTTGTCGCGTTAAGAACAACTTTTCATCAGCTTTTGTTTATCTCCTCTAGAGTTTCATCATTTATATTATTGAAGGCGAAGTGTTATGATCCGATTTGCAGTTAAGCTTGTTTGAGTGGAGCTAATATTAGAACTGATGGCTATATTACTGTTCATTAACAGTCTGTATGTTTTGATGGTTACAATGCATCTGAAAAGCCAAAAGTGACCATTCTGATTTGAGATCAGGGTCGCGTTACATTGGTCTGTTTTTTGCAAGCGTTGATTTCATAGTCGATTGATAATGGCACCAATGACCTTTTCTAGTCCAAAGCTTGAATCTTTTTTTTTTATAATTATTTTCTTTGGTTTTTTGTTTGGAAACAAGTAGATAGTTCAATACAAGAACATGTTGATGCAAAATGCTAGGTTTTTACAGGGAATTACATGCTTAAATACATCTCTGTTAATGACTTTCAACATAAGATTTCATAAAGATTCTATGACTTGATTAAAAATGCAATGGAATTTTGAAAAATTGTTGCTTTTTTCACAATAATCACCGAGTTAACCCGAGTCAACCAGGTTAAAGGTGCCTATCCACAAGCTGAGTCAAGTCACTGGCTCAAAATGCTTAAGCTGTCACATAAAACATGGGCCCATGGATGTAACCATTGTTGTTAGTACATCTTCTACTTGCAAAAATTTGCAATATTAATAAGTTAGGCCCAATTCAATATTATCATACCCTCACATACCTTAGCTACACACACTAGAGTGTGTTTGTGTGTGTGTGAATCAATGGAGGTTTCATGGGAAACAAGTGTGACAGATTCAATCAACACCATTTACCTTCTGTTTTCAGCTTACTTGGTGTTTGTGATGCAATTGGGCTTTGCTATGCTATGCGCGGGCTCGGTTCGGGCCAAGAACGCGATGAACATTATGTTGACGAATGTCGTGGATGCCGTCGTTGGCAGCCTATCGTATTTCCTATTCGGGTTCGCGTTTGCATTTGGGGGTGGGTCGGGCTCGAACCCGTTTATTGGTACTCAGTACTTTGCTTTGAAAGACATCCCCTCAAGTTCTTATGACTATAGTTTCTTTCTTTATCAATGGGCTTTTGCTATAGCGGTTGCGGGGATCACGAGTGGGTCGATAGCGGAGCGAACCCAGTTCAGCGCGTATCTTGTTTTTTCTTTTTTCCTTACCGGGTTCGTTTACCCGGTTGTGGCCCATTGGGTTTGGTCTTCTGATGGCTGGCTTAACCCGGCGTCAACAAGCTTGTTATTCGGGTCGGGTTCCATTGACTTTGCGGGTAGTGGTGTGGTGCATTTGGTTGGTGGGGTTGCTGGGCTTTGGGGCGCGTTAATAGAAGGGCCACGAGTGGGCCGATTCGATGCTTTCGGGAAGCCCGTTCAAATGCGTGGCCACAACGCCACTCTAGTGGTGCTTGGAACATTCTTGTTGTGGTTCGGATGGTTCGGGTTTAACCCCGGGTCATTCAACAAGATTCTTGTATCGTATCCCGATAGTTTCGACCAAGGTAACTGGACCGCAGTGGGCCGAACAGCAGTTACAACAACGCTATCCGGGTCAACCGCGGGCATTGTAACCCTGTTCGGCCGACGCTTACTTGTGGGCCACTGGGACGCCTTAGACGTCTGCAACGGTGTGCTCGGTGGCTTTGTCGCCATCACATCAGGTTGCTCGGTAGTGGAGCCATGGGCCGCTATAGTATGTGGTTTCTTCGCGGCCTGTGTTCTTATTGGGCTCAATATCGTAGCCCTAAAGTTCCGTTACGACGACCCACTAGAGGCGGCCCAATTGCACGGTGGATGTGGGGCTTGGGGGTTGATATTCACGGGCTTGTTCGCGAAAGAGGAGTTCGTTATCCAAACCTACAACTCGGGTAGTTTAGGGATAACGAGGCCGTACGGGCTTTTCTTGGGCGGGGGTTGGGGCCTGATCGGGGCCCAAATCGTTGAAGTCGTGACGATATTGGGCTGGGTCAGTGTGACAATGGGCCCATTGTTTTATCTTCTACACAAGTTGAGGATATTAAGGATATCAAGTGATGAAGAGGTTGCTGGGCTTGATATTTCAAGCCATGGTGGTTATGCATACAATGCATATTCAGAAGATAGTGGGCCTCAAAGGTATGGTGATTACCTAAGGCTTCAAGAACAATCTTAATATTATCAATTTGTTTGTGATTATGTTTTTTTTTAATTTATTTATGGTGTTGTTTGATGTTAATCCTATTGTGTTACAAAGAAGAAAAAAAACAATAAAGAATTCTTTGAGAAAAAAAGGACAGAAAGAGCCAAACCAATAGTGCTACTATTAAACCAATTCAACAAACTAATAGTAAAATAAAAAAATATATGTACATGTGTCATCAGAAGAATAAAGGGAAAAACCCAAAAACAAAAAACTAAATATTTTTTAAACTAATAGCAATTCTAAATGTTGTCATGTAATAGTTATACTCGAATATTCACTTTTTCTCTCATAACTTTAATCCTATCAGTACATGTTTAAGATCATGTATTACAAGAACAACAATTGCGTATAAGAGTTTAATCGTATATTTATCAATAAATATAAGCTTGGTGTAAGTTAGCTAACACAATTCAAATATTCAATGCATTATATTCTATATTTTTATACTTCGGTTTTTCATTACAAAATGTCTTAAAAAATTACATATCTATAGTTTATTCAAATAGCATGTCATAATTTAGTTTATAATTTATGAAGATTATAATTTAATCTTTAAGTTAAATGAGCCAACGAGCGAGCCACGAAACGAGCTGACATTTGCTCGGGCTCGGCAGGAGCCAGTTGGCTCAAAAGCTTGGTTCGTGTATAAACGAGCTGATTTCTAGCGAGTGACGAGCCGTGAACTTTATGAATGACCCTAAGTCATAATCATACAAAGCCACAAAATAAAAACTACCTAAAAAGGTTTATATCATCATCAGTCAGTTAGTCTTCCATTTGCTTCTATCATTCTTCTTCAAGATCTAGCCGTCATGAAGGAAGATCCCGACATTGATCTATGCATGAAGGAGAAGCAAAAAATAACAACAATAATAATAACAACGTAGAGCAACATGAGAGTGACATGTGACCTTATTGGAAGAAGATGGGTGACAGGTACCGTAGATATCCACACTGACTAAATATATAATAATATATGAATTTTCGGTCCGGTAGTAGAATTTTTTTAATAAATATAGAGTCCGCCCCCCTTAAAATAGTTTACTTTCGCCCCCGCCCCCACTAAGCTTTGTTTCAAGCTCCGCCACTATCTTATACCATCTTTTACCGTCAAATATTCAAATGTCTAACGTGGCACCTCAAACTTGACTTTATACAAGTAATAAAAATAAGATGCCCTTTTATGTCAACTATTTAAATTACTCGTCCAAAGTGTCATGTTTATACAATAACTATTTAAAATCATTCATTTAGTTTTCCTGTTTCACCAAATTAGTTATTTTTCAACATAAACCTTATAGAACCCTAAATCAAGACGTGTTATTAAAATTTATGTCAATTATGCATATAATAATTGTGGACATTAAAGTTGATGCCATAAATATAGAGAACTCAATTTAAGATCTGGCAAATGCTTTCTAGTTTTGTGGGCTCTGTAATGATGCCATAAACGTTTATTATAATTATTACTAGTTTTAGTAAACCCGTGTATTACATGGGTTGAAAAAATAAAATATTAAATAAAATAAAATTTTATTAATTATAAAACAATATTTTAAAATATACAACTAAAATTACGTATGAGTAAAAATATAAGTAATAAACAATGATATCAAATTTTATCAAAGTTTTATATGAGAAAACCATTGATATGTACATGAGTTTAAAATTTTAATTTAATAACCTAACGTGACAATTAAACAAAGTAAAATATTGACTAATCTCGTCTCGAACAATTGTAAATGACAAAAAACGTAAAATATGATGGTGTAAGTAAAATTGTATGAAATTTTACTAAAGAAAGAACCTCATAGAAAGAAGGGTTCATAATGCTTTTTCGTACTAATTATAACATATAATCATGCAATATTTAGTTGAGTTTACTATTAAACTTACGCTTAAATGATAATACAACTAAGCATGGACAATGCAAAAAATCAATCAAAAGAACCTTCTAAATTTCATATTAAAAAATGACTACTCTATCTTTTAATAGACTTGATTAAAGAGTTATACCTTAATAAAAATTATTACAATAAAACTGGATAAAAAGAAAACAGAAAAATCTAATAAATTAAAGAAACCACTTATAAAATAAAATAAAATATTTCTAACAAAATAAGCACACGTTTCAAAATTAGTTAAAACATCTTAAATTTGGAAAATAATGATTTTGTTGATGGTAACAAATAAAAAAAGAAAAAAAAAGAGACGTTAATAAAATAAAAGACAATCGAAAATATTGATGTCTAATTTAAATAATAGTATTTTATTTTAATTTCTAAAACAAATTCTTTGTTTTTACTAATAGTAGTTTCTTTAGAAAAAAAACATATAAAACATTATAATTGGTGTGCCTTTAAGTTGTACTATATAATTTTAAAGTAAACATTTATTTTAGAATTATGACTTAATTTTGTCTTTCAAAAAATAAAGATTTGATAAGAAGATAATTTTAAAAATTAACCAATAGAGTTTAGTAGAAGTAAAAAAGTAAGAGATATATGTTATTTAGTTTAAAATAAAAGGTTTTTAATTTATATCCTGTTAATTTTGGAAACAAAATGTGTTTTTAAAAAATTTAATACAAAAATGGTAGATTTAATTCTTTTGGGCGGGAAAAAATATTTATTATTAAATGTCAAAATGATATGTGGCATTAGATATGTCTAAAAAGTAACATATGACAAACCTAGTTATCTTTTTATTAGAGTAGTAGGATAGGTGTCATGCAAAAATCTAAGTTTTTTAGAAAGGTCCACTAATCCCAACTCCTTCATCCGCATTCTTACACTTATGTAGCAGCTTGGGTATTCATTATTTTTAATGCCGTTCAAAATTAGGATGTAGTTTCTTAACAAAAAAGTATTTATGGATATAAGTTGTAAGGATGACTACCGTTGAAATGGATGAAAACATAACATATATATTTTTGTTATTAAAGATATTAGTTTTAACACAGACTCACTTAAAATCATGTAAGTCGAGGCTACAACGTGAATATATACAAGTTGAACTGATTGCAATATATTAACCGAATAACAGGTTGTTTAGTTTTTAAATGGATTGGGGTTTCTAAGTGAATAGTAATGAATGGGTGGGTTTTAAACGAGTTCTAACGGATTGGCGGGTTAAATGTATAGTGAATAAAAATAATGACAAATGAGTTAACATTTTCAGCCAAACGGGGATTTTTTTTATTTTTTTATTTTTTTTATTTTGGAGTTTTCTATACTTTCGCATGTTATGCGTATTTTCAGCTTATATTTAACTTTTAAATTTTGTTTACTTTTAATTTTATGTATACAATAACATTTAGAAATATTTTGTTTTCATATAATTTTTTTATATTTGTTTGGATATGAAGTGTGTTTAAAACCAGGACGGAGTATATTTATTTTTCATTTTTAAGTTCAACGAGCAATGTTGCCGTTGCGGCGTGACCGCCAGTTACGTCGCTTTTGTGAAGATCGTTACACGTGTTGCGACATGGGCCCTTACACACTTATGTACATAAAAGAAACATATCATTAAAAATTAATAAAACCACACCGACCTTTGTAATTAAAATTATACTAATTTGGTTTTTTTATGTATAATGTTTTCTGAAAAAAATATTTATGTCATTGCATGGCATTATAATATAATAAAGTCTTTTGTAATATACTTTTTTTTTTCTCGATGGATGTATTTAATATATACTTTATTTTGTTATACATATTTGATTTTGAAGTTACAGGGTATCATGTTATTATATTTTTGTTATATACAACTTTATTTTATATATTATCGTCTTTCCATACTTTATGACTACATTTGGTTTACATCTTTTGTTTCCAAGTTTGTATTTTCTTAAATTCAGCACATATATAATATTTCCTTTTTACTTGTTCTTGTTTTCTTTTCCGTTATCTCTAATGGTTTCGTTTTTATATTGTATAGTTCCGCATGTTATCAACGCGCCAGTTGTTGTGTATTATTTATTTTTATCAAGGTTTAAACGTTTTTTTTTGTTTGAAGGGTTTCTTTGAGGTTTTACATATTATCAATGCTCTCGCTGTAACATGTGATTCTATATATATATGTTATGCTTATATATATAAAGTTTCAAAAACATTAATTGTTTTATGATTTAAAGCGCCGCAACTTACGAGTCTTAAAACTAGTTTCCAATATTACTCACAACTTATTTCCTTATAAATCCAACAATGTTGTCCCGGCCACCTAAAATGATTAAAGCAACAACCTATAAAATATGTATATTAATAAATCATATCGTATTATTCCGTATTTTGTGAGGTGTAAAAAAGTGTCGTCCATTTCCCACGTGATTACCACGAAGATTGTCTTTTAAGATATTTATAATTAATTCTTAGCCCTTGTTAGTCAATTGTAATGAGCTCCTAATCATTCACCGAATATATAATTTGGAAAGTTTTACATAAAAAAGGAGTTAACATGACATGTTATTTAAAGTAATAATAATACTACTCTACATTATTATAAGCTACTATTCGTTCACTTTAACTAACAGATCACTTTAAAATCTCACATCATATAAAATTAATAATAGTAATAATAATAATAATTCGAAATTAAACCACATGGCTTTATATTATAGATCGAACCCCACATGTAAGTGTAATCCACAAAGATGCAAAAAAAAATCTATATTATGGTTTCAGTTGATTAATACTCTCTTTTGCATCAACAATGACACATATAAAATTTGGGTTGGTGGTCGTCATTCGCAAGTCTTTGGTTGGTCGTCGTCTTGACCTCATTGGTATTGTTGATTTTCGTGGTTGTGGCGGTGGTCGTGGGACTACTAGAACCATCCGGTGGCCACAACTTGATAAAATTTGGGTTAATTTCAATGACAAGACTCGATAAACTAAAATTACTCAAACACCGACCTCCAATTAATTTAAAACCTCATAAAATATTAACAAATACAAAATAATTAGTTTGGATGATAAAATCCAATTTAAAAAGATATTTTTGATAACTTAAGTTTTAGTTAATTTTACATCTAACTCATTTAATTATTGACTTGTTAAAGACTATTTAACTAAATCCAATTGACCAATTAATAATTTATTCCAAATTTTAGTTTAATAAATCATTAAAAATAAATTTTCATTTATCTTATTAGTTGATCAGTTGATAAATTGTTTTTAGATTGTTTGATTAGTGGATTTCTATATTAGATTGTTCGACCTCCATTAAAAAAGTTTCAGGGTCTAACACTGTCCGTAGTTCGAAATAGGTTGATTACTAGTTATATATAACCGAATAAATCGTGATAAGCTTACTCCACATCATATACATAGATATAGAAAACTATAAATAGTTACAAATAACATATATAGTCATAGTTGTAATAATGTGACAATAAAATAGCAAACAAAATGAATTTTCTTTTTTACTTTTTATCACTTCCACCATACCGTCTGTTTCTTTTCTGATAAACCTTCAACACCTCAATAAAATCGGTCTTGTTAAACCGTAAAGCGTCTTTTTCAACAAAACATATTTCAGAATAAGCAGATTGCCACAACATAAAGTTGCCAAAATTCGATCTCCCGCCTGTTCGAATCACTAAGTCGGGGTTCGGGTACTCTGAGAACTTCGTCTCGAGCTCTCGTTCGAAAAGGTTTTCGTCGATTTCTTCAGGTTGTAGTAAGCCATCACTAACCTTTTCTGCAAGAGCCATGCAGGATTGTAGTATGTCAAAATATCCTGTATAATTAACTGTTTCGATAATATGAAGTGATCGGTTGTTCTTTGTAGCTTCTTCCAGCTGTGTAATGAATTCTAGCATCGATTCGGGGATGGTTTTCCGATTGCCGATTACTGAAACCTTAATATCATTCCTACATGTAAGAAACCATCAGTTTTAAATTTTGTAACAAGTTTGTGCATTAAAATTTGTTTTTCATCGTAATTTAACAAAAAGTTAATAAAAACTAACATGTTTGGATACTGATATCTCATTTTAGTTTAACATAATAGTTTACGAAAGTTAGTTTTAACGACTAAAATCGTTATAAAGTCATGTCACTTAAGATCTGTGTAATTAACTATTATTAGTATTATTATTTTTTGTTTCTTGACTTGAAAGTTAAATATGTATGTAGTTAATAACCTTGATAGCTCTTCAAGATCTGATTTTGTTATGATCATTGTAAAGTCATCCCCATCCTGCATTAAAGTTAATAAATAAATATTACATGAAATGAAGTTCAAATGGAAATGATTTATGGGTAATTAAGTTAGCTTACTTCTTGCCCATTGTTTCCAGAAGAACACGTATAAACAGATAGAACTTTGATTCCAAATTCACAGCAAATCCGAGCAATATCGATCAACGACCCACGACCATGACCCGAAGGCAAGTTTCGGTCCTTTTCCATGATCAACGCAACGTGTTTTGGTATCAATTCGGGTCGAAGGCCATTATGCAACACTTCGTTTTCCACTTGCAACGTGCCATCTTCTTTGCGCGCAATAGAAGCCGATAGAGCACTTCGGTATGGTCTACTTGGGGTGAGATCATAAGATGAGTATGGTTTTGTAGGGATATTTGGTGTTGAATTGAAAGGTTTGTGGTTGAGTTTGTAGTGAGGGAGAATGTTGGTTTTAGAAGTAAGAAGTGGAGAACAAGTGTTGAAAAGGAAAGTGGCCATTTTTTCAAAGTTCAAACTCAAGTGAGATGCCATATTTTGTATATATAGGGTGACATTTAGCTTTGTAATTACAGCAAGAGATTTGTATTTTTTTTTATTCTTTCATATATAAGAACTTGTTTTGGTAAACTCATCGACGCGTCAATACCAGCTAACAATAGATATACGAAATCGGAGGTTGATTTATAGTTTTTTTGATCATTGGTACGTTATTTTATTTGATTTTTTGATAACTTGATGAAGATCTAATTAGTGGCAAAAGTTCCATAGAGAAAGTAAATTAACAAAAAGTTCATCGTTCATCATTCATCATGATTGTTATCAATAAGTAAGGCTAAGTTGCTTAAAGTTTGAAAAATCTTTACTTGTTTGAACCGATTCAAAAAGGACATATTTAACCCAAGTAATAGGTGTAATTTCAAAAAATGTCATGGTTTTAATTTGTTAAATACATTTTAGAATATAATTACTTTTACCTATACAATGTAAAAAATAACAAGAATCTGTTTACTAAATTATGCTTATTCATTTTTGTGTTTTGATACATAGTTTATACCGAGCCGTGCTAACGCGCACTAGGTTCACTAAATACATATTTAACATCTGGTTGAAAACACTTTTAACAAATACTAACACTTCCTAACAAGTACACGTAAGAAATCACCACCCCAAAGCGTGTGTAAACCTACTAGTTATATATCTATATGAAAAAGCAAGTGAGGTGCTACAATAAAGTTTTGTATTTTTGCTTTTTGATAACAAAAGTTTATTTTTTGTGTTTTTGGCATCAAACATCGGTGAACTTACGTTTTGGTGATATAAGTGAGGTGCTACAACGGAGTTTTGTGTTTTTGCTTTTTGACCATATTCTTTTGGCAATTAACATTGGTGAATTTTTTGTATAATAGGCTATAATGAGTGTAGATATTGTTGTGGTACTGCAACGAACCGATGACCCAAACCGATTATGAGTAAACATCATCATTTCCGTTATATGTATAATTGGAATTGATATCGGTATTCGATTTTGTGTTTTCCGATAAGCCGAGCCAGCAACGAACAAAGTCACGCCGCGTAAGACAGGGGAATACAATTAACCTAACTCCCGCACGCGTAACTTGGGAGCAAAGACTAGTTAAGGATGCATTAATATATCAACTACAAATCAAAAGTATACTCGAGTTACGTACGTGTCGAATAATTATTTGTATGAACCTTTTATATATTATAAGTATAAGTTTATAATTATGCTCTAACTACCAAAAGAGCTTGTAGTCCAGACGTCAGTGGCATGAGCATATTAATACCGTTATGAAAATAAGTTTAGGCTCTAACTTTTTTTAGTTTTCATATGTCATGGTCAAAATAGCACGGACAACATAAATTAAGAACATGATCAAAATAGTATTTATCGACCTAATCAAATCTCATAATATTATTTTTTTTTAAAGTGATCTACTTGATATATAATATATATAGTAGTACATGGGATTTATAATATTAAAATTACTAAGCTTTTTATATTTCTTTTTCTTTGTTAGAAAAGAGATAGTTTCCAATATAGAATAGATAATTAATTAATTAGTTTACAACTTTCGGCTCTCCAATATGATTTTTTTAATACTTTTTGGAAACGATTAATAACTAATTTGGTTATGGGCTGAGTTTGGAATGGTTTAGGTATTGATTCTCTGAAACCGATCTCATCGACAAGGGCGGCTTAACAGCTTAAAAAAATAAGCTAGGGCTTTAGGCCCACTCATTTTAATAGGCCACCAAAAAATAAATTTTATTTTATAGTTCATTTTCGATCTAAGCCCAAAATAAACTAAATTTAAAAAAAACAGAATGAATGAAAGAAAGAATGAAACCTAGATCGGCAGGTCGTAGATCTTCAACACAGGCTATTGGTGAATTCCTGATTGGGGGTTTGAGTGGGCGGAGTTGAAACGAAGAGATGAACAAAGTCAAATGGTTAAGATGAACAACCGCGCACCCATGATTCGCTTATGATTTTGCTTGCCCCAAACGAACCCAGCCACCCAAAACTTCAATTTCTTCAATGGAGTCACGAATAAGACCCCCCCCCCCCCTCCTAACGTTCATTTGCTTCTCTAATTTCATCCGGTGGAGTCACGATTTGCTTCTTTGATTTCGTTGCAATTAAGAAGCCTTAAAACTTTGATATCATTTGGACATCTAGTGGAGTAACGGACTCATGATTAGGTACTAGGCTAAACGGGTTCTCTGATTGATTGATTCTCTCCCTAAATAAGGTAAATTGCTTAATGTATTGCTAATTGTTTTTCTTTAATTTTTTGTTCTAGGGACAAGTTGTTAATTGATAATTGTTCTAAATTTGTTCTGGTTTTGTATATGCTTCTTTTTATTTGATTTGCACATTGCTAATTGTATATTTGTTTTAGCTTTTTACTTGTTATAGTTTATTAGAATATAAAATCATTGAATCAATTAGTTTTTTGCTTTGAATTAACTGATTTAAGAATCATGAATCAATTAGTGCTTGTGCTTCAAAACATGAAAGTTTTTAAAGATAAAGTTTTAAAAGGCCTCCGATTTCACCTTCGCTTTAGGCCTCTAAAAACGTTAAGACGCCCCTGCTCATCGATATTTTTTAGAATTAAAATATTAAATATGGGTTCGCAGATCTTTCCATGGCGATGAGAGACATCTCTTTGACTCTTTTGAACGGTTAATGAATCACTGATGAACCACTAGCTTATTTTCACTATCTGATTTAATATATGTATCTCAAAGCTAGTACACTTGTGTAGTGATTTTCTTTACTAAAACATGCTCACTGATGGTTAAAGACTCACTATAATGTAAGTCAAAGATTACACAATATCAAATGTCATTGTATGCCAGGGATCAGAGAAATTAAAATTAAACATTACTAAATATCAATGTGCAAATGTCATGATCCTAAGATAGGATCATTCGTTGTGTGAATATGTTATAAAGGTTAGTAGTGTTATGAGCTTGTCACTAGAATCATGTATCGTGCAAGCTTTTCATTAGATATTTGTCTCGTGCAAACATGTCACTAGATTGCTTTGTTTTGTGTAATATCACTGGCGTCTTGTATTAGTACAAGCATGTAGCCTAGGTATTGTCACATCTTGTTACGTTAGGAATGATTATGATATGTCATAGTTGGTTATAATGTTGCTATTAGTGCTCATGTAATATATAATATTACTAGATTACAATCTCGTGTAATACATGGATTAAATAAATTTATTGTTACATGATTAACAATATAAAAAGTTACGTATTAAATATTGTATATTATACAGATTGAATAAAAACATGTATTACACATATTTGAAATTTTGAAGTTAACATATTTGAAACTTTAATTATAGATAGTTATTAATTAATAAAGTACTATTATGACATTTATAATTAAGAGGAGAGAGAGACGGAAAAATAAAAATAATTAAATTATCTGGAATGATGACAAGTGTCCAGATTCACTTTTATTTATTAGTATAGATATTGTAAAGAAAAATAAAGTTCAGCAAGCAACACTGATTTTTTAGTATGTATATCTAGTAAATCAAAGATATGTTAGCTTTAGGGTTTCTATCGGTATATGCTTAAGTCTACTAAGCTAAACAAAAACTAACATCCCCTTCAAAGTTGATGTTTATGTTTCTTTGGCAATTACGATTACTATATATTATGTAAGAGACAAACATTTGTTGCTAAGATTAGTATTGAAATGAGATGAATATTTTCTACTATAATATTCAATGAAGTTTTCGGTTTCAAAATTATATTATAACGTGTAAATCCAACTAAACTGACACTCGGGAACGGGACCTTAGTCCTTACAATAATGAAAAGCAATTTCGTGAGGTTGTATTTTTTATAGATTACATGATAGATAAACAAGTAATCATTTCAATAAAACCTCTAATTATTTAACGAAATAAATAAAACGTATAATAATTGAATAATCCCGATACCTTATATCAAATGACCCCAAGTACGTCGCTTAGATGAAATACATATAAAAACTCCAAATAACATTAAGCATCAATCATTTGGAATATAAATTAAACACATTCAATCCACGTTGAATAAAATACAAACTTACACCAAAAAAAGAAAGAAAAAAAGAAAAAAAAAGTTCAAAATAAATGAAAGAAAATAATAAGAATATCCTACTTGATGGGACAACTACAGTGCTACACCAAACAAATGTTCCACTAGTCATATAAAACAAAAAATAGAATGTTGGGGAACCAAATATTCGATTGGATCAATTTGTGATAAAATTATTAAAAAGTTGAAAGCATTTACTTTTCTCCATGTGTTATATGATTATTTATGTCAAGATAATTTATATATCCCATGATCAACGTGAAACCTAAGTTATTTCGTTGTTTTCACTCCTATTTATTTTAATCGGCTGTGAATAGAATTGAATAAACATATATTGAACAAATGTTATGTGTTATTTGAGTATCTACTTTATGTCTCAATTATATTTACGAAACGTCCATTATGTCCTCAACGAATCATGATACGTGACTCAGAGTCATGTATAATCAAATCCATGCGGATTATTAAAAATAGTAATGTTTACTAGCTGCTAAAAACCTTAGACAATGAATCACACATAGACTATATATATTCATGCGATTGATTAGAAGATTTTAGTATTCAAACATTTTACTAGTGTGAGTAATATTCAAGAGTGTTACAATAGCAAAACAACGATTAGTATTTCTATTTCTGTTGGGTGTCGAATCCAGAAAATAAATTATGAAAATGTGAACCTACCGTCACACACACTAAGAATAGTATGAGCGGAAGTAGGGTTCGTGTCCTCAGGGATACGTGTCAATTATTTTATACCAAAAATGTTTTAGCACAGTTACTTTGATTGATTATGGGCTAAGGAAGGTGGGGGGTTTAACTACAAACTAAAACTTAAAGTAATTTGCAAAAAGTAGAAAAAATTCCAGTGACCCGACACGGCCGTGTCAAAACTGTAAAGGAAATTCCACGCGGCCGTGTTAAGGTTCTGCCATAAAAACGAAAATTGACATTTTTTTGTATTTATTTATTATGAAAAAGAGATTATTGAAGACGTTAGTTAAATTATGAAATAAATCAAATATAAAAACTAATTCCAACACTAAGGTAATTTCTTGATTTGATTTGGCTTACGATCATTAACGATTACGGTGAAATGACAATTTTCAATTAATGGTTTGTATCGATACTAGACATCACGCCGTTCGGATATCCCCTCTATCTAATGTCCAATCAATCGCAGTTCGTTGATTGGAGCCAACCCGCTACTCTAAGCTCACGCCGTTCGGATCTTAGTGTGCGGGTTGCAACGATAGAAGTATCGATTATAATTAAACACACACGCCGTTCGGTATGCCTAACTAGATTGTGTGATTCTATAACGAGAATGAATTCATAGACAAACTCAAACCGTTAATTGTTCCTTATATCAAAAAGCAAAACTTGATTAGGGTTTTAAATTTTGAAGAACTTTATTAGAAAAATTAATAAGTTGATCAGGTTTATTAACAATCTAATATATACCGGATTAGATCCGGGTTTAAGATCAAGAATCAAACAAACAAACCATTAAAATAAAAACATCTCATAAACGCTTCACATAAGTTCAAAACGAAATCATAGAAATTGAACCTTAATGTTGAAATTAAAGAGTGCCCTAGCCGGACATGATGGCTAGATTAATGAAAACAAAAACTTACGAAAACAAAACCTCAAAAATAATTAATTGATCTTCAAAAGTGGAGAAAAATAGGTCCTCCTTTTGTCATTTCTGCAAGTCTTCAAGAACTTCTTCTTCTTTCCTTGTAGTTGATGCCCAATGTAGCCACCAAAAACAATTCTTTTCTTTCTCCCTTTGATCGATGCCTCCCCCCTTGCTGCAGCTTTTCCTTTTATCTTTTTGAGTTCCCTCCTTCCTCCAACAAACTCTCCCCTTTTTTGGTTTTAAAGTTTGGATCTTTATCTTTAAAGTTTGAGTCTTTATCTTTAAAGTTTGAGTCTTTATCTTTTTCAGCCATTTGATTATTCTACAAAAACCAAAAATACACAAGAGTAGATTCCATCCTACCAAAACTACTCTTTTATAATTAAAATAAAAGATGCATGCAATTAATGCAAAATATATGCTGAAATACCACCTAAAATTACTATAATTTATGACAAAAAATATAACTAACAAATCTCCCCAAGCTTAAACATTTCCTTGTCCTCAAGGAAGTCAAGACTAGGAATAACCCTAAAAGTAAAAAGAGAATAGATAGTTATATAATTAGGATGCTGGCAATACCAATCTTAGCCCCGCATAAGAAGTATGAGCATGAAATCATCTTATTATGCTAATTTTCAGTTATCGTGACAAATTGGATTTTCAAGATTTTCATAAACAAATGTGCCCAATTTGCAAGTTATGATCCTCTAACCCTTAAGTTCCGGATTTATCGTTTCATATCAATTAAGCCGTGTTAAGTTAGTCATTTAAGTGTGCCAACACCTTTCTTCACACGGTGGAAACCTTCCTAACCTCAAGGACTATAGAGAGCAAGTGGTCAATTTTTCACCACACGATATCACAAATGTTTTTTTTTTATTTTTTTTATTTGCCATTATTGCGGCTTATTTATCACGTCACCAACTTCTTTTCTCTCTATTTTTTTATTTCTCTTTTTTTTCTGATTTTTTTTTTCATTTGGACTCGGCTCTCAACCTATTTTTGCTAGGTCTCAGTTTCCTTATGTGATCAGATCGGCATTAGGCACACATGGCTATTAGGTGTTTTATCTTTGTAAACCAAGAACAAAGGGCACTAGCATAACGGAGCACATTTATCTATTTATTACTATCAACCTATTTGTGCACGCAACCTACGATTAGCATAATAAAGGTAATATCATTTTTCATGTTATTCTCAAGATCTTTCCCGAGGCTACGAAGATGTTACCTCCCTTTTTTTTCTTTTTATTTTTTTTTATGCATACCTAATACTATGATTAACTATATACAATGCAGTCCTAATTGCAGTTCCTAAAACTACCATGACTATGATGCAACCCTAAATGCAATATGTAATATGTAATTGAATGAAAGAAAAATAAAATTACCTCTCCCCAAGCTTGAATTCAGCGTCGTCCTCGAGGCATGGAGTAGAGAGTAGGATGGAAATTACTGAGATGGTGGATGGGGTGGGCGGCCAAGGTGGAACTCGTGTAAAGCAGAAATCGCGCGACCCATTTCTTGCTGGTGATCATACATGAGACGTAGCATGGGCCCTTGGTTATGGAGTTCCCCTCGGACATGATGAATGTCTTGGCGAACTTCGGATAACATGGTGTCAAATGAGGTGAAACGGGCAATGTATTCCTCATGATGATCTGTTGGAGGAGGAGCGGCTGATGTATTACCCGGGGCACGATTATCTTCTTCGTTTACATCATCGACTTGATCGCCATACCCTTGTTGGTAGTTCTCTTGGAGTAACCATCGTGTTGATTTCACTGGTTCGGCTAAGGACAGTAAATGATGAGTGTCTTCGGAAATCACGAGGTACCTTTTCTTCTGAGTTCCCTTCAGCCAAATTTGAGTATGAAAATGGATTTTGAACAGCTGCATTTTCTCCATTTGGACCATGTCAAGGTATCGCGGCCCTTTTAATCTTTCCAATGCAATTGGTAAACGCAGATTAGTTATGGAATGACGTCCGAGGATGGTGATGATCGAACCACAATGAATCTGTCCAGCCGTAGATTGCGCCACGTGTATTAACTTGTGACAGAGATAAAGGGCAAAGTTTGGCTTTTGTGGTTGTGGGTTAATCATACACCATAGGAGGTAGAGCTCATGTTGGGTGACGCCTCCGGTGTCTTTTCGGGCGTCAATGATGTTGGAAAGGAGCCTATGTGCAACTCGAAGTGTTGGATGTACAATATGTGATGCTTTTGCATTAGTGGCAACGTACATCCACTTATCCGTAATGGCCGCCCAAAAGTCTTTAGCATTGAACTCGGGATGAGTGGGTGCGTCAGGTGCGAAGGTATCCCGAGTCGGAGCGCGAATCATACCACATATCTGATCAACGGTGAGGTTGTAAGAATCATTGAACAACCGAAAGTGCAGCACCTCGTCTTTGAGTTCGACCGAGCTTAAGAACTCGGTGGTCATTCGTTTGTAGCCTTCATCATCCCAATCAAATAATCCTTCCCACCCGATGTTGGTGAATAGTTTCTTCACACCATTAAAAACCCCGATTGCTTTCATGGCATCATCATCTGCAAATCTGGTGTTAACCATAACTCGTTTATGTAGAGCATTGAACCTTTTTCGTTGATCTTCATCAATGAATACTAGATTATCATCGTTTGGTGTTGAGGTCACGGATCTTGCGGTTCGTCGTGACGTACCAGCTTCCTGTTGGCTAGAAGATGCTCCCTGTCGTGCACGCAAAGCGTTTCGTACATGTCTGGACACCGAAGCTGATAACGGGACTTGTGTTTTCTTGCAAACCATTCTTATGTGTGAGTTGTTAGCCCTGGAGTGGAAACGAAGATGAATATCTTGAACAATAGGGGGAATGGGTTGGGGTATGCGGCGATGGTGGTCGTTGAGGTGGTCGCGAGGTGGTCGCGATGGAGGGAGGTTGCGAGGTGGTCGCGATGGAGGGAGGTCGCGAGGGTTGTGGGCGACCGCGAAGGTTGCGACGGATGGAGGAGGGCGACCGCGAAGGTTGCGATGGATGGAGGAGGGCGACGGTGGTAGTCGTAAGGGGGGGGGGGGGCTGTGGAAGGTTTGGTTTGGTTGCAGAAAGTTTAGATTTAGGGTTCCAAGTTAAATGTCCCCTTCCCTTATATTTTCTTGTTTAAATCAGACAGCAACTTGACACGGTCGTGTTTAATCTGACACGGCCGTTTTACCATTCTGGAATTTCTAAGTTAAACAAATCCTGACACGTCTGTTTTCAAATTTTGTCAAATATTTTTACGTGTCGTTTTTAACTTATTGTTTGACAACACCCCCCACCCTTTTTTGTGTTTTTTTTTTATATTTTTTTTTATTTTTTTTTAAAGAAAGAAAAATAGAAATAAAAAACGAAATACGGGTTGCCTCCCGCGTAGCGCCTTTCTTTAACGTCTTTGGCTAGACATAATTTTTTTTATTGCTCGTAGTTTGGATTCTCCAATCCCATCAAATCACCTTTTTCCTTTTGGAATCCTTCATAAAACAATTTTAACCTATGCCCGTTCACTTTGAACGTTTTTCCTGTTTTCTCACTTGTAATTTCAACTGCACCATGAGCAAAAACATTAGTAACCACAAACGGCCCGACCCAGCGGGACCGTAATATTCCAGGAAATAACTTGAGTTTTAATGAGAATAACAAAACCTTTTGACCTACGCTGAAAGATTTTCGCGAGTTTACCTTATCATGATATGCTTTGGTTTTGTCTTTGTAAATTCGAGAGTTCTCAAAAGCATCATTACGAATTTCTTCCAACTCTTGAATTTGTAGCTTACGGTAAACCCCGGCTTCGTCGATCGTCATGTTGAATTGCTTAATGGCCCAAAAAGCCTTGTGCTCTAGTTCAACTGGAAGATGACAAGCCTTTCCATATACGAGACGAAAAGGTGACATACCTATGGGTGTTTTATAGGCTGTGCGATATGCCCACAATGCGTCATCTAAACGCAAGCTCCAATCTTTATGATTCGGGTTAACCGTCTTTTCAAGTATTGACTTTATCTCCTGATTAGAAATCTCGGCTTTACCATTCGTTTATGGGTGGTAGGTCGTTGACACACGATGTGTAATGCCATATTTCTTGAACAGTGCTTCGATTGTCTTGTTGCAAAAGTGTGATCCTCTATCGCTTACGAATGCCCTTGGCACGCCAAACCTACTAAAGATATTAGCTTTAATAAAACCTGAAACAACTTTAGCATCGTTAGTCCTTGTGGGCTTTGCCTCTACCCATTTAGAGACGTAATCCACGGCTAGTAATATATAAACATTACCAAACGAGGATGGAAAGGGACCCATAAAATCAATGCCCCATACATCAAAGATTTCACATACATGAATGGGTGTGAGGGGCATTTGATCTTTAGCTTTTAAATTACCTGTTTTCTGGCATCGTTCACAAGATTTGCAAAACATATATGAATCAAGAAATATGCTTGGCCAATAGAAACCCGAGTCGAGTACCTTGTGTGCTGTCCGTTTTGGGCCAAAATGCCCACCACAAGCTTGTGAGTGGCAAAATTCTAGAATGGAAGGTACCTCACTCATGTCGACACATCTTCGTATAACTTGATCGGTGCAATACTTCCAAAGGTATGGTTCATCCCAAACATATCTTCTTGCTTCCCTTTTTATCTTATCTTTTTGCGCACGGGAAAGATCGAAGGGAAAAGTATTTGCCACTTTGTAGTTTACAATATCGGCATACCAAGGAGTGGTGATTTGAGTAGCAAATAGATGTTCATCAGGGAATGAGTCATTTAAGGGCATTGGTTCCTCATTGTTTATGATCCTGCTTAGGTGATCAGCCACAAGATTTTCCTTTCCACTTTTATCTCTGATTTCCAAGTCGAATTCTTGAAGTAGGAGCACCCATCTGATAAGTCTTGGCTTAGCATCCTTCTTAGTCATGAGGTATCTCAAAGTTGCATGATCAGAATATACAATTACTTTAGTACCCAATAAATATTGTCTAAATTTCTCTAAAGCAAAAACAATAGCTAAAAGCTCCTTTTCAGTGGTTGAGTAATTGCTTTGAGCGTGATCCAAGGTTCTTGAAGCATAATAGATCACATGTGGTACTCGATCCTTCCTTTGACCCAACACCGCTCCTACCGCATGATTGCTTGCATCACACATGATCTCGAATGGCAAACTCCAATCCGGCGGTTGGATAATCGGTGCACTAACCAATGAAGTCTTTAGGGTATCAAAGGCTTGCTTTCATGCTTCGGAAAACACAAATTCTACATCTTTTTGTAGAAGCTCACACATTGGTCTTGTTATCTTGGAAAAATCTTTGATAAATCTTCGGTAAAATCCTACATGACCAAGAAAATAACGCACTTCGCGCACACTATTAGGATAAGGTAAAAATTTAATAACATCAATTTTTGCTTTATCAACCTCTAAACCTTTTGAAGAGACAACATGACCTAAAATAAGACCTTGATCAACCATGAAATGACATTTCTCATAATTTAAAACAAGATTAGTCTCAATGCATCTTTTTAAAATCTTAGTCAAGTTTTCCAAACATTCTTTAAAAGAATTCCCATACACGGTGAAATCATCCATGAATACTTCAATTATCTCTTCAACATAATCAGAAAATATACTTACCATGCACCTTTGGAACGTGGCAGGGGCATTGCAAAGCCCAAAGGGCATTCGCCGATATGCAAACGTGCCAAAAGGGCATGTAAAAGTTGTTTTCTCTTGGTCCTCTGGTGCAACGGGTATTTGATGAAAACCAGAATACCCATCCAAGCAACAATAGTGGGACTTACCTGCTAATCTTTCTAGCATTTGATCTATAAATGGTAGTGGGAAGTGATCCTTGCGAGTTGAGGCATTTAGCCTTCTATAGTCAATACACACCCGCCACCCGTTTTGGACACGAGTGGGGACCAATTCACCTTGTTCATTTTCAGTCACAGTTATACCTGTTTTCTTAGGCACAACTTGCACGGGACTTACCCACTTGCTATCGGAAATAGGGTAGATCATGCCCGCATTTAGCAACTTTAGAATCTCCTTCTTCACGACCTCCATCATTGGAGGGTTCAATCTTCTTTGTGCTTCTCTTGTTGGCTTGTAATCCTCCTCCATTAGGATTTTATGCATGCAAAGTGATGGGCTCAAACCTTTTATGTCGGCTATGGTCCACCCAATTGCTTCCTTGTATTGCTTGAGTGTGTTGATCAACTCTTTTTCTTCCTCACTTGTCAGCTTATTAGATATGATCACCGGTAAAGTTTCTTTCTCTCCAAGATATGCATACTTTAGATGATTAGGGAGAGCTTTAAGCTCTAACTCGGGTGCCTGCAAAATAGATGGAACAAGCTTTTGGTTAGTAATTGGAAGTTGCATTTTTTGTGGTTCATACCTTTCTTTCTTCTGTTCTTCCATAAATGTCACTACTTCCATCAACTCTTCCCCAAGCTTGAACTTTTCGGTGAGCTCTTTTGCTGTTACTTCATCAATGCTTCTATTTAACACCATTGCTAGAACATCATGGTTAGATAACTCAAAACAATCATCAGTCAAAGGTTCAATAACATCTTACCAATTCAAAGAAGAAACATCACTTGGATATCGCATAGCATCATATATATTAAAATGGATAACCTCACCATCAAATTCCATTGAAAGAGTGCCACTATAAACATCAATTTTTGTTTTTGCGGTTTTCAAAAATGGTCTTCCTAACAAGATGGAACTTGAATTTGAGACATCATCATCTTCCATGTCCAAAACATAAAAATCTGCTGGAAATACCAATTCATTCACTTGGACTAATACATCCTCTAGTACACCTTTTGGGTATACTATAGAACGATCGGCCAATTGAATGACTACCCTGGTCCTCTTTAACGTTCCCACATTAAGTGTTTTGAAGATAGAGTATGGTAGGACGTTAATAGAAGCTCCAAAGTCGAGCATGGCTCGAGGTATGCTAAGATTCCCCAATTTGCAAGGAACCGTAAAGACACCCGGATCCTTACACTTTGGTGGTAATCTTTTTTGTAAAACTGCAGAAATATTTTCACCTACCTTGACTGTTTCATTACCTTTAAGCTTTTTCTTAGATGTACAAAGTTCTTTTAAAAACTTAGCATATCTAGGAACTTGTTTTATAGCATCAAGTAATGGTATGTTTACCTCTACTTTACGGAATGTTTCCATAATCTCTTGTTCTTCCCTTTGTTTTTGTGTACCTTTTAGTCTTGAAGGGAATGGAGGTGGAGGAGTGTACTTTGCCTTAACTTCATCGGGTTTTGGTTTATCCTTCTTTTCCACGTCATTCTTCTCAACCACAATCTCTTCTTCCTCCTCTTGTATTACCGGATCATCATAGCTCTTTCCACTCCTCAAGGTAATTGAACAAGCATTATGCTTAGGATTTGTTTCGGTTTGTGCGTGTAGCTTACCTTGGGACTCTATCTTGCTTACCGAGTTGGCCAGTTGAGTTATTTGTTGCTCCAAATTCTTTATGCTAGCCTTTGTTTCCTGCTGGAACGTGTGTGTGTTGGTTGCTAAACTCTTGACAATATCTTCCAAAGACATCCCTGAACTTCCTGTTTGTTGTTGTTGGCGAGGCTGAAAGTTTTGTTGATTGTTTTGCATCTGAAAGGGAGGTCTTTGATGGAATTGTGGGGCTCTTTGTGGATAACCAACGTTGGGTGGTTGTCCCCAATTTTGGTTATTTCTTTGTTGTTCATATGGTCTTGAATTCTGCCCCGGATAACCTCCTATTGCTTGTGCTTCTTCAACGTCTTCTTGAAGTGTGGGACACATATCAGTGGGGTGTCCAAATTGTAAGCAAATTCCACACGCTCTAGGTTTTTGTTCAGCTTCCTTGCCTTTTGTAAGCTGCATTACAGCTTTAGTCAACTCAGCAAGTTGGCTTTCAATGTGAGGAGTGCTCACTTCTTTAACCGCCCGTGGTACATCGTCATACCATCCATCTTCTTGTGAGGAATGTTTGGTATCTTCAGCTATGGAAGTTATCAATTCTCTGATTTGGGTTGGTGTTTTATCAAGTAAAGCTCCTCCACTAGAGGCATTTATCAAACGCCTTTCTAATGGTGCTAACCCTTCACAAAAGTATTGAAGTAATTGATGTTCCGAGATGCCATGTTGTGGGCATCGAGCACAAAGCTTCTTGAATCTTTCCCAATAAGTATGCAAAGCTTCTCTTTTTGCTTGTTTGATCCCGATGATCTCCTTGCGTAGAATAGATGCTTTGACTTCTGGGAAGTACTTGTCTAAAAACAGTTTTGCAAGATCATTCCATGTGTTTACCGACCCCGGTGGTAGGTAATATAACCATTCTTTAGCTGAATCTTGCATAGAAAAGGGGAATGCCCTAAGCTTGATTTGGTCTTCAGTAACATTGTGCGGCTTCATTCCGGAACACACTACATGAAATTCCTTGAGAAACTTATGAGGATCTTCATTCTCAAGACCTCGGAAGAGTGGTAACAAGTGGATGAGACCGGATTTCAACTCAAAGTTCACCATAGCGGGGTAGTTTATGCAGAGGGGTTGTTGGGTAACATCGTGGGTTGCCCATTGTCTAAGGGTTTGTTCGGCTGGAGCTGCCATGGTTGGTTCGGGTAAGGGTGGTTCTTGATGGATAGATGATTGTGGTGGAGTGGTGGTTGTTTGTGAGGGTTGTGGCGATTCGGTGTCGGATTCGGATTCACTTGACAAGGGTATATCTTGCCAAATATCTGTGACCGGAGGTGAAGTAAGCGGTGTTGAGGAACTTGCTGACTTCTTTCAGAGCTTCGCTTGTTTCCTTAACCTCTTTGCGGTCTTCTCAATCTCCGAGTCAATCTCGAGTGGTGTACCTGTACGAAAAGATCTTGGCATAAAACAGTTAAAATCGCCGTATCCCCGGCAACGGCGCCAATTTGTTGGGTGTCGAATCCAGCAAATAAATTATGAAAATGTGAACCTACCGTCACACACACTAAGAATAGTATGAGCGGAAGTAGGGTTCGTGTCCTCAGGGATACGTGTCAGTTATTTTATACCAAAAATGTTTTAGCACAGTTACTTTGATTGATTATGGGCTAAGGAAGGTGGGGGGTTTAACTACAAACTAAAACTTAAAGTAATTTGCAAAAAGTAGAAAAAATTCCAGTGACCCGACACGGCCGTGTCAAAACTGTAAAGGAAATTCCACGCGGCCGTGTTAAGGTTCTGCCAGAAAAACGAAAATTGACATTTTTTTGTATTTATTTATTATGAAAAAGAGATTATTGAAGACGTTAGTTAAATTATGAAATAAATCAAATATAAAAACTAATTCCAACACTAAGGTAATTTCTTGATTTGATTTGGCTTACGATCATTAACGATTACGGTGCAATGACAATTTTCAATTAATGGTTTGTATCGATACTAGACATCACGCCGTTCGGATATCCCCTCTATCTAATGTCCAATCAATCGCAGTTCGTTGATTGGAGCCAACCCGCTACTCTAAGCTCACGCCGTTCGGATCTTAGTGTGCGGGTTGCAACGATAGAAGTATCGATTATAATTAAACACACACGCCGTTCGGTATGCCTAACTAGATTGTGTGATTCTATAACGAGAATGAATTCATAGACAAACTCAAACCGTTAATTGTTCCTTATATCAAAAAGCAAAACTTGATTAGGGTTTTAAATTTTGAAGAACTTTATTAGAAAAATTAATAAGTTGATCAGGTTTATTAACAATCTAATATATACCGGATTAGATCCGGGTTTAAGATCAAGAATCAAACAAACAAACCATTAAAATAAAAACATCTCATAAACGCTTCACATAAGTTCAAAACGAAATCATAGAAATTGAACCTTAATGTTGAAATTAAAGAGTGCCCTAGCCGGACATGATGGCTAGATTAATGAAAACAAAAACTTTCGAAAACAAAACCTCAAAAATAATTAATTGATCTTCAAAAGTGGAGAAAAATAGGTCCTCCTTTTGTCCTTTCTGCAAGTCTTCAAGAACTTCTTCTTCTTTACTTGTAGTTGATGCCCAATGTAGCCACCAAAAACAATTCTTTTCTTTCTCCCTTTGATCGATGCCCCCCCTTGCTGCAGCTTTTCCTTTTATCTTTTTGAGTTCCCTCCTTCCTCCAACAAACTCTCCCCTTTTTTTGGTTTTAAAGTTTGGATCTTTATCTTTAAAGTTTGAGTCTTTATCTTTAAAGTTTGAGTCTTTATCTTTTTCAGCCATTTGATTATTCTACAAAAACCAAAAATACACAAGAGTAGATTCCATCCTACCAAAACTACTCTTTTATAATTAAAATAAAAGATGCATGCAATTAATGCAAAATATATGCTGAAATACAACCTAAAATTACTATAATTTATGACAAAAAATATAACTAACAATTTCGTTTTTGCCATCATCATACTTGTTATTATTGATATCGGTTTTATTTTTAATAAATATTCGTTATAATTGGTGTAGGTTACTAGTTACTAGTGCTATATTTTGAATATTAGTTATATTTTATTGTTTTGAAGAATTGTGTCATGTTAATATTTATTTTATTACTTACTATGTTAGAAACTCATGTATTATATAGTTTAAATAAATTCAACATATTAAAACTATTAGTTTTTATGAAGTTATTGGTGAAATAAATAATTATGAATATTTAAGATAATATAAATAAAAACAAATTCGAAATTTCTAAAATTATATTTTAAAATAAGATATATATATATATATATATATATATATATATATATAATAGAAATCATATAGTTTAGTATATTTTTAAAAAAAATATTAGAATAAAAAGCTTTACAATGTATATATTTGACTGTTTAGTTCACATATTTAAGATCATTATCATTTACTAGATGAGAGATGCGAAAACGTAAATTTAAAGTTAACCAGAAGTTGATACGTGTCCACTATAATCTTCCATCTATTATATACTATAGATATGGTTGGTTGTGCTAAGTAAAGAAGATGTGTGGGGAATGATATACTCTTCTAGCAAATTATTGTCGATTTAATTCCTTTAATATACATGTATGGTCATTATGTTCCTGCTAATATGAATTGTTGTAATAAAACGTATATGTTTATTTCCTTTCAGTTTGAAGTTTGTTATAAAACTAGTAGATTTACATGTGTGTTGCGGCAGTTCAATCTTTAAACAAAGTTTATATCTACATGTTAGTAGAGAATAAGCATATTATTATAACGGTATATTTAAGATTTAAAAGAACATTAAGTTGTAAAAAATATATATTATATCTGAACTATGGATTTTAGTTATTTATAATTAGATCTTCGAAACTAGTTATGTAATGCCCCAAATGACAATGTAGAAACTTGAAAAAATTGTTGTATATGAATATGTACTCTTCATTTATTAATCACACGTTGCGGATGTTTGGTTTTTTAAGGTAAATTAAATTGATGTACATAGAAATAATCGTAAAATTAGGGTTGTAAACGAATCAAAAGTTTAGCTAACAATTCGTGAACCGTTCAACGGAATTTTTTTTATGGTTTCAGTTTAATACATGAACAATAAATTTCGTTCGTTTACATGAACAAATGTCCTATTCGTTCATTTGTGTTTGTGAACGTTCGGTAAAGTGTTCATTTACGTTCGTGTATGTTTGTTTACATTTGTTCATATTCGTTTGTTTATATTTGTTTATGTTCATTCTTTAAATACTAATTTAGATATTTTATAAATTTTATTTTCAATTGATCTACCTAATTTTACGTATTTTAACATTTTTATTTTTGAGTAAACCTACAATCAACTCTAAATCTTTGAACTAGATTTACAATTATTAAAGTCTGAGAACCAAACTTGCAATATAATCAAACCACAAGTACCATTTTTGCAATTTTCTCTCACAAAAATTAATAGTGTAATATATTCTTTTTAAAAAATAATCGGAAGTAACACATCCCTAACTTCTATTAGAGCATTCCTATCATGTTCATATCATCATATTTATAATTACAAATAAAAATCATTATTTCTTCTCTTTTCTTTTCAATTAAATAATATTTTTTATATATTTATCATTATATTTTCTTTAGTATCCACTCACAATCACTTCTAAAAAATATTAAAATATTTATAAGCGTGAACAGTCTCACCCTAAACAGGGAACTCACTCACATTCACAATTAGGGACGAAGGTTTGCTGGGAATTTATACATATATATATTTCAATCTCTGATTAATTAAGTTTTCTCAATCCT
Source organism: Flaveria ramosissima (assembly GCA_025215565.1). Classification (NCBI taxonomy): domain Eukaryota; kingdom Viridiplantae; phylum Streptophyta; class Magnoliopsida; order Asterales; family Asteraceae; genus Flaveria; species Flaveria ramosissima. Next base: position 22,979,850 of record CM046045.1, read on the forward strand.
AAAGTTAAAAAGTTAAACAAACATGACACTTATAAAAGATTAAATATATAGTTTCAATCTCCGATTAATTAAGTGTTCTCCTATCTCCTATCTCTTCTTCCATTTGCATAGCCCAAACCAATCAAGTGTTAAGACATATGCAAACCCTTTTGATTAATTTTTTTAAATATTTTTTTAGTTGTAATACTTTTACTTGATTTGATAAAATAACAATGTGACTGCAAATACTTAGGTGTCCCTGTATGTGCATCTACACATGCCTACGTGGCTACTTATCAAATATTATATACATATGTAAGTCTGCATACATGTACGTACATGTATAAAATATGAAACACATGCCTACTTGGCTACTCATCAAATATTATATACATACGTGAGTTTGCATACACATGTACGTAGATATATAAGATATGAATAAGTTGCTCCCTTATTTTGACGAAAACGCAACATGCATGACAAGATTGAATAGACACAAAAGTGTTAATCTAATAAAGAATGGGAAGAAGGTGATTATAAAAGTAGTAATAATAATAATAATTCTACTTACTACACTCACATAGTCACATGCATGGAAAAAGGTGGCAGAACAAACTACTCACCTTCGCAACTACTATTATGAATCGTTTATATTGTAAATTAACACAAAAATGATGCACTATAAATGAAGGCAAGAGTATATTATAGACGTGTTCATGAGAGTTATTATAAAATTTAACTAATGTATATGATATTGTACCGACCTTTTGACTGATAATATTAGAGGCTGTTTGACAAATTTTTACTGAGCCATGAAAAAACCTGGTCGAATAAAAAGGTAGCATCTGAATCAATCAGAGTGGTTTTAAAACTTATCTCTATATATAATAAATGAAAGGAGGTTTTGCCACATGGCTTGATTTTAGCTACTACATTGCCACATGGCATGATTTTCAAAACATAACAGCCACGTGTCAGCTTCCCGTTTGAATAATGACTAGGGTGATAATTAAGAAAATAATTTAAATTCGAATTTAAAATTGATATGTAGTTATTTTTCCTAAATTTAGTATCAATCTTATTTTATTTTTTCTAAATTTAGTATTGGTTATTTTGGTTTAATAATAATGATGATAATTAATTAAGGTAATAATTTAAAATTCAAATTTAAATTTCATATGTACTTATTTTTCCTAAACTTAGTATCAATCTTATTTCAATTTTTTTAAATTTACTATTGATTACTTTTGGAAGAAACCTAAATTAAGTATTGATTATTTCTATTTAATAATAACTATATATCAACTTTTAATTTAAATTTAAATGGCACATTACATATTCATAGTATACAATTGGCACGTGAATATTATTAGCAATATGATTTTAAAAGAAAATATTTAAATAGTATTTAATGTCTAATTAAGTAAGATTCTAAAATTTATTTATTGCAATAGAATTTTAAAAAACTTTAAATTTTAAACTCCATCTGCAATTCAATTCGATTTTATCTAAAAATAACTAACTAAATGAGTTAAAATTTTAAATTTAAAACTAACAAATTTAAAATTCAAATAGTGCATATGTAGTTTATAAATTTTAAATTCTAATGGTAACGATCAATCAGATTATTTTGGGTTAGTAATTTCAAATTTTGAAAATCTTCTATATTTTAATAATATCGTATAATATTTCTATGCATTATATAACATAAAACCATTATTTATTATATATATACAACAATTTGAATTTGTTTATCGTTCTTCCGCTATCAAAGATAACATAATACCATTATTTTTATTATACGAAATAATTTCTCCTATTACCAAAGAGTCCAGGAATTTTACATGATGAACTTCTCCTACTTCTCAGTTATTCACAAAATCATAATTTTCGACTCATTTCGTATTACATTCAATTACAATATTATGTACACTTGGATTTAAAAAATAAGTTTTTAATGATAAACTTTAATACTGTATTTTTTGTCCTGCAACCTACTTTCACTTTGTTTGTTTTTTAATCATGTATATTAGTTTATACATTATTGATAAATCATCAAGTTACCTTGCTCAATAGGACATCATCAGTATTAGAAGTAACTTTTTAAAGAATCTTGACATATCATGTCGTGATTCGTTTATAAAGACAACAAATGTATAGTAATCCAGTAGAAACTTACTCTATTGAGTTTATTGTGGTTGAGTAGGAGGTATTGTTCAACTAATCGAATTTTTATCTTATTCTTTTAATACCTGTCTTATATAACATATGTGCTATATATCTTTAATTTTTTACATTTTTAATTACGAGACACTACAATACAGAGGAATATTCTAAAAAGATAATTTCTTAAGTTTGAGAAGTTATTCACTGAATTTGGTTAAAGATCTGTATACAAAAAAAGTTTTAATATTTATAAACATTAATATTGTTTATATGTATTTAATTCTTTAATCTAATTTATATATATACACATTTATTTAATCGACCTTCACACGCTTTTATATTATAGACTTATTAATAGTAATAATTCATATTTCTATTTATTTTAAAAAGTAAATTACATGTATGGCTTTTGTAGTTTAGTTAAAATTTTAGATTTGATCCTTAAATTTTTAAAATTTCAGATATACTCTTTATTATTATATTTATCTTTCATCAATGGTCCTTATTCTGTTAGTTCGGTTACTAATGTTAAATTTTTTGAAATGATTATTTTACCTACAAAGATCATCAATGTAATTTACTTTTATTTAAATAAAAATATTTATAAAAATATCATTTTTAGAATGTTCAGGTTTTTAAATGTTTCTCTAAAACTTTTGATTGTCTAAAATGTCTCTCTTAAAAATTTTTGATTTTTCAAATGTACTCTTTAAAATCATTATAGTCTTTTTTAAAATCATTCGGTTTTTAAATGTAATTTTTACTTATTTTCTAAATATTGTTTTTAAGACTATTTTTTTATTGAACGTTTTCAAAATATTAAGAATGTCGTTTGATAATGAATTGTTTTTGAAAAAGATGTATAATAAGTGATTGGTTTTCAAAGTTTCTTTAAAAAATAATGGTTTAAAAAAATTTAGAAAACAAAATAGTTTTATAAAAAAGTTTAAAATATCAAATGGTTTTAAGAACAACATTTTGAAACGGACGGCTTAAACACGTTAAAAAGCAAACATTTAATAAAATATCTTATTAAAAAATTTAGTCATGTATTTAAACGTATTTTATTATATAATAAACATATTAATAATGAAATAATAAAAATATTAAAAAATAAAAAAAATTTGAAAAACAAGAATATAAAGTTTTCCTAAATCAAAATAATACTATAGTTTAATGGATGGTTGATACGGGTAAAATATCATTTTATAATTTTTAACATTATTAATTGTTGATTAACAGTATTTGAAATCATAGATGAAAAAGAATGAAATATTAGAGATCATATTTATAATTCTTAAACTTTAAGAACCAACCCTAAAATTTTAGCAAAACATAAGAATTATCCGTGTAATCAATCTATTTTAAATATAACTTTTCCAACCCGTGTAACACACGGGTGGTTAGGCTAGTACATTAATAGAAATAAGGAACCATAAAAAGACTTCATGAATCATTAAGATGTGTCTTTTAAATAAACCAAAGTACCAAACACACTCTACTTCTGATCGATTCAAATGTAATCTTTCAACGGATCGGAATCATTAAGAGAATACCAAAGAACCCCTAAGTAGTATTTAAATAGTTTGTTAAACAATTATGTTTATCTTATAAGACGTTGAATTTCCATTTTTTAGATCACTCGATAGTATGCTTCTTGTTGCTGCAGCTATATTGTTGTAAAACAAATTTGATACAAGTAAGAGCTAACTTGTTCCAATCCTAATGTATCCCAGTATGTACCATTCAAAGTGTTCTAACTTGGTTCAAACGTAATATACTCATAACTTTCATTGACAACCGTCGGTAAGAACAGCATACTAAAGTAGATCTTAAATCTATGTTCAAAGGTTAGACCATGTGTAATAGGGCGTTAAACCCATACATAACGCCACATAATGCCCCCGTCACCATTACGGTGGGGCGTTATGTTTAAAGGGGCATTATTATTATAACGTCACAAATCACCAAATCCATAATGATGAAGGGGTGTTATAGGGGCATTAACCATTACTTATGTTTTTAACAAAAAGGTAATAGTGACTTGGCGTTGATGTGGCAGAAAATGCCCTTTAATGGGCATTAACCATTACTCATGGTCTTAGAGAACCGGCCACATCACGTGTTTTATACTTTTATTAGAACTCCTTCCAACTTTTTTTTTGAACATTCAACTTCATTAAAAACACAAAAAGACCTCAAAACGAGGACTTATGCCCAAACCATTACAATAGATACATAGGATTTTTCCCCCACTCATTCCACAATAGATTTTTACATTTCGATCTATATTTAAACCACCAAAACGTCTTTGCTTTGATTGTCTCGACTAGTTCCGGAGCTTTAGTCACCTTTCTATTAAAAACCTTGTCGTTTCGCGCGACCCACATGACCCAAATAGCTACAACAATAATCCCATGAAGAATTTTTTTTCCGTTTCTTGCTTCCAGATGCCGTTTTGTATAGCTCCAACAGATTTTTAACATCAAACGCGTATATTGGAGTAATGTTACACCATCTAGCGATTCTCTCCCAAACCTCTATAGCCATATGACAAGCAGTGAAGAGGTGTTCAGCCGTTTCCTCATAGTCTTCGCACATTGGACACTCAACCCCTCCTGTATTAATATTCCTATGTCTCAACTCTTTTTTGGTAGGGATCCGATTATCTGCAGCCCTCCAAGCATGAATGTTGCACTTGATAGGCACCCATTTAAGCCAAAGCATTGTATACCCATCTTGCCCAAGTCCTTCAAGCATACTTTCCTTCACAGCTCGTACTGAGAAAATAGATTTACCTTGGTCCAATCCATTCCACTGCCAACTATCTTTAGCATTCGAAAAAACCACCCTATCCAACAGGCCCAACATGATGTCTAGTTCGATAAGTTCCGTCTCCGAAGAAGGAGGCCTAATCCAATCCCAAACCGTCTCCAGACCATCCTCCGCTTGTTGAAAGCGTTCAGCCAAAAAACAACGTTTTTTCCGTTCTAATTTAAACAAATTAGGACACATCGTTCTAAGCGCCTCCTGATTACTCCAATTATCCATCCAAAACTGCAAAGATTTCCCGTCCCCCACCTTGATTGAAATGTAAGAATAAAAACATTTTCCATATATACGTACCTTCTCACATTGTTGAGTAATCTGCTTCCACGGACTCGCAAGATATTTATTACACGGCATTATAGACCAGACGACTCTACTTTCATGACATTCCTCCACAATCCTCCTCCATAGACTTTTCTTTTCCACCCAGTATCGCCACCCCCATTTAGTTATCAAAGCATCGTTAACAACTGAAAGTTTACTAATACCAAGACCCCCCATTTAATAGGCCGTGTGACCCGATCCCAAGCAACCCAGTTAATCTTTTTCACTTCGCTGTTTCCAGGCCACAGAAACTTCCTCATTATCTTCTCTAATTTAATTATTACCGCTTTTGGAGCTTTATATAAAGAGAAAAAATAAATCGGGAGGCTCTCCAATACAGATTTAATCAAAGTAACCCGACCCCCAATCGATAGGGTACTCGCCTTCCACTTGCTAAGTCTTCTTTCAAAAGTAACCACTACCCCATTCCAATTACTTTCTCTATTCATATTAGCTCCGACCCATTAATTAGTAGCCTTTTTTATTGAAAGACCTTCCAAAACTAAGCAATATTAACTACTTAAATATTGATCATTTTGGCAACTCTCTTATGTGTAACTCTGTGCCTAAATACATTTCTAAATCCCTATTTATTACCTAAGAACATTCTTGAATGCCCTATTAGAGCATAACTGAAGTATTAAACAAGTTTACATAAGAAAAATCAAAGGTTATAAAAAAGTGTGTGCTAACTGCTAACCATAACGCGAGAAATTTTCTTCTACATGATTTTTAGTAATTGCAGATTGTTGAGATAGACTTTGAAGATTGTCATCGTGCAGACGGATTTTGTCACAATGAATCATGCAATTAGGTCATGAGGTTATTCACTGAATTTGGTACGATTCGATGATATTTTGTCGTTTGCATTTAGTTCAAGTTTAGTTAGGTCGCATGTACATATTGTTGCATGTAGTTAGTTGAATAAAATTTGGTAAGATTATATTATGAAAACTTTTGGTCCAGCCTTGTTTGTGTTGAAAACAAATGGAAAATAATAGAAAATTAGTAATTGTTGAAGAGTGCATGAAGCTTAATGATAAAATCAACGTGAGAAGTTTTCTTTAACCTAATGGCTTTTGTATGGTGTTGATGGATTTAACTTTCTCAATTTTGTTTGCTTATACGGAGAAATCTAAATTTTACCTTGTTAAGTAATTTCACATTTTTGGTTCGACATTCACAAGTAGAGAATTTTAATTCTACAAAGACAGGTTGAATATAGCATTCCTATATCATACGTCATGTTTACCTTAAATACTACACCCCAGCATCATAAAAAAAAGGCAAATAGATATAAATGTGTAACGTTTATTGAGTGCCAAATCATGATATGACGTTTAAGTTCTCGAAAATCATTAACACGAAAATTTTAGCTAATGCCAAATAAAATGATTTAACTAGTTATTGTGTCATGGTTGTGATATATGGTCAAGTCAAAGTTATGGTCGGGTAAATATTCAATAAACCTTGAGGGCAAGAGAATTTTTATCATGGGAATCTTGGTGTAAATTCTTTGAAACGAATATATAGGTAATATGAAATATTTCTAAGTATAATTGACAAAATAAAAAAGCAGATTTGAGAAGTTAAAATTAGCCATAACACTTACTTTCATACCGACTTATAGTTAATCTTGTGTCTTTAATTTTTGCATAAATGTGGATGTAAACAACAATTCAGTTGTGACTTCATTTTCGCACTTTGTCGGGATGAGAAAGAGTTAAGTTGGGAGGTTTTAATGTACATGTTTGATGTAGGTAGTATGCGCAAATGGTGTGTAACTTTATATTTAAAGCACATATACATTATATAGCGTGTTACTTTGTTTAAAGTTTTATGTGTAGGAAAGCCTTGGAGTTAAAATACACATTTATGAAATGTTGGAAATCAACCCAGGAAATGCATACACGAGACACAAAACCAAAGTATCAAAAACTCAATGAATCAGCTTGGATACGGCGTACAATCCCACTTGATTTGGGCGCTTTAGATGTCATAGGACAATGAAGGATGACCCTAGCATATACACCTCCTCGTAGTCTAATCCCACATGACGGTTTCAAGTTGGTTTTTCATCAGCTTTTGACGAGCTTTTACGGGATTTTGAGGGCAGAAGCCCGGAGGGGAATCGCATGATGGCTTTTGGCTACATAGAGCATTACTGAAAGTTCGCTGCTTTTGTTTGACTTGGAGCCAATGAAAGACAAGAAAAAGTCACATCTACTATTTTGGTTGATTTGTGTGGGATCAAGGCAACAACATCAAAGAAAACGATAGTTTAATTAGTTACCTTAAATTGAAATTCTTGTAGTAGTAGTATTTGAGTTTCAATTATTACGATTGACTAGTTAATTCTATGTGATCACAATCAAGTTTAGGATTTTATTATGCATATGTATTAAAAAAGATTATGAAATACCTTTACTACATATGAATGTGTTCTTGTTATTTCAACTTGTGAATGACTTGGTTATGTTCATGTGTTTAACATATATGGGTGTGTTGCAAAGCATTTTATTCATGATCATGTCTTAGCAAAGTCATTTATCGATATAGAATCGTTAAACAACAAGGTGCCAGATTGTAGTGTCTTGTGATGTGTTGGCGATTATGTTTGATAATATCTTAGTATGTGTCCTTCATTGGTCTACAATCGTTAAGTAACAACATGCTCGGTTCCCTTAGTCATATAATTTTCCATCATTTGCATATAATTAAATAAATATATCTCTATGTAACTAACAAGTTTAATTAATCATATTTTGTGTGTGTAGTAGACATTTTTTGGTTTCAAGTAATATATGATGTTTTTGGTCTCGTAACATTAAGCCTCATGATGTTATATTGTTATTATCATGATATGTTGATTTCATATTAGCATGTGTCATTTATTGGTGTGTATCGCTAAGTTGCGACATCTAGTATTTCTTAGTCTCATACTATCCGTTATTGCAAACATGGCTATGTCTATGTAACTTGTTAGCAAGACGATTTAAATTTAATTATATGCGGTGCCTTCAAACCAAAACCTAATTGTGATTGTTTGTTTTTTATCTTGTACCTTTGTATGCTTTATGTGTCCTCTTTCTTAATTTAATTGCAAATTAGATTAACAATAGTCTAATGTCTCATCAATTGGATCCTTGTGTTTTACTTTCCATAATTAAATAAAATATGTAATACTAATTTCATGTTATTCGTGAATACGATACTACTTATCCTACCTATTTAGGTCAGTTGGGTTTTTGATTAACTTAACAAAAGTGATACGGTAGGCCCCTCTCTCTCACAATCACATGATTAATTATTAGAGCATTCACATCTTATTCCTTATCCACATCTTTATAATTACATTAAAGGTTATTATTTTTATATCTCCTCCTCTCACAACCGTTTTAAAACAATATTAAAATTTTATAAGGGTTAGATCGAATAATTATTACCAGATTTATAATATAGGATATACACTTATAAAAAAGAAACAAAATGTAATGCTCTTAGTTATGTAAATATATATACACACAATATGTATTTCTTTTAATTATTTATTCTACAAATGGCGTTTGAAAATTGATATAATGTTGGAGGATGAAGGTGTATTTTAATATAACTATGATGTGTCGGTCGAGCCCCAACATTTGCTATGTTTACCATTAGAGCATGCGGAGTCGTGAACGAGGGAGGGTGGGTTAAATTCCGCCTCGGATGAGAACACTACCCCGAACCTAGGGAAGGAAAGCCCTAGCCTAGTGATTTTTCACGAGGCATCACCGATATCCCACACACCATATTTGACCTTGCAAACTCCAAAATGGAGAAAGAAGGAAAAACTCGGACGACACCCTGCAAAAAGAGAAAAATATGAGAAAATAGAAAAAACTTACGTGACGCTAATATGTCACCCGGAAAAAAAACGAGAAAAACGGAATGACTCCTTATGGCATTAGACATGCATATAATACAAAATTTGTGTTGCACATGTATGGATCACACTCAGCATGTGATTTATCTCTTTCTTTTCTTTTAACTATTGTTGTACAACATGTTGTCATTATTTATTATATAATAATTCGAGAATCATATTGGTTTTTCTAAAGTGAAACTTTTCAAATTATATATTTCATACAATTATTTGGAGCTCATAACAATTGACTAAAGGCGACGTCAGGAGATTCTCTACATGATTCACGAATACGTACACTTATAGTTGTTCTAAAAGATTAACTTACAATAATCATGTGGGAAATAAGAAATTGAATAATGGAATTAATAAAGCAATGTCATCACTTTTCAAAAAGAAAAAAAAAACAAAATCATACATCACATATTCCATTGAAGTAATGGAAGTTAAAAGAAGAAATACAATAATGAATAAATTATAAGTATTGTTAGATAGTTGGTTATATTTTTCATATACATATACAATTAACAATTCCACCATGTCACTCATCTATGTTGACTGTTGAGTATGCATAGGATTTGAGTTTGGGTCTGATTCACTATCAAAACGAAGTCTACATTCTTGTCATCAAAATGGATGTTAAACACTAGTACATTAAATATCGTTTTTTAAACATTTTTCTAAATATTTAAATATTACTAATTACCAACTTAAATTTGCATTAATTGTTGTACACTAAGCATTGAAGGTTGTACATGCCTTTTTTTCTTTCTTTTATTTTTTTTATTTTAAAACTAATACTTTTATATTTTTTTACTATTTAACCCTTAACTTTTACTTTTAACTTTTGCTTATCTATACTTTCATCTTTTATAGTTTTTTGGTTTCACATTTCGGTCTAGATTTTGAGAGTGACACGTCGTAACGTGTGTGTGGTTCAATGTTGTTATGTTTATTTTTTTCCATTTAACAGCTTCGTCACAACGTGCGGGGTCCTAGATGGACTTAGTTATTGTTTTTAATGTTTTATGTTTGTGTATGTTTTTCAACGTTTTTACGTCTACTTTTCGCTTGATTTTATATCTTTTTTAATGCGAGCTCTTCCCGTGTTGGTGATTGCTGACGGTGGTATGACATTAATGTTACTTGGTACGGTTTTACGACTCCACGCAACGCGGGGCCTTAATACTAGTTTAATATAAATAATTAACGCACTAAAAATGGAACCGCTTTTAAAGAGAAAAAACAGCCCAAAAAATAATTGTAGGAACGGTTTATGAACAGCTTCAAAAACTTAAAATTGTATAAATTATATGTATTACCCTGTTATTTAAAAACATTATAATTCATGAATTCAACAATATGAAATTTACAAAATCCAGTCACATTACAACAGAAAGAGATACCGTCATATTACAACAATGTATAAATTTTTCAACCGTATATTACCCTATACATACTCAATCATGCAAACTTATAATCTGTATATTTTTCCTAACTACTTTATTTTTTCTTGTGTGATTTTGTCGTTTCAATGTTAAGTTATGTGTAATTTAACTATGTTAATTTAACTATCGTGTGATTTTGTCGTTTCAATGTTAAGTTATGTGTAATTTAACTATGTTAATTTAACTATCGCAACTAGCGTAACAAGGTTCACAAACACGCTGGATCGCGTGAGCTTAATTTCTTATTTATACAAAACCGTTCATACAAACCGATTCACATAAACTCATTCCAATCATCCTTTTACGTCATAACTCAAGCAACGCAGACGAACTTAGTTGTATGATTAAACCTATACACATGCAAAACGTTAAGTCTTATCACCTTTTTAAAACCGTATAAATACTTGTACGTGAATCAGCAAAAAAAACACTTGTTAAGGGATCGAATGTGTTAATCAATTAAAACTTTAAGGACTATTTTTGCAACTCTATCTTGTTTTCGTTATAAAACAAGCAAAACCACATTCGATTGATTACCCAATCATCGAAAAACAAAACACATGGCTTTTACTTATTATTCATCTCCTCTCAAACATGACATCATCATCCCAAATTTCACAATCAAACCTTGTATACATCCTAAATTACACTCATCAAACCTCAACTTCTTCAATGTTCATGTGTCAACAATAACCTCTAGAAAACTTCATGCAACAACAACAACAACAAATGTAAAAACAGAAGTGAGCTACCATGATCAAAAATCTTGGACCCAAGAAGATGAACTACCCGCGGGTCTCGTGAAAGAGCTAATGCCGAAGCATGTATCGTTTATAATGGATGGAAATCGTCGTTGGGCTGTCGAGAAGGGGTTGACTCCGATGGAGGGTCATGCCGCCATGAGAAAGACGCTGCAATCGCTCCTTCGTCAATGTTCGAAGTTGGGGATTAAAGCGGTGTCGATTTATGCGTTTTCTACTGAAAATTGGATTAGACCTAAGGTGAGTATTTTGCTTCAATTCCTTTGTTTTTGTTATATATGTAATAATATTATTTCTACTAGCTTTGTTTTAACTCTAAAAGTTGAAGCAAAAGACTAAGAATATATTGAAGTTGAGATAGTTAAATAACTAAATGGAAATTATAATGCAAGTGCAGGAAGAAGTTGATTTTCTAATGGAGATGTATGAAGACGTATTGAGGACAGATGCAAAGGAGCTCGTGAGGTAAGTGTAACTTTAAATTTAATTATCTGAAGTCAGTGTTTTCAAAACCAGACCGGCTGATTGGGGATTTGAATTGGATGCATAACACATTAAATTCATATATGTGTTATGTATCAAAATTCATATTTTATATAAACATTATGGTTTAGGCATTAATACAAAATTCATATTTTATATAAACATTACACATTAAAAGCAAGACATAAAATAATTTGTATTTTGTTATTTAGTGCTTTATATATAAGGGTAGTTTTTAAAACCCATGATGACATTATTTTTTAGGTTGCTTACAAAAAGTGGGTATGCCCATCTCTATAAAATTTTAATTTTTCTTAACTTTCTTTTCAATCTTAATTTAATACTTAATTTATTTTATCTAATAACATATAATATCCTTTTAGATAAGTTTCGATGAAGACCGAGTTCTATCTAAAATAGCGTATTTTTTGTATTATAAAGTTAAAAAAAATGTGTTATTTCATGTACATCTGTCAAATAAATTCTAGCTTCTCTAGTCTCATAGTGAATATTAATGTAGATTTGTGAGCAGTTTAAGACGACGTGTGACTTTGTCATTCTAAAAGAATTAGAATACAACTCCGTAACTTTTGATTAGCAAAATTTCTTGCTTCATAATGTTTTTATTATTTTATGTTTTTCTGATTTTTAGTCTTGGGTGTCGAGTAACTTTAATGGGGAACAAAACAAACCTTCCAAAGTCACTACAAAAGGTATGTGAAGAAATAGAGGAGAGATCAAAAAATAATCAAGGAACCCATGTCAATTATGGGATCAATTATAGTGGCAAACATGACATACTTCAAGCTTGTAGAAGCATTGCAACAAAAGTTAAGGAAGGCATTCTTGTTCCAAACCAAATCAATGAAACATATTTCAAACAAGAACTTTATACAAAAACGAACGAGTATCCATACCCGGATATAGTTATTCGTACGAGCGGTGAAATCAGGCTTAGTAATTATATGTTGTGGCAGATGGCAAATAGCGAGCTTTATTTCATAGAGAAAAAGTTTCCTGATTTAGAGGAAAATGATCTTATTGAGGCTTTACTTGCGTTTCAAGAAACGCGTAGAGGTATGATGAAATAAAAAGTTTAGTTATCGTTTGTCGCTATGGATGTGTTGTTGTAGAGCTCGAATCCGGGTCAAAGGGGGTCAAGACATCTAAGATCTTGAATATGTTGTTTTAGAATTATGTAGGAATGCAGTGTTTGTGGATAATATGGACGTTAAGTTGTGTTTTTTTTATCGTTTGTAACTTTGTTGTTTTCTAATAAATTACTGAAGGTATTACCTACTTAAAATATTGTTTGACAACCAAGTGTTTGCTACATTTTAATTATTATTTGTAGAAAGTTAATATGTTAACATTTAAATGGTCAGTTTGGTTTGCGTTGATAGTCTACGTTGATCAAGTTAGCACTTACACAGAGCGAAAATAATAATAGAATATACCGATAAGTGTATTGTATCATTGTTTATATATGTATCGTTTATGCAAGTTATAGACTTATCAGCATAAGCTCACAAATGGGTGTTTGGTCTATTGATATCCAGGTGTGTAATAGATGTTTCAGTTTTTAAAGGTGGAGGGTTCAAATCCTGCGATAGACATATTAAAAACTATTAAAAGAAAGTAAAATTCTCCCTTTTGGAGTGGACAACTAGGAATTAGATATAAAGTTTAAAAGGCTTCTATTAGGAATCAGGATCATGAAGAAAAGAAAAAAAGATTAAAGTTTAAAAGCTAAATGAAATGTTTGTTCTTCCTTCATCTACCACGAGAAAACCCAATTACATGCGTAGATATAATGCTAACGGCATAAGTACATAACTAAAAAGAAACTGCATGCTCACAGGAGTCGATGTGGTAGATGTAAATCAGTCGCTCTTATATGCACAGCAAGTGAAATGTTGGCATCAATGAAAGTTTGGACCGAAGAGTGTCAAAAAAGTGGAAGACATTTTTAGTCAAGATATTAGCAATCTGAAATGTAGTAGGAACATATTAAACACAAATTCTTGAAAAGGGTAAAGCTAGAATATGGATGAATATATAGTTAATCACTGAGACGTAGTACCCTTGATCAGGTATGAAAAAATATGTTTGACGACAATCTTGTAAATAATTGGTTTCTAAAGAAAGTGAGAAACCCAATTGACAGCAAAGGCAATCTTCGGATGGGTCAAATGAGACACTAAAGAGCACCAATAGTGTTACGATATAACAAATATCATACGTAGTGTACACCAGAATATAGTGAAAGTTGGTGTCTAGGAAATACTAGAGTATGCCATGGTTGACGTTGGATAAGACCATTACGTTGTAAGAGATAAAGTTGATATCAATGTTTTGAGAAGTGAAGAACATTATTAGTAAAGGTGGCTTGAATCCCAAAGAAATAGATCAAGAACCTAAATCCTAAAGTGCAAACTCAAAGTGTAAATATACATAAAAGCTTGTCATAACTATTGAGGAATTCTTGATAATAATGATGTCAACAACATAAACAAGGATGTGGTAAGTCAAATAATTTTGACAATAAACCAATAGAGATGTATCAGATACACCCTAAGAGAAGCCAATCAATCACATATCTGACGATGGCTTAAAAACAAGCTTATGGGGTTTGCTTAATGTCGTAAAGAGCCTTGTGCAGGAAGAAGACATGTGTGGGTGAGTCGAGTTAACAAAACAATGAGGAAGTGTTATATACATAGTATTAGATAAATTTGCATGAAGAAAGGTGTTGTTGACATCAACTTATCGATATCTCATCCATGTGAGAAAACAAATAAAAAAACTGACCCGTTACTAGTTGGCTTGAAAACCGACTAAATGCCTTAGTATAAATGATAAGCTATGTCTGATTGAAGCACTTGGAAACGATACAGGATTTATATCTATTAAAGGATCCATTAGGTGTCTCTCAATCCTTTAGGTTCACTTACAACTGACAATATTGGCATGAGTAGGAGGCGTTACGAATACCAAGTCTATTTAGAGTGTAAAACAACTACTTCACATGCATAACATCCTATTACATCGCAATTTTTAAGCTCAAATGATCATAGCAGGCTTAAATGTAGGAATGAAAGGCATGAAAAAGAATATGATCAAGAAAGTGTTTAGCCTAGCATGTGCGGTCACAAGAACTAGTGACCAACACGTGCGAAACAAGAAGATCGAGGTGGAGCTGGTGCGGTTGGGCTAGGGGTGATGGTTAGGATCAGAGTGCGGACAAAATAGTAGAAGCGTGTGACATATATTGTGGATTAACGAGAATGTTGGTATAGTAGTACTAGTCTAGAAGTGTAGGTAAGAAGAGTAATGTTTGTAATAATCAAGGTCTATATCAATAAGATATCACCAATGAATAGATGAGAGTTAAATTAATCAAATATCCCCCAACGAATGGTACAAAAGGCACTCAAAGGTGCATAAACATATATAATTAGATCTAGATCAAAAATTGATCTTATAAGGACACAAATTATCAGGACATATATAAGATAGATGGTGCGTGACACAAGACATTTGTGGCATAAGCAACATACCAATATTTCCATGATGGATGCACATGATAAAGTGAAGTCCAAGAAATTTCTAAGAGGTGGTAATTTCGCTCAGCCACCTCATTTTTACACTCTAGGTGTCTAATGGGGCAGGAAGCAAGTTTTCAACTAAAAGTTTTAAATGACAAAATGAGTCAATGAATTGGCAATCATCGGTCTAAGGATATATTGAGGTGAACCTAAAAGTATCAATACATGTGATAAACTAATGGTAACCAAAATAAAAAAGGATGCGCGACTCACTCCAAATGTCATAGTAAATGATGCGTGAAAGTATAGTGCTACACGATAGATGGATAAAAAGGTAATTGAGTATGTGTTTACAATGTTTAAAAGAAATAAAAAGGCATGAAACACGAGAAAAATGCATAATTAAATGGATGTCCAAGCCTTGAGTGTCGTGACTTACAAGAGATAAATGTAATAACATAAAGCTATCATGGTTTGAGCAGTAGATGACGGAGGACCTAGGGCATCAAAGTATGAGTAAAAGACTAGTGTGAAAGTATAATAGAAATGTGATGATCAACAAGTAGAGTGAATGATAGATAAAAGGTTTTAGTTAGGTTAGGAACAACAAATAAATTCTTTCGTGTGAAAAAGAAGGTAAAACATGGCTAATATGAGACATAGTAAGCGTCATATTGTTAACCGAGATATAGTATCATATCATGAAGCATGCCGAAATCTAAGGTCTTATGAGATGTCAGCTGGGGTCCAGAACAAATGTATGGATCATCATACATGTATCTAATGAAGAGGGATGGGCGTGACAGTACCAATTCAAAACAAAAACAAACAAGTTGTTGAAAAAAGCTCGGAAGGAAAAAGCTCTCCTGAAATCAAAACGTTTATAAACGAGCCGAGCCCGAGCCAAGGTTAGTTCGTTCGTTAGCTAACTCGTTGGTTCACTCGTATGCTCGCGTAGTGGTTCCTTTATATTTTATATATTCTAATTACTAAGTTGTATGTACATATTTCTATGCATAATGTACAACCATCTAATTCTTTTATTTATTTAAACTCAATACTTTTCATATTTTACAATTTAACCCTTTTAACTTATAACTTTCAATTTGGTCCCCCATACTTTTCATCTTCTCTAAAAATTTTGTTTCACTTTTCGCATGAAACTTTGAGAGTTAACACGACATAAGGTGCAGGTATGGTTCAACATTGTTACTCCTATTTTTCCCCTTTAACGGCTCATCGCAATGTGCGGGTCTTGGATCGACTTATTTATTGTTTTTAATGTTTTATATTTTCATGTGTGTGGTTCAATATTTTTACATCTACTTTTTGTTTGGTTTTCCTTTTTTTGTTTTTATTTCTTTTAATAAGAGATTTTCCGATGTTGGTGGTTGTTAACACTGATGCGACATTGGTACTATTTGACACGGTTACCAAGTTGTATGCATATATTTCTATGCATAATGTACAACCATCTAATTCTTTATTTTTTTTAACTCAATATTATTACACATTTTACAATTTAACCCTTGCAAATTTTCACTTTCAACTTTGGTTCCCTATACTTTTAATCTTTAACAAATTTTCCGTTTTACATTTTGCTTGAGAGTTAACACGTCATAAGGTGTGCGGTGTTATGCCTATTTATCATGTTCAACGACCTGTCGTAACATGCGGATCTTGGATCGACTTATTTATTGTTTTTATGTTTTATATTTCACGTGTGTGGTTCAACATTTTACATCTACTTCATGTTCAATTTTCCTTTTTCGTTTTTATTTCTTTTTAATACGAGATTTTCTGATGTTGATTGTCGCTACTGGGGATGTAAGTATGTAACATTGGTACCACTTGACACGGTTTTAAGCCCCCTGTCGCAACGCGGGGGGCTTAATACTAGTTATTGTCTAAAGTATAGTTTTTATAAATAATAAACCAAATTTATGCTATATTATTTAAACAAATTATAGATATATGGTTATTTTGACATTTTGTAATAAAAAAATAAGTATAAAAATATAGAGAACAATTATAAATAATGAAAGATCAATCTCATATCATTATTTCAACGAGTTAAAAGAAACAAATATGACAAACTATTGTATTTTATTTTTATATACATGAATATGCGCAAAAATACTACATATTTTTTTGATAAATAAGTTGGCTTGTGAACCAGTTTGACTTGTTTATAAACTAGCCGAGCCCAAGCACATATTTGAGCTCGTTAAGATAAATAGCTGCTTCGTTTAGGCTTGGTTTTAATTGAGCCGAGCTCAAACCCACCTTAAAGAGTCTATACTCTAGTTGGTCAAGGATTCAGACCAAACTGTAATGAAGTGGGTTGTTAAAGAATCCATGAATAAAAGCAGAGGCCCAAAATAACTTTAAGCACTATGTACAAAATAAAAGGGAGATGGTGGCTAAAAGTCACATGTTGTTGGGCATGTGGGCTGAAGATTAGCAGAGCAGTAGATGGGCTATGCAGCCCATGGCCCACCCAAATGAAAATTAGCGTATTATTTTGCTACCTCAGCCGTAGAGGTGCACAATGAAACTAGGTTGAGGATCCAACTCGACGATCGGACCCGAAACTGACCCGGGTACAACCCGATGCCCCACAACTTGGTTCCCACGTAGTATAACCCGTTGATTCCAAACCGAGTTCTCTCATCCGTTCACCAACCTGGTTTTAACTCACTACAGATCCATCTTATTATTTATAGATTACAAAATATGAACCTAGGTTGGACCCGACCCGGAACCCGGTCTGACATTTGTTGATCACGACCCTAACCGGGATTCAACCCGACCCGGTTTGGATTCTGAACCCGATTTGTACACCTCTAGTCGGTTGTGCTAAGATCGAACTCTTATACATAACTAAGCACATAAGTTTTTACACAATTGACGTCTTTTGCAGTCTTTACATATAGTCTTTATTTTATTAAACCTTATTTTTTAAATAAGTTTTATTTATGTTTGTTTGTTTACATCTTTCGCAATCGAGGATATGACATCCATTCAAAGGTTGGTTTAGCCAACGGCCATGGTCACATGTTTTGTTACTCACAAGATTCAGTGACGTATCTTTGTTTGTTTACGTCTTTTGCAACTAAGGATTAGACATCCATTCAAAGGTCGATTTAGCCAACGACCATGGTCACATGTCTTGTTACTCACAAGTTTTAGTTAAGTTTGTTTGTTTACGTTTTTCGCAGCTGAGAATCGGACATCCATTCAAAGGTTGATTTAACCAACGACCATGATCACATGTCTTTTTTTCTCACTCGTGGATAACTCTACCTTTTATTAGGTGGTGGCACCTTTGAGACATCCACAATTCACAAGTCTCCTGTTGAATGATATGCTAGTATGTTTACATTACTTTTTGTATGTTGATGTTAATGGTTTTTCTAATTTACTTTTAATTTATTGAATTCTGATCTTGTTTGTATTATTATTTTTTGGAACAAAAACTTATCTATGTTCCACTTATATTTCTTAAAGGAGAAAAAGTGTTTGTTAGTAGCCTCATGATCCCCGGATTCCCAATTAATACGAGCTCGTCTCGTAAGTTACGTGAACTTTTGTGAAACGGTGAAACATTGCCTGCCTTTTGCGTCGTACCTTAGTTCAAAATAATCAGACTCTCACTCCAAATATTCAACTGTTAATACAAATGGTTGTCTACTCATACGAAACGACGCCTAAACATTTTATCATCACACATTGATTTGTCACAAAAATAATGATGTTTGTTAGCAGTCTCACGATCTCAAGTAGTTTGAGCATGTCTTGTAGTTTGAGGGTCGGAAATGAATATAACATATAAAAATCAACCCACGTAAAACCTTAGTTTGTTCTTTTAGGTTGGTGCATAACGATTGTTTATAGATGATATCATCTGAAATACAATATCACTGGAGTAATAAAATACGAAGTAGTGAAATCCCTCTACGTGTTACGATGGAAATTTTGTATTTGCGCAAAACATGAAGTGAATTGTATCCGACTCTGTGCGATTAAAGCAAATTTTACACAACTTATATCAAAATTTAGATAAACTTAAGCATGCCTCAAAGGTAGTATTTATAATTATATAAAAATATTATATATCAAAAGTTATAAAAGGATAACCATATTGATTTAAAAAAATAAAAAAATATTATATTTGATGTGATTCGGTTCTAAATAAAAATCATATTGAAAGCTAGATAAAACTATGCACGTTACAACAACTTATTGAGAAATTTATAAACATAAGATCTTAAAAATTATAAGAGCAAACAACTTGATGAGTATATCTCAACGTAAACAAAAATAAGCATGTCGCAAAATTATTTTAAAATTTTATAAAAATTATATTTTAAAACGCTATAAGAGAAAAACAAAATCTTTTTAAAAGATGTTAAAAATATTTATAATAAAATAAGTTATGGGTCAAATCTTGCAAAGTACATATGTAATGATTTAAGAGTAGAGCATGTGTAAAGTAGATATTGTGTATGTTCATCAATCAAAAAAATATTAAAGTAATATATATAAAGATATAATAAAGGTAAATAATTTATAATCATATTTTAAAACAGCTAAGTATATTTATAATATGCTAAGTCGATGGCTGAAGGCTAAATCAGAAGTTATATTTGATTTAATTTAATTTTACTTACACCTTTTAGATATTGCATAATTCTTTTTTAAACGTATTCTTTGATCCCTTGTCAAATGTCACAAACTCACCAACGCAAGGTTCTACCTTTTTGAATTTTGATACATTTGTGTGCCTTTCAAAAAGAGAGAACATGTAGGAATGGGTTTCGAACTCCCTACCTCTCCTCTACACTATACAAGATTAATGAAAAAAAAAAGAAGAAGAAGAAGTACGAAAAAATTAGAGTAACGCAATTACATAAACCGTTTCGTCACAATTATTAATAATTAAATTAATTATGTTTTGAACGATTCTCTAAACCACAGTCTTTCCGTGGGAATAGGTCATGTTTTTTTAGCTCATTAACCTTAATTCTTGATATAACGGTTACATACTTGCATTTGAAGGAAACAAAAAAAAAATCCCTACTTAATACAACTTTTAAAATATATAAAACCTACCATTCAATATTAATTCAGTTTATTTAATAACTGAGATTTGGTTTCAAAGATTTTTTATTAAACATAATAAGACTAACGCGGATAAAAATCCCCCCGCGTGTCTCATGTGGCATTGCATCCGCCCCCGTGCGCCTCTACACAACAATGAAGGAGCCCCATCCATAGCACCCCACACGTCTCCAAGGGTGTTGTATGTTTAATATGTGTCCGCCCCTATAATAAAAACCTTTATTTTGGAATAAATTGGTACGTTTATAGTAAAAATAAGTATGGTAACATCAGAGATAAAAAGGCGGTGTGTGTAATTTTTATTTTTTTTGAACGAGAATCACATATACTCGTCTAACTTACTTTAGCTGAACACCACAACTAATTTACATTAATTCACCATAAGAGGGGATCAACCTTTAACCTTAATAATAACTTCACCGCTCTAACTCCAACTAACGTAACAGCTGACTGAGTATGTTTGTGAGAAGAATAACACGGTATCATTAAAAAAAGTTTTAAGATTCTAAAAAACATGAAATAAAACTATATATATTTCATTAGGGTACAACCTCGTGTATTACACGAGTTGAATTAAAAAATATTAAATAGTTATTAATGAATAATAAGAAACTGTAAAACATTATTTTGATATAAGATATAACTGAAATTACGTATAAGTAGTTATTTTGATTAATTGATAAAATATTTATATTATTTCTAAAACTTTCGTTATAAAAAATTATTGTTTTGATAAAAATTTCATTTTTTATCTATATTTTGTTGTTTAGAGACTTCGGGTTTGTTTTGTAAAGAATGATTTTAAAAAGAATGATTTTAAAATAATTTCATTATTATAAAAAGTCTCGTTGTTTTAGAAAAAAATCATAGTTTTAGAAATTTTGTTTTTGAAAATGTGTATTTTTTTAATCAAAGTATTAAGTTTTTATTTAATAAAAAATGTCTTTTAATATATTGATTTAATAAGAACTTAGATTTATAATATAGAGAGAGAAAAAGAAAAAAATGGAAATTAGTTATTTGATTTTTTAAATGAAATAATTAGTTTAGACGGGAAAATAAATGGGAGAGTGAATGTGATTATGACATGTGTAAAAAAATGTAAAGATTTATTAGTATAGACTTCACACCGTTACCAAAACTCCGTAAAACGGGTAAAAAGTAAACAAAACAGCAAACAGTTCACCACCACCAGGGCGTTTTCCGTCATTTCACCACTTCAAAATTCGCGGGCCAACTGTCATAATCTGTTCACATAACCTCACAACACAAGCTCGTAACCCATTCACCATCGTCACAACCCTCATCAAAACGATCGAATTCTCATATCTCTCAACATCACCACCACAAAATTCACAATCAATCAACAACCACTGATCACGATCACACCACCACATTCTCACGATCGCAACAATGGCAGCATCAGACGGCAGCGAGTACTTCGACGTCGACATCGAGACCGGCCGCGACACCTTTTCCCGACGCTCCAACACCGACGACGCTCACCGCGACGAAACGGAGCTCCTATGGGCGGCGATTGAGCGGCTTCCGTCGGGAAAGGAGAAGAAGACGTCGCTAATAAAACGCCAAACCTCCGGATCCAATCGGTCCGAGAGAACGGAGACTATCGACGTCACGAAGCTCGACCGTCGGAACCGATCGCTTATTGTTCGAAAAGCGCTCGATACGTCTGAACAGGATAATTTTAAGCTCCTTGCAGCCATCAAAGAACGATTCGATAGGTATGAACTATTAACGTTACTTTGTTAGGTTTTTAGTTACAATCACATGTTCAGTTCTTATATGTGTAGTTTTTGTTTGTTTTTGATGGTAATTAATAGAGTTGGATTGGAGGTTCCGAAGGTGGAGGTTAGGTTTGAGAAGCTGAACGTTGAGGCGGATGTGTTGATTGGGTCTAGAGCTTTGCCGACTTTATTTAACTGTGCTCGTGACGTGATTGAGGTCAGTGTGAGCTTACTTTATTACTTTTTTTCAGAAGGCATAGTAGTGAAAACGATCATATGAGTTCATATATAAGTATATAACGTTTTTTAGTTGAAAGTGAAGTAGACTTCAGTGTAATTCTTCATATATGTGCTCATTTGTAAGTTTAATATACTTATGATTAGTGTTTTCTTTACTAGTTACTCCTGTTTATGATCTTTACGGTTGATAATTAGCTTGTGTGTTTATAATTGTAGTGTTTTTACTTCCATGCATTTATTGGGTTGTTACTTTTACGTGGTAGTAATAGGTTATGAAGGCATATCACTATGTTTTTATTTGGAATCATTGAAAATAAAGAAATAAGGAGTTTACGGTTTTCTTTCTTCTAATTTTCTGGTGTGATTGCAGCATTTTTTTACGAGGTTGGGGATTTACCGTCCCAAGAGACATAATCTATCTATCTTGAAGGATATTAGTGGCTCAATAAAACCGGGAAGGTATCCTTATAAATCTTTTCACACTCGTGGTTCTAGTTGATTTTAGATTTACCATGAATGGTTTGAGAATGCTGCCATATATGCATTATTTTTTGCAACATGGTAACTTTAAAGAAGAAAACAGACTTTCATGATCTGTGGAAGATTTTATGTTGCATAGGGTACATTCCTCTTCATTTGGATACATGTACATACATGCATAGCGAGCACTCGCAAACCAACACTATTTTATATCAGAAATGTGGTAGTAGAAATTTATTAAATAGCATTGATTGACGATCAAATCAAACTTAGAACCTCTGAAATATGAGAAAGAGGTCTGTTTACTTTCTCATCATTTTGGACATGCATCTAAATAAGTAATGGCTTTTGCAACTATCCTTGTGAACTTGGTATGCATGAATGATTACAGAAACTTGATCTGTTTCAAGTCTTTGCAGAACAGGAAAAACAAATTTCCTTTTTGAAGCAAGTAGCCAAGTAGAGTAATATTTACTTTCTTTCCTTGCTACTCTCTTTTTCGACTTGGAGATATTTTATGTGTTTTTGATAAGTTAATATTCAATTCAAGATGTTCAAATCGATTTGAATTTACATGAGCTTTTCATTATATTACCTCACTCTAGGAAATTGGTTGATGACTGAACATAAAAAAAAGACGTTTAAGATTATTTATGTTCGACATGGGGACAGGATGACATTGCTTTTGGGCCCACCTGGCTCTGGGAAATCCACATTGCTTTTAGCTCTTGCAGGGAAACTTGACACAAGCTTAAAGGTATAAAAGTAATTTCTTTTCTTTTGAAATTCGTCTTCGCGCGGTTTGGGCTGGTTGGTTCATCACTCTGACTGTTCTGGGTGCTGATCATATGACATTTGTAATTCTAGATAGAGAGTATGTCACTGCTCATACAACATTTGGATAACTTATTAATCTGTTTTGAATAATTTCAACAAGAAAACATCACAACACGATTTACAAACAACCTGAATTTGCAAGCTCATATCACGGATCCACCATTGTATGTGGGAGGAATTTACCCACCCATGTTTTTCTGAAAAAGCTAAAAGCTTAAAGTCTCTTTACTTTGTTTGCAAGACCAACACATGGTAGACACTAGACTTATCAGAGCTATTAATATTCTGCAAACGGTACATAATATCAAGTCTCTTCAACTTATGGAAACTTAAACTATGCTTTTGGTGAATATAAGATCACATATCAAAGGAAAAGGATTGAAGTTAAAAATTAACATATACTCTTATTTGTGTGTATATGAGCAATCTGGATCTCTTTCAAATAATCATTGTGGAATGGTATTAGGAAATGCATTATAATTTGAGCACTCTGGATTTCTGCCAAATGGTAGTTTATTAAATTAGTTATAGTTATGTGTAAACTAGACTTTTCTGTGAATTCAGAATTAATTAATGACGTGTTTGATATGTGCTTGTTAAAGATCAGGTAATGAACTTGTAACCTTTCTCACTAGCATGATGTTTCTTTCTTCAGAAAAGTGGTAAAATAACATATAATGGTCATGAACTTAATGAGTTCTGTGTTCAAAGGACTTCAGCTTACATAAGTCAAACAGATAGCCACATTGCGGAGTTAACAGTACGTGAAACTCTTGATTTTGGTGCTAGATGTGAAGGTGAAGGGTTTGCAGGTTTGTCTTTCTGTTAGTTGAAAATTTTAGAGTCTCTGTATTATTTAATGGAAAAATGATAATTGCTTGATGAACATATTTAAGAGCATACTTTCTGTTCGTATTACTCTTATACATTAGATGTTGTGGTTTTTTAAATGCTTTCTTTTTTCATCTGTCTTAATTTCAGGAAACTTGATGAGAGAACTTATGCGTTTGGAGAAAGAAAATAGAATACGCCCCAGTCCTGAAATCGATGCATTTATGAAGGTTACCATTCTCTGAGTTTTGTAGCTTGCTGACTATTTCCATGCTAAATATGTTATAATCTGAAATTATGTTTTACACAATAATGTAATAATTAGGCATCCTCTGTTGCTGGGAAAAGGCACAGCATCTCAACAGATTACATACTGAAGGTGCTTGGCCTTGATGTGTGTTCAGAGACAGTTGTTGGAAATGATATGCTTAGGGGTATTTCAGGTGGTCAGAGAAAGAGAGTTACTACAGGTTCCTTTCTTTCTTTCCTCGTCTTGTACATTTGTTTGCTGTTGTGTCTGCATGGGGTTATTTAGGGCATAGCATCTTGCCTATGTATGTACACACGACCTAGCTTCCTTGTACATAGGCAAATATGCCATGCCTTCAATTTTTCGTTGGTAAAAGCTTCGATTATTATTATTATTATTAGTTTGAATTAGGGAGTTTTCCTACCCATGCATGGTTTCTACATAGAATTTGAACATGTTTTGGTTTCTAGGGGATACATGAATGCCATTCACATATTTGCTTAGGTGGCAAGGGAATCAGATATAGTTGTCTATGTGGCAAAAGGTACACCACATACGTGAATGGGACTCACGTATGTCAATAGTTTTCAACACAATGGTTTCAATTGAGTGCTTCAAAATGGTGTTAAGTCAGCAAGATCTAGTGCACATATGTTATTCTCGTTTACGTATGCCAACATCTGCCCATTTACGTATGCATGTAGTGACCTGGACTGATATGCATCGCCACCTAAGCAACACACATGAATGACATTCACGTATCTCCTAGAAACCAAAGCAACATCAACTTTTGCCTAAGAACCATGCATACATACCATTAGTGTCTAGAACAAAAAAAAATCTAAAAGCTTCATGGGTGATGTGGAACTCATCAAGTAGTTTATAAAGATAAAATGGTATTTGGAATCACATCATCATAACTATAAAGGAGAAAAATGGAGAGTAAATATAAATAAGAACGTGATGATATGTTTGTTTGACAGTAGTATACTAGTATATTTCGAAACTCAAAGACTGTAAATTTGAACTTGAAAGAACTAGCAGTTAAAGTTAAATTGAGAAGCTTGTAACATGGGCTACCACATCATCACCTAATAGGTGATATTTTATTTGCATGTCTACATAAATATGGAAAACAAGAAAATATAGAAGAATTCATTAAATGCATACTATAGCAATCTTTATAACCATACCATGTTTTTGGCAATGTACTTACTTTTATGAACAATAACAACAAATTTTGGTTTTCATATCTTCATATTATAAAAAGGCTACATGTCCTAATATGTCTTGAAGCTTTATTATATGTTTTATAAAGCAACTTTCTTTCAGTATTAATTTCTCTTCGGTCATTATCAATATGTTTTCTTATTTTTGTTTTCTGGAAACAATAGTTGATATAAACATGTTATTAAAGGTGAGATGGTGGTTGGTCCAAGGAAAACTCTGTTTATGGACGAGATATCAACTGGGCTAGACAGCTCAACAACATACCAAATTGTGAAGTGCCTAAAGAATTTTGTTCATCAAATGGAAGCCACAGTTTTAATGGCTTTGCTTCAGCCTGCACCTGAAACATTTGATCTATTTGATGATCTGGTTCTACTATCAGAAGGTCACATGATCTATGAAGGCCCTCGAGAAGAAGTCCTTAACTTCTTTGGGTCTTTAGGTTTCCAAAAGCCCTTACGTAAAGGCACTGCAGATTTTCTTCAAGAGGTTTTAGTTTATTATTTATGTGTTCTTTTTAATTATTTTTTTTTTACCATGACCCCTTAAAACTGATGTGTTATTCTATACAGGTTACCTCAAGAAAAGACCAAGCTCAGTATTGGGCTGATCCTTCAAAACCATATGAGTACATGTCAGTTTCTAAGATTTCAGAAGCTTTTAAAAATTCCATCTATGGAAAATCTCTGGAATCTTTGCTTGCTGTTCCATTTGATAAATCCAAGAGCCACGTGTCAGCATTGCGGAAAAGGCGGTATGGCGTGTCAAAATGGAAGCTCTTTAGAGCTTGTTTCTCAAGAGAATATGTATTGATTAAGCGGCATAGTTTTCTTTACATTTTCAAGACCATACAAGTATGTCATATTGTCTCATAATATTAGAATATAACATTATTAGAATTGATGTATCACATGATGTACAGGTGGCATTTGTGGGTTTTGTTACTTGCACGCTCTTTATACGAACAAGATTACATCCGACAGATGTGATGGATGGAACCCTGTATCTTGGTTGTTTATTCTTTGCACTTGTGCACATGATGTTCAATGGATTTGCAGAACTCCCACTTATGATATTTCGGTTACCTGTGTTTTACAAGCAACGAGATAATAATTTTTATCCTGCATGGGCATGGTCTGTTTCTAGTTGGATATTGCGTGTTCCATACTCTTTTGTTGAAGCTAGTGTATGGTCTATTATAGTATATTATAGCGTTGGTTTTTCTCCTAGTGTGGGAAGGTATGATCTGTTTCTTGGCATTTAAGCTTTAACTTTCAACTTTTGCAACAAAATCCTTCAATAGAATTTGGTCTTTAAATCACATTTCTTCTCAGGTTTTTCCGCTATGTGTTTGTTCTATTTTCAATACACCAGATGGCTTTAGGCCTTTTTCGTACATTGGCTGCAGCTGCAAGAAATATGATGATTTCCAATACTTTTGGGTCAGCTGCTCTACTTGTGGTATTCTTATTAGGTGGATTTATTATGCCTAAAGGTAATTTGCCAACTGTCAATCGTTTATTACACACGAATAGATGGTTTATAAATCTGCTCCTTTTCTTTCAGATATGATCAAGCCATGGTGGATATGGGGTTATTGGGTGTCACCTCTATCATATGCACAAAGTGCAATTGCTGTTAATGAGTTTACTTCCACTAGATGGATGAAGGTTTGTTTTTTGCACTTAACTTGTCCACATCATCTTTATCAAATAAGATTGAGTATTTACAGCTCCAAATGATGTCACTTTGCAGAATCTTACTGGTACGAACACTACAATGGGGTACATTGTCCTTCAGTTCCATAATCTACCCACCGAGGGGTATTGGTATTGGATTGGTGTTGGTGCCTTGTTACTTTATGCTTTGTTATTCAATATCATAGTCACTCTGGCTTTGGCTTATCTTAAACGTAAGTGCTTGTTTATTAATGTTTCCATGTGTTTTAAAACACTCAAATATAATTATGCTAATATGCATACCGTTTTGTTTTGTACCTCAGCTCTAAAATCTGCACCAATGGTTCTACCTTCAACCGTAGCTGCAGGTTAGTTACTTTTACAGTTACTGGCTTACTGTGTATGCTTTAAAATTAAATTTATGCACTCTGCTTCTAAAAATTACAACATTTTGTGTTTTGGTTGGTTAAAAAAACCTGTCATTTTTTTGGAGTGGTTTCATTTACATTTGTTTGATGGAGGGAGTATAATACAAAATCAAATTTCAATAGCTGCAGCTGGCAATCAGGCGATGCTAGTCAAATCTGAAATTGATTCTAGAAGACATGGCATGACTCTACCTTTCAAACCGTTGTCCATGACATTTCATAATGTCAGTTACTTTGTTGACATGCCAAAGGTAAACTTTACACAGTTTCTGCACTACTTGGCAAAAATTTAACTTTTGTTAATACTAAAATTACTTGAACTTTTTTACAGGAGATGGTATCAGAAGGTGCAGCAGATCGGAAGTTACAACTCTTGTCAGACGTAAGTGGAGTGTTTTTGCCAGGTGTCCTTACGGCACTAATGGGGTCAAGTGGGGCCGGTAAGACAACCTTAATGGATGTCCTTGCTGGCAGGAAGACAGGTGGATACATTGAAGGAGAAATCACTATATCAGGGTTCCAAAAGGAACAACGCACTTTTGCTAGGGTGTCTGGTTATGTTGAGCAAAATGATATTCACTCTCCTCAAGTCACAGTTATGGAATCCCTCTTGTTCTCTGCTTTTCTTCGCCTTCCGACAGATGTCAATGAAAAGCAAAGACGGGTTAGTTTTGACTTTTGAACCATATGAAACATTGATCCATTTGACCTGTTTACCTTTTAGCTAATTCTTTAAAAACACAGGAGTTTGTGGAAGGAGTGATGAAGTTAGTTGAGCTTGACGTTTTAAAAGATGCATTAGTAGGCTTACCTGGCAGTTCCGGGCTATCCACTGAGCAAAGGAAAAGATTAACAATAGCAGTTGAGCTTGTTGCTAATCCCTCTATAATATTTATGGATGAACCTACCTCTGGACTTGATGCAAGGGCTGCTGCCATTGTAATGCGAACAGTTCGTAATACAGTTGATACTGGAAGAACAGTTGTTTGCACCATTCATCAACCAAGTATTGACATATTTGAAGCATTTGATGAGGTTTTGTTACTTAATTGTGTGTTTATCAATCATGTAAAAACATTTTAAAATCATGTATAATTCCGATTCATCATTCACAGCTACTTCTAATGAAAAGAGGAGGACGTGTGATTTATGGTGGAAGAGTGGGTGAGAGATCAAATATATTGATCAAGTACTTCGAGGTAATAGTTGAGTTCAAATACAATTCTTATAATTGTACAAGCTAATGAAGCTTTTATTTTCTTAATATACAGAGTATAAATGGGATTTCATCGATGCCTAGTGAATATAATCCTGCTAATTGGATGCTTGAAATGACTACACCTGCTGTTGAAGAAAGAATAGGCCAGGACTTTGCAGTGATTTATAAGAACTCTGAGCAATACCGGTAAACTTTATAAACATAAGCTTATTATCCATAGAGGATCGTTCAATACATAAATAATATTTGTAAAGAACTACAAGAACCATGAACACTTGTGCCTATTTTTTTCAACTACCATACATAAGGTTGTTACGTAACCACATAACCGCATCTCTTTCTTTCTCTCACTATTACAAGTGCTTACGCGCTCTCCTAGTTTTCTATTTAAAATCGGTTATGTATTCAACACACCTTGATAGTGATATTAACAGAATTAACTAACAAAATACAAGAGATGTTTATTGAGTAAAGTATTTGTGATACCTCAATACACACAAAGGCCACCTATTTATAGTTGTTAGAATAACAACCTATTTACACATCAAGCCCCTCTACTTTCAAGATTTACACATTTACACTAAACATACTACAAAACTAATACAAAAAATTACAATCTAACAATCACCCCCTTAATTCTTTGAATTATCCAACTCCCAAAAGCTTCTTCATTTCCACAAACTTTAACCTCGGAAGAGCTTTGGTTAGAATATCAGCTCTTTGTTCATTACCACTTATATGCCTTACCACCACCATTCCTTTCTCTACACACCCTCGAATATAATGGTATCTGACATCAATGTGTTTAGATCTTCCATGAAAAACAGGATTTTTCATTAACTGCACAGCTGATTTGTTATCCACATGTAACAATATAGGACCCATCTTCTTTCCTGTAAGTTCTTCCAATAAACTTTTCAACCAAACAGCTTGCTGAGCTGCAGCAGTGGCAGCCATAAACTCAGCTTCACAAGAAGATAAAGCCACAGTCTCTTGCTTCTGACTTACCCAACTTACAGGCCCTTCACAATAGTAGAACACAACACCAGTAGTACTCTTCCCATCTGATTTAATTGGTGCATGTGAACTGTCACTAAACCCAACCAATTCACTAACTCCACCATACTTGTACCAAACCCCATTATCTATAGTTCCTTTCACATACCTCAATATGTGCTTCACAGCCTGCCAATGTGATGTTCTTGGTGATTCCATGAACCTACTTGTGATTCCCACTGCATAACACAAGTCAGGTCTTGTTTGAGTCAAGTACCTTAAACATCCAATGACCCTTCTATATCTAGTAACATCCACTAGCTCATACTCTTCATCTTTACCCAGCTTTAACCCTGGATCCATAGGAGTCTTGGTAGCATTGCACTCCCACATTTTATAATCCTCCAAAATTTTCTTAGCATAACCAGATTGACATAAGAAAATCCCATCACCTTCTTGTCTCACCTCAATTCCCAAATAATACTTCAACAAGCCAAGATCAGTCATCTCAAACTGAGATTTCATCAGAGACTTAAACTTCTCAACAACATCCATTGTAGACCCAGTCACAACAATATCATCAACATAAACACCTATTATTAATGAACCAACATCAAAACTCCTTCTGTATACTGCATGTTCCTGAGGACATCTTTTAAAACCAAACTTTAACAAAGTATCATGAAGCTTCTCATTCCAGGCTCTTGGTGCCTGTTTCAGCCCATACAAAGCTTTTATAAGTCTGTATACCTTCTGTTCTTGACCAGATTTCACAAATCCTTCTGGTTGAACCACATATACCTCCTCCTTCAGATCTCCATTCAGAAAAGCAGTTTTCACATCAAGATGATGAATTTTCCACCCATTAGATGCAGCTAAGGCCATAATCATCCTTACAGTCTCTAACCTTGCTACAGGGGCAAACACCTCTTCATAATCAATACCATACTTCTGCACATAACCTTTCACAACTAATCTAGCTTTATGCCTAGTAATTGCCCCTTCTGCATTCTTTTTCAACTTGAACAGCCATTTCAAACCAATTGGCTTCACCCCTTGTGGACAATGGACTAACTCCCAAGTCCCATTCTTCTCAATGCTGTCTAGTTCTTCTTGCATAGCCTTCCTCCACTCTGGTTTGTTCTTAGCCTGCTCAAAACAAGTTGGTTCTCTCATTAACAACAACTCAGATTCCTCATACACAGGAGGTTCAAAAGGGATCTGCAGTTGAACATCTGTTCTATTAAACACATCCTCCATGCTCCTAAATCCCTTTGAAGGTGTATCATCATAGGCTGATCTGGGAATCATATCTTCATCAGAATCTTGTGCATCTTGTGCATCTTGTGCACCTTGTGCACCTTGTGCACCCCCTGAATCCTGAACAAGATCTGTTTCAGGACCCACAAAATCACCATAATCCCCTTGACTTTCATTATCATCATCATCATGGGAATTAGAAACCTCAGTCTCTTCCAAAGAACTATGACTCTGTGCACCTTGAGTCATTGTTACACCAAAATCTGCATACCTCTGCTTTGATTGGTCTTGTTTATCCTGCTCCCAATTCCAAGGCATTCTCTCTTCAAATTTAACATCTCTACTAACCACAATTCTACCTTTATCAGGATCAAACATTCTATAGGCTTTAGACCCTGGTTCTATACCCAAATGAACCATTGGTTTACTCCTATCATCCAACTTTCTGACCTGATTATTTGGTATTTTCACATGCCCTTTACACCCAAACACTCTGAGATGTTTCACCTTAGGCTTCCTATTATACAGGCTTTCATAGGGGTAACTCCATCCAAGGCTTTGGTTGGACATCTGTTTAACAAGAAAACTGAATGTCTCACTGCCTCAGCCCACAAATGCAAAGGCATATGCATAGCCTTTAACATCGATCTCACCATGCCCATCACAGTTTGGTTCCTCCTTTCCACCACTCCATTTTGCTGTGGAGTATATGGAGCTGTAAAGAACCTCTTAATACCATCTTCACTGCATAGTTGCTCAAAGGTTCTTGAAGTGAATTCCCCCCCTCTATCAGTCCTTAGAGCCTTAATCTTGTACTCAGTTTCCACCTCTATCTGGGTTTTAAATTGCTGAAAAGCCATAGGTGCCTGGTCCTTTGACTTGAGTATGTACACCCACATGTATCTTGAACAATCATCCACTAGCAGCATGAAGTACTTGTTCCCTGCAAGTGTGGGTGGTTCTAAAGGGCCACACAAATCTGCATGAACAAGCTCTAGTGGAACTTTTGCTCTGAAGCTGCTAGAACCAGGAAAGGCTTGACTCCTGTGCTTTCCTACCAAGCAACTCTCACATACCTGTGACTTGTGTTTCATCTTTGGCATACCTCTAACCATGCCTAACTTGGACATTTGGTTTATGGCTTCAAAATTCAAATGCCCAAGCCTTGCATGCCATGTCCAGGCAGTCTCATTCATGATAGTCAATAGACATTTAGGTGTAGCAACCTGCAAATGGATCTTGTACAATCTGTTCTCAGACTTCTTTACCTTTATTAAGGTTCTTCCATTATTTTCATACACCCACAAGAATCCATTCTCCATCAATATCCTACAGCCCACTTCATCAAGTTGCCTAGGCTTAGGATGTTACTCCTTAATGCAGGTATGTAGTACACATTTGTGACTACTTTGTGCTCACCATTCTTGCACTGGAAGCAGATTGAACCTCTCCCTTTGATTACAACCACTGATCCATCCCCAAACTTTACTTTTCCTGAGATACCCTCATCAAGATCAGTGAAGTGGGAATGAATACCAGTCATGTGGTTGCTGGCACCATTATCAAGATACCAGGTGCTTGTATCCCCTTCCTGCGGCAACCTCTTGGGGAACACACCCTGTTCCTCTAATAGACCCAAGTCTTTTGAGAGTTTTGCCATCAACAGGGCAGGTTCTTGGTCTTCTTGGGCCTGTGCAAGATGTGCCTCCTGTTCTCCTCTACTAGGAGCCTTGCACTCATTTGAGTAGTGCCCAAGTTTATCACAATTGAAGCACCTTATGCTTCTCTTGTCTTTCTTGTTGCTTTTGCCATTTCTCTCACAGTTATCAGGGTTGGATTTCCCTCCCCTGCCCTTTGTAAATCTTCCTCTCCCTCTTTCTCTACCTTTGGTGTCACTGGTGGCATTACCCCGCTGGTGCTCTGATTTGGACTCTTTTCTTGTCCTCTCTAGCCACTCAGCTTTGGTCAGGAGAAGCTGACTAGATGAATCCTTGCTTCTAGTCACTGGCTTCAGTCTTTCCTCATAGGCTTTCAACCGCCCAACCAGTTCCTCAAATGGCATCTTCTCAAGATCAGAGAACTGTTCTATTGCTGCTACAATAGGCAAGTACCTTTCAGGTGCAGCCTTCAAGACCTTCCTTACTTGCTTCTTATCTGGGATCACAGTTCCCAGAGCTCTATATCTTGAGATCAATTCTCCCATTCTTCCTGCAAACTCATCTATGGACTCATTCTCTCCCATTCCCAACATCTCAAACTCATGATCTAGAGTTTGAATTCGGGCTTGCTTCACTCTTTCTTCCCCTACATACCTTTTCTTCAAGGCATCCCAGACATCTTTCGCAGTCTTGAATACAGCAACTTGCATCAAGACCTCTTCTGGCAAAGACTGGAAGATGAAGGCCCTCGCCTTCTTGCCAAGTTTCACATCAACTGTGGCTGTGTCAGGGGGTTCTATGGCATCCCAGATTCCCTGGGCATCCATAAAGGCTTCCATCTTGATTGACCAGGAGGTGTAGTTCGTCGGGGTTAAATGGGGATCTTGAACGAAATGGAGTCGCTGGTATCTTTCAGCACCACCTGTGCATTGCGATCTGCCATTGATTCTTTGGATCTTGGTCGCAGATGATCACTTCGGAAGATTCAATTATTGCTTCGGAAGATTCAATCACCACTTCGGAAGATGCAGTCACCACTTCGGAAGTTCCAATTACCACTTCGGAAGATGCAGTCACTACTTCGGAAGTTCCAATTACAATCGCAACTGATTGTAATTCCGGATTCAAGGGTTCAAGATTCAATTACAATCGCAACTGATTGTAATCACGGAATCAAGGGTTCAAGTTTTGAATTCCGATGGAGTTCAATCCAGTCGGCAGTAGGAATCGCGTGGGAGAGATTACGATCGTGAGAGAGAAGAGGATTCTTTGGATCGAGAGCCTTTGAAGCTCTGATACCAAATGATATTAACAGAATTAACTAACAAAATACAAGAGATGTTTATTGAGTAAAGTATTTGTGATACCTCAATACACACAAAGGCCACCTATTTATAGTTGTTAGAATAACAACCTATTTACACATCAAGCCCCTCTACTTTCAAGATTTACACATTTACACTAAACATACTACAAAACTAATACAAAGAATTACAATCTAACAGATAGTTAGAAATTATAATCCTATCATGCATACAAAAATCTTATGGCTTTATATCGTTAGAGAGATTGAAGCTTTGATTGAGCAAACGAGTACTCCAGAGCCAGGATCGGAACCTTTACAATTCTCTACAACATACTCCCAAACTAGTATGTACCAGTTTAAAACTTGCTTTTGGAAGCAGAATCTTGTGTATTGGAGAAGCCCGGAATACAATGCTGTGAGGTTGTTATTTACAACTATGTGTGCATTGATTGTTGGTTCTGTATTTTGGGACATTGGTTCAAAAAGGTATTTCTTTTTTAGTTGTTTTTCTCTAATTAAGTTTTCCTTCATTATCATTTTCAGATATCATAATTTATTACTATTCTGTTCATTCTGCAGAGACAGCACTCAAAACTTGATGGTGGTTATAGGTGCTCTTTATACAGCTGTCTTGTTTCTTGGTGTAAATAATGCTTCCACTGTACAACCTGTGATTGCAATTGAAAGAACGGTTTTTTACCGTGAGAGAGCAGCTGGAATGTATTCTGCAATACCTTATGCTATAGCACAGGTAAGGATGGCCAAAAAAAACCTGAAACTTAAAACATTTGGGTCAGGATATTTGGGTATGGGACTGGGTACAAGATTAGGTACAAATATTTTTCATGGATTTGGGATAGGTATGGTATTAGGCGTTACCCGTCTGATTACCTGAACACGCTTTCTTGCATCAAAACCTAATATATTAATATGCAATATACTCTCAAAAAAATGTAAGTAGTATGCTAAAGTTGTTACAAACTTGAAATTATCAAAATTAGAGAATTGTTAGAAGTGTGGTGAGTATTTGATGTTTCAATTTGGATTTTGGGCGGAGTTTAAGATCGAGTTTTGGGTAATGGGCATCCCAATGTATACCTTTTTCCACATAATATCACAAACAAGTATACCCCAGGACCCCATGGTATACCCACGAACCTGACGGGTAATGATTAAGCAGTAGCCGATGGGTAATGAGTAACGGATAGCCAACATGCATAAAACCAGGTATGAAACATGGTTTTGTAAACGGGTATGTGAATTGGTTTTGTAATCAGGTATGGGACACAGTTTTGTAATTGGTTATGGGAGTAGGATTACCGATTCGTTTATCACACTGTGCCCATTGCCATAGGTAACTTCTTTATGCTTTTAAATTTTTGTAGATACAGTATTGAGTTTGATTTTTTACAGGGACTTGTGGAGATCCCATACATAGCAACACAGACAATACTATATGGTGTCACTACATACTTCATGATCAACTTTGAGAGAACTATCGGTATCAATTCAAAATGCATAACGCTTATAATATGTGAATAACAATCCCGACTTTGATTGTATCTTTATTTTTTTTTATGCAGTGAAATTTTTACTCTACCTAGTGTTCATGTTTTTGACTTTCACCTACTTCACCTTTTATGGAATGGTGGCAATCGGTCTTACACCGTCTCAACAAATGGCTGCAGTTGTTTCTTCTGCGTTTTACTCGTTATGGAATCTTCTTGCTGGTTTTCTTGTCCCAAAACCGGTAACTAACTTAACTGATTGTTACTAGTACTGTTTTATTATTATTTATTTTGGTGCAAGGTGATATTAGTCTTTTCTGTTTGTAGCAAATTCCCGGATGGTGGATCTGGTTTTACTATGTGTGCCCGATAGCGTGGACTTTACAAGGTCTAATCGGCTCTCAACTTGCTGACGTGGATGAACCGATTGTGGGACCTGGTTATCAGGGGACAGTGAAAGACTATTTGAAGGTAGCACTTGGCATGGAGTCCAACATGATTGGTGTTTCAGCTGTGGTTATTTTTGCCTTCAGTCTCTTCTTCTTTCTTGTCTTTGCTCTCTCCCTCAAGTTTCTTAACTTCCAGAAAAGATGAATTACACTTCAGTATCTGAATAGATCACCACGAGTCGCAAGCACACCACGTAGCCACAAGCGACCTTCGTCCCAATCTCCATCACACGGAGTCAAGAATCCTAAGGCACAAATCCATTGGTTACGAGGTCACATCTTATGTTCATGGCAACTTCTATGTCGTTGCACGCGTGTCAACCCTTTAACCAGTTTGATGCACCTTTTATTAAGAATTCATCTAGGTTTATTTGGTTAAAGTTTCATATGATACCTTATTTTTGCATCATTTTGAGGTTACATTCTATGGCTCTCATTAACAGGTATTACGAGGCAAGTTATTGTTATTTGATGAACAAAATGAATTTTCTAGGCAGTTAATGTGTTACGTCTTGCTCCAATACCGGCAAATTTTATTTCTTTTGCTCATGAGAAGTTCATAGATTTGTTTTTTGTTGCTAGTAGAACTTTTATTACTTACATTTTCTTTTCAAACATCCTGGTGGTATTTGAGATCAGACAAATTTGATGTATTTTAAATCTTTTATGTCCAGAATCAATGTAAGCTTTGCTAATGTATTTATATAGTAGCTATATGCTTGTTATGCTATCTTTACGTCGTGCTATGAACCAACTAAGTTTGTTGAAGGTATTAGGTAAGGGTGTTTGAAGATGCAAGACAAGATGAGAAAAAACTGGGCAATTGGAGTTAAATAGTTTATCTATGTCGTATGTTCATAAAAAGGGGTACAAAACTATTAAAAGAATAAAATATAAGTCAAAACTCTATATATAAATATACATTTAAAGATCACAACATG
The DNA here is from genome assembly GCA_025215565.1 of Flaveria ramosissima. Taxonomy (NCBI): domain Eukaryota; kingdom Viridiplantae; phylum Streptophyta; class Magnoliopsida; order Asterales; family Asteraceae; genus Flaveria; species Flaveria ramosissima. Next base: position 23,017,473 of record CM046045.1, read on the forward strand.
CTAAACGAGTGGTACACCACATTTTCTTCCAAATAAACTGGGAAAAATTTACATTTACACCCCCATAACTATCATTTATTCACATTCAAACCCTAAACTATGATCACATTTCATGGAATCAGTTTTTCTTTTCTCAAAACATCAATCCAATGTGAGATTGAATCAAGTGCAAGATACCTCTTTGTGAACCCAAGCCGATCTGCTTTCTCTCGTGTTCCTAGCATCTTCACCGGACACCGAAACAAAGCATCCAAGAAGTACCAATTAGCCAAATCCTCCATTTCGGTTTCGATCAAACCCTCTTTCGCCACTATCTCCTTCCAAACACCCCCTTTGTCGCTCATAAACCCCGCGAATGTGAACTCCTCGGACAACATATCCGAAGGCACAACCGCACCAAACTTCTCCCCGATCGCTCCCCATATGTCCTTCCAAGTTGAACCGTCTCCGTTTATTGAGTTGAACGCTTGCCCGTTGTTTGATTGAACCGACTCGTTTGTGGCTGCCCATATTTGTTGTTTGGCCACGAGCCTCGCGTCCGATACGTCCACGAATTGCTCTTCAAAACACTCCTTTTTTCCTCCAAAAACAAAGGGAAGATTCAAGTACTTACAAATTGTCCCATAAACACATAAACTTCCCATGAAGTTATAAACGGTTTTTCTTGAACTCCCTATGATCAAACCGGGCCGGTGGACCGACCATGGGACCGCACCCGCGAGGCGCTCTTTAAGCAGATCTTCAAGACCGTAATAGAAATTATACCCTAGTTGTGTTTCAACCCTTGGGCAATTCTCATCATAGTAACAAACCCTTTTGACCATATGATCTAACGAGCCTGAACCTGAGCCTGAACCTAAAGACACATAGTGTTTGGTCCCGGTTTGAAGCGAGAAGTGCTTCAAACCCTTGGCTCCCGGGAGGATCGAGTCCAACGCGTTGGACATCATGTATTTATTTTGCTCATAACATTCAAAGCTATCGAGTGGAAACTCGCTAGCCCACGTGACCCAAAACACATGGGTCACGTCACGCAAATCAGAGAGCTTGATTTGCGTTTCAAAAGGGTCAAGAAGATTGCATGAAATGAAATGGTAATTAGGGTTCGTGTGAACCGGTTGTTTCTTGATCATTGACACCATCTCCGGCCTCCTCGCGACACCGTAAACCTTCCAATTGGATCTTGAAAGAAGCTTTTCAAGAAGCTGTTTTCCAACAAGGCCAGTTACTCCAAAGATGATGGCTACATCTTTTGGAGCTTTTTTGGCTCTTTTTTGAAGCCTTTCAACAGCCATTTTTGAGGGTTTTTGAGTTTGTTATTGTATGTTGTAATATGGTATCAATTGATGAGCCTTTAGGGTTTATATAGTTGTGTCTTGTTTGGCTAATATTGGCCTCAACAACTGTCATAAAATAAAGTATTGAAGGAATATCAAGTGGGCTTTGACTCAAACATGCAACCGTATCTTTTTACTAATTGCTTGTATATAGGATTATATTCTATAGATGGATTCAGGAGGATTAGTTCATATTTGCTATGTTTAATTATTGTCAACATGGTGTTTCTTCAGATCTTAGAGATTTTATTTAAAAAGTATAACTATTTGATGTGATTCTTGTGGTAGTATTATACTACTAGTATAGAATGTAAACTTTAAGCGGGTGTCGGGCTTTATGTATGAAGATACAATAGAAAAAATTTTAAATGTAAATCAATGTCAAATTAGGGCATGTGGTATGGTATAACGCCCCGGGCGTTAAAGCGCTTAAAACACATCTCCTAAGAGGGGTGTTAGCGTGTGTGGGTTAAGGAGTGTGAAAGACTTTGACGGTGAGTATTAGATATTTTAGTGTAATTGGATTGATATGTAAATTAAAATAAATCATAATATATATCAAACAAATCAGAATATACAAAGTGCGTGTTTATTTGAGTAATTATGATTTTTAGTTTTTAAAATTTCATTGGTCAAACAATGAGGGTTTCAAGGAACACGACCCCTGGCTTGAAACTTGTTATTTTGATAGAAACCGTTTTATTAAATATTCATTACAATTTGTCAATTTTATATTCTAATGATATTTCACATGTAAAAATTAACTTTATTTTGGTGTTAATTTTAATTTTAAATATAACAGCTTTCGAATCTTAGTAGATTGTTGCTTGTTATGTATCGTAAACTTCTTGTTGCTAGACATCGTTTTGAACATTGGTAAAAACCGTCTTGCCTTTGTCTTTTAAAATTTTATTGGATTACTGAGTATATGCCAGTGTTTCTTAAGCACGTCAATGGATATGTCCATGAGTGGCATCTATTTTTCAGAGGTGTTTTCGGAGGGTGTGGTGTTCACTGCTAGCCATGCCGCCACATGTTCTCCCCGTGTGGTGATTAGCAATGTGCATGGTCCGATTTAGGTTAGTTTTAACCCTAAACCATAACCATAAGCAGAACCAAATTTTGATCAGTTAACCACTAGTGATGTAGGAATCAAATACAAGATAATTTAATTGTACAAAAAGTAAAGATTTATAAATAAAAAGATTTCCATTCTGTTAGTTAAGTGGTGTACATACTCACAATCAACTAGAAATTACTTGTTAGTGTATATAATTATATACTTTTAATGATCATACTAAAATAATAATTATTGGGGTCGAAGATTAATAGAGGCTAGTAATTTAAATCTGTGGAAAGTTAGAGTTGATCATAGATGTATAATAATGCTTCGGAAGAAATTTGTTATGCTTCGGAAGAAGAAGATTTACTCTTCGGAAGAAAGAGGTTTTAAGCTTCGGAAGTTTTCTTAACTTCGGAAGGAATGTTTACCTTCGGAAGATATGTTATTGTATGTTGTAATATGGTATCAATTGATGAGCCTTTAGGGTTTATATAGTTGTGTCTTGTTTGGCTAATATTGGCCTCAACAACTGTCATAAAACAAAGTATTGAAGGAATATCAAGTGGGCTTTGACTCAAACATGCAACCGTATCTTTTTACTAATTGCTTGTATATAGGATTATATTCTATAGATGGATTCAGGAGGATTAATAATTCATACTTTTTATGTATAATTATTGTCAACATGATGTTTCTCAAGATCTTAGAGATTTTATTTTTTTTAAAGTGTAACTATTTGATGTGATTCTTGTGGTAATATAGAATGAAATCTTTAAGTTTATTAAAATAAATCATAATATAATCTCAAACACATCAGGAGGTATGGAATGCATGATTATTTTAAGTTTATTATGATTTTTTAGTTTTTAGAAGTTAATTGATTCTTAGTAACGAAGCCCCTAAAAATGAGCTGGGGCGGCAACCCTTGGCTTGAAAATTTCTTATGTTGATAGAAATTTCTTTATTAAAAGTTCATTACAATTTTGTTTTTAGTAAAATTGTACATGTAAAACTTGAATTTAAAAATTGGCTCTATTGATGTTAATTTGATTCGGGTAGTTTTCTAGCATCCCCTCTCCAATTTGCAATATTCCTGATCTTCTCTTTGGTAATCTTATGGTTCAAGAGATCACACAGAAATCACATAATTGGTTCTGGAAATTGATTCTGATTTTTATCTAATTGATCAATTGAGATTGAATTGTCGAGTTATTTCAATCTGAAAGTGTGTTACATGAATCTTAGATTATCCAAGTTATCAAATTACAAATTCCCTACATTGAGTGCCTCGACACACAAGAGCGTGAAAAGAGGTGGAATTATTTCTTTAATTTAGTGAGTAGGTGAAGTACAGTGAAAGAAGATGAATTGGGTAATGTGACGTCTAAATAAATGAAAAGACATGACACTACACTCGTAGGCTGCTTGAGCCTCTAATTTGTAGGGTTTTGATCCTCGTAAGATTTTTTAGATAATGTAAGTTTAAGACTATGATGTGTGGAGCATTCTTTATATTCTTTCACAATACGGCCAAACACAATATCACACTTCATACCACCGCACTTTACATCACTCAATTATGAAAATCCACCAAACTGCATTTACCTTTATTTTTAATTGATAATAATAATTTTATATTTTTAAAAATATCAAATAATAAATTAAAAACAGTATCAATATTACATAATAAATAAAATATAATATAAGACTAATTAAAAACTTTTATTTATATAAAAAAACATTGTATAAAAAACATAACTTATGATTACAATTGCGACTAGAAAATATCATTCGTGAAATCTAACTTAAGGTTCTAATGCACTTCTATGTCACAATTGCTTGTTATGCATCGTAAACTTCTTGTTTTAGAAGAACAGTTTTAAACGTTGTTATAATCTTCTTGCTTTTGTCTTTCAAATCATATTATATAACATGATACAAACACGCCAAATGAATATGTCCATGAGCGGCATCTATTTTCAGAGGTGAAATTGGAGAGTATGGAGTCCACCGGTAGCCATGCCGCAACATGTTCTCTCTAAACGGTGATAAAGGGTGTGCATGGTTCGGTTTGAGTTAGTTTTACCCTAAATCGTAACCATAACCGAATTTACCGGTGATCCAAGAATCAACTACTAGATAATCTAATTGCACAAATAGAAAGATTTTTGAATAACAAAATTTACATTCTATTAGTTGAAGATTTAAAATATGTTAGTTAAGTGGTGTACTTACAATTAGCTACAAAGTTACTTGTTAGTGTAAATATAATTATATACTTTTGATGATCATACTAAAATAATAATTATTTATTTGTGTAGTAAAAGTGATAGTTAGTATGCAGTTTTAACCATCAAAGCCCTTAAGCGATGGCACATTAATAGATATCAAAAATCTTAGATACGAATCTTATTCTAACTATTTTTTTATGATAACCTAACCTATGATAACGAGTTATAAGAATTGATGGTGACCAATTTTTAGTAACAATAAAACAATTGGTCTCTTTGACCAGTCTATATATCGACATTAAACAAAACCTATAAAAATAAAAAAAGATATCGACTGAGATTTGACCACGTATGCGTGGGTAATAGTTACTTATTTAATGCCAAATTGCGATCAATTATATTCGCCAAATTGAGGGTCGCGTGATTTTGAGAGATATTAATTATTTTCAAATAATTTCCAAGCAACTACAAGAGAAGTATGTGCTGTAATTTACAAGTAAAATATATGATTAGTGTCAATAAGTTTATAAGTTAAGAATATGAAATTTTATAAATGTGTTGTATTTTCTTACAATCTATAGACTACTAGAAAACTTTATTTTTACTGGTTGATGACACATGGTTCCGTCCACAGAACACATCATCGATTAGATTTTTTTGGTGAAAGCTTGTCTTGAAACTAGTCATAGGTACGGATCACTATCACAAGTTTGCAACGAACCACCGACGGCTAATTTAGCAATGAATTAACGAGACGCATTGTGTGTGGTGCTACTACATTTTGGTATTAAATCAAAAACACAAATCATAAATGAAGTAAGGTTTATATAAACCATTATCAACAGATCAGCGCCATATTTTTGACGAAATTTGACGAATTACCGTCGGAATTGTAACGCAGACAAAATTGGAAATTAATCTTGGAAAAGCTAGGTTTCGAGAACTGTTTTTACAAAAAGCTAGGTTTGTGATGAAGTTGTTGTCGTTCTAGATAATTTTATGAGAATCATAACTGAAAACAAGTTTTTGTTGGGTACCCAAATTACATAATACATGAATCACGTCTGAGTATTTTTCTTTTGCGTTCACACGTCACTAGAATGCATTTTTCTATCATTATTGAATGGTACATGAATAAAATTCGAGTATTTATTTTTTTATACCCATACAACTTAACACTATCAAATAAAAATGATATTTAAATAAAGTATACACGAAAGTGTATAATTATGTTTATCATGACTATATATGTGATCATAAATGTATAATTTATTTATGAAAACATTTATTTTTATGATTATGTTAAAAGTTATACCTCTAACTCATAAATGAGATTTGTGGTTTTTGATTTGTGCTTGATAAAACCTGATCGTTCATAGTTTTGTAAATATACTTGCACTCCTATCATTTTTTTTTAACAGCCAACAAATACTATAAGCCCGGTTACCCAGGTAAACTCAATGGTGAAAGACCATCTATGTTCACGAACATAAACAACGCTAGTGACCCGGCCCATCTACCATTCTAGGAAAAATCATCACGCAAAGACCCACTGTGGTAAAACACTGATCCACTTGAAGCATATTGCACAAGTGAAACTCGAACCTATGATATCCACTTTAAAAAGTCATGGAATGTCTCCTTTCAAACCAATTAATTTAGGGCTTATTGGTTCTATCATTTCTTTCTTGTTACCTCCATGATAGTTCGCATAAGCTCGGACATATTGTAAAAATATATATGTAGGCGTTATAGGTTTGTTTTTCAGCTATACTGATCTTATAAAAAAATTAAACTATACGGAAAAAATTCTTTAAACCATACCAAAATATCAGACGAGATATCGCATACTACCAATAATCCTTAACCCAAGTGGTTGAGATTAGGCACTTCAAAACTTTAAGGAAAGTCTTGGGTTCAACTCTCACACATGATAAAAAGAAAAATTTCAGGTTGAGTCTGTTGTTTTTTTCTCACTTATAGTGAGTTTTCTTTTGAGAGTGATCTTAAGTTGCGTATTTAAGTAATGAATATGATCAGATGAACTAATAACCCGTCAGTAATCTAATACTTAGTCGTTCAAAACCGAAGGATTTTATATGAAACTTATAACATTTATTTCCTTCCTTGGTAATCTTGAAAAAAAAAAGTGATGTGTAGTCAAAGCGGCGGAGCCGAATTGGGGTTCGGCGTCAAAAGACAGCTTTACGGGAAAGCTTAAAATAAGCCACACACGGCGCATGAGGCTCAACGCTTTTTGCCATTTGCTTTCTTTTATACTTTTACGTTTATATACTTTGCTTTTGAAGTTTTTTATATTTTAGAAAAATGAAAGTTGTACACAATAAAAAACAATTTGATCTGTTAACAATGTCACTTAAGTTATTTAACAATTATATTGAGGTATTCATGCGTTTATGATGTAAATTTAATGTATTGTTTGAACTTCATTGAGAGATAATTAACTTAATTATGTGGGTGTTTATGGTTTAGTTCTACCCCCTCTCCACCCGAAACCTAAAACATTTTATTTTTGTCACCCGCCCTCTAATAATGTGGTTAAAGTTTCACTACTGAATGGATGATGAATAGTACCACTATCATACACAACTTGTTTTGTGTAGTTCACTTTCTTTTTCTTTTTTCTTTTTTCTTTTTTTTCTATATTTTAATTTTACGATCACTCTATTGTTATTGTTATTGTTATTGTTATTGTTATTGTTATTGTTATTGTTATTATTATTTTTATTGTTATTGTTACTGTTACTGTTACTGTTACTGTTACTGTTACTGTTACTGTTACTGTTACTGTTACTGTTATTGTTATTGTTATTGTTATTATTATTATTATTTTATTATTATTATTATTATTATTATTATTATTATTATTATTATTATTATTATTATTATTATTATTATTATTATTATTATTATTATTATTATTATTATTATTATTATTATTATTATTATTATTATTATTATTCTTATTATTATTATTCTTATTATTATTCTTATTCTTATTATTCTTATTCTTATTATTATTATTATTATTATTATTCTTCTTCTTCTTCTTCTTATTCTTCTTCTTCTCTTCTTCTTCTTCTTCTTCTTCTTCTTCTTCTTCTTCTTCTTCTTCTTCTTCTTCTTCTTCTTCTTCTTCTTCTTCTTCTTCTTCTTCTTCTTCTTCTTCTTCTTCTTCTTCTTCTTCTTCTTCTTCTTCTTCTTCTTCTTCTTCTTCTTCTTCTTCTTCTTCTTCTTCTTCTTCTTCTTCTTCTTCTTCTTCTTCTTCTTCTTCTTCTTCTTCTTTTCTTCTTCTTCTTCTTCTTCTTCTTCTTCTTCTTCTTCTTCTTCTTCTTCTTCTTCTTCTTCTTCTTCTTCTTCTTCTTCTTCTTCTTCTTCTTCTTCTTCTTCTTCTTCTTCTTCTTCTTCTTCTTCTTCTTCTTCTTCTTCTTCTTCTTCTTCTTCTTCTTCTTCTTCTTCTTCTTCTTCTTCTTCTTCTTCTTCTTCTTCTTCTTCTTCTTCTTCTTCTTCTTCTTCTTCTTCTTCTTCTTCTTCTTCTTCTTCTTCTTCTTCTTCTTCTTCTTCTTCTTCTTCTTCTTCTTCTTCTTCTTCTTCTTCTTCTTCTTCGTGTTCTTCTTCTTCTTGTTTCCCTTTTCTTTCCCCCCCCGCCTCCTCGGCTTTGGTTTCCTTCTTCCTCTTGTCTCCCTCCTCTTTTCTCCTGTTCTCCCTCTCTCGTTGTGATCTTTTTTTTTTCCCTTAAACTTAACTATTTAACTTAAAGTATATGAGGTATATTCCAAGCTCCTTTGAGTGTTCGAAGCAATTAAAATACTTTACTTAAGATTGTGTGACTATGAAAAATCCTTTATAAATTGGATTGGATCCGATAGAGTAAACTGAGATTGATTTCCCCTTACAAATCACAAAAATTATATAATTATATTTATTTAATTATTAACACATATTATATTTTAATCGAATATATAATTAAGTTATATGGTTCGTGAAACGCAAGCAAAATTATACGTTCGCTATTCATTTTCTATGAGCTGTACTATATGCTCTTTTATTAATATAGAATTTGATAACAATATAATAAACAAATAATTATATTTTAAATAGTGGATGATGAGGGAATTTTTTATATAAATTTCAAAAATAACTTTCGATTCTTGAATCTAGAACGAAATGCGGTTTTAAGATTCAACATGATTAATTAAAGGTAAATTAAATTAAAATGTATTATTTATTACATATCTATAGATAAGATAAAAGAGTCTTAATTTATTAATAGCTAGTGGGTTGACCTGCACGTTGCGACGAGATCTTGTAATAAATAAAATTTTAATATGTTTGTATTCACCTAATAATAAGAATAAATAGTTGAATAAAACTACTACTACTACTATTATTTTTATTATTATAACTATATAAATATTTAATGATTATATACTTAAGTATTTAGGTAAGATAATACTTAATTTAAGTAGTATTTAGTTATAAATATATAATAACAAAGGTATATTTTAATATGAATTTAAAGTAATATAAATAAGATAATACTGAAGGTAGAAAATTAAATAATCTCATGTTCATTAGAGAATGCATACATAAGAAAAGTTTATTAAATATGGATAAATTAGTAACTATTGCATAAAACATTTATACCCTATGCTTACAAGGTTATATTAGATTTTTAAAATTTAAACAAAATTATAATTATTTCCTCCTTAAATATTATATAATAGTACGGATATACCACTTATTTACTTAATAAAATAAACCACTTGTGGGAATCAAGGGAGAGACATGGTTCGCATTATTTGTTACTTGTGAAAATAACAAATTGCCAATAGGTCCAAGTAGGCCTCCATTGCTAACTTGCTAAGTATACTTCACATATGATGTGTAGATGTGGACTCTAGTCTGTATGAGTAAAATTTTAACCTAACATTTTATATATGACAATTTGTCCATGTGTTAGATTTTGACCTTTAATAAAAGATAAAATTAATTAAAACTTTTACCTGATATTCTTGAATTTAGAACAAATGGAGGTTTTAAGGGTACCTGGGGCACCTTCGGCAAGGGCCTTGAGTGATTCGAGTGTTCAGCAACACTCATCAAGGGTTTGGGTAGGGGGTGTGAGTAAATGATTTCGGGTGGTAGAAGCGAAAGTTCGGGTAGGAGCAAAGCCTGATCGAAAAATAAAAAAATCAAGTATTTTGGGTTGTGCCCTAACTAATTTGGGTTGTCTTAAGTTGATTTGAGTAAAACTGAGTTGACAATCAATTTTTAGTTGATATATTTTGAATTATGCCTCTAGTACCCTAAGATTCAACATAATTAATATAAAATTAAATAAGATATAATATTTTATTATATATTTTTAGGTTTGCTTTTAGTTTTGGATTATATGTTATTTTGTTATCGATTCATTTTAAACACACATATACACTTCTGTAAAAGTGGTTTATGGTATAATGATTTCATGCCCTACAAAGAACGTACAACCAAATATAAATACAATGAGAATCAAGGCCTCACACGATATGTAACACGTCGCTAGTACATTCTTCGGTTTTCAGCTTCCCTTCAAACATTCAACCTAAAAAAGGAGATCTTGATTGCATTGCCATGTTTAAGAATCTTAAAAAGTAGGTACACTTTTACGCATAGCTCCTTTGCCAATGGGTTCAAACAAATATCAATCATTTTACACCTCGTTAACTAGTAAAATTAAAGTTCATACACTCCATGAATCACATGTGTTACAATTTGATAAACAGTTTGAATTAAAAATGTAACTTTTTAAAAGTCAAGATCAATCCTATAGTATAAACTTATTGTCAAAAAACCCTAATTTCAACTTGTATTAAACCCAAACTCAAATAAAAAATGCTTATACCCAAGAATCGGACAAAAACAATAACACGAACAAACAAAAGAGAATACTATCAATAGAAAAAGAACTAGCCTTAGGTGATCAACATGATAAACCTAATACACAGATGTTGAGCTAATGGTATACAAGAGAACAAACAGACTATCATGAGGGTTAAACACTAGATGAAGAATGAAGAAGATGAAAAACGATGATCAGAAGAGTTAACTCTTTCTCCAATCTCTTCTTTTTATATGATGCCTAGATAACACGAACCCAAAAGCAAGTTGCTCTATTTTCCCAGATACTCCATATACTCGTATTAGAAACAGGCCGGCCCATAGTGTCTCCGAAGCCCAGATAATACCAGTAATCTTCTAAGTGCATTATGCTCCATTAATCCAGATCAACCATATTTTACATGGACCCAAAATAAACAAGATCACACATTAGAAATAATACAACATAAACATGTTTGTTATTGAATTGACCTAGTGAGCTCGGTAGGAGGACCTTGCGAAAAACACTGCATTGCATCCTACAAACCCACACCGTACTTGAACCTATGCATCATCCACTTGTACCCTGACGCAGAACATAATTGTAAATAACTGCTCATTCCATTAATTTATAAATCATTTCATTCATTTATAAACATACAGGTTAATTATTCATATATTTCAACACTTACCACAAAGACCAAGAGTGTAATTAACTTCGAAATATATTATAATATCATCCCTAAAAATAAGAACCCATAATCTGATTCATCTTATTGTTGCCCCCACCCCTTCCATGTTCACCTTATTGCCATAATCACATCATCATGCAGATTTGCAACAAAATCAGTTATGGTGCAACTTACATTAAATTATCATCAGGTTAAAATTCACAATACACAACTACACTGGTTAGATAACCACTTTACCCACACATTTATTAACAAACAATACACCAACATTATACTTTATATAATAAAACAACTTTAGCTACATCAAAGTTTGATGGTTTTGTATTTTAACCAAAAATGCTTTCTTTGTTTTACATACTATTATTTCTTTTGTGCTCATGTGAAATAAATTTAGCAATAAAATACATTATTTTTTATATTATAATAACTAATAAATAATATATTATATATATGTATATGTAAAAAACAAAAATAAATAAATATTATAGGTTGTTGTTTTTATTTTGATCGCAAGATTTTAATATTCTTATTTTTGCCATAAAAATTTCTTTCAACTTCCTTTTTTTGTTTAATTTAAGTTTTTAGGTTTTTTATTAACGTTATGTTTATTATTACATATGTGTTTGTATTTGGGTTTTTTGACGCCCACTTTTAGAACGGAGTACGCTTTCGGGTTTTATAATAAAGCGATTGCCACATTTACGAAAAAATACAACTCTTATGAAGGAGTACATATTCGGGTTTTACGACAAAGTGACACTCACTTTTATGATGGTTTAAGATTTTATAGTGCAGTGACGGCCATTGCAATTTGTTTTTTATTTGAGTTATGATATTCAAGACTGTGTCGTTGTTGATGACCCGGGCTGAAGGTTGCGTCCAACCCGAAATTTTTGAGCTTTGTTCGATCTTTTGTGATTTTTTAAGTGTGTAAGGGATGTTGTGACATGGGTTTGCAACCAGTCTTTTGATGTCCTAGGTTTTATGTCGAAATGGCCGCATTTACGACATGTTTTGGTGTATGTGTTTTAATATTTTGGACGGTGACAGAAAACGCAACGCTCAGGGAGGAAAACTAGTTCATAATAGGGACCCTAAATATTTATCTAGGGTTAAATTAATTAGTGTGTATGTGTACCCGTGTGTAGTACAATTCAACCAAAAAGAAAGTAAAGTGTGTGTGTGTGTGTGTGATTGTGCCTAGTACCATTCACCAAAGAAGGTGATTTAGGCTTTGGTGATATCCGGCGATATGGACGGAAGTAGCTTTCAGGCGGTGGTGGAGGTTTTGGCGGCCGGCGGAGAGGACCGGACAGCGGTGGGTTATGGTGGTTAAGTGGTTCGGGTGATGTTATAGTTAAGTTGAACACACACACAAGTACTTGTTAGTGGATACAAGTAGGTTCAGGTTCAAGTGGATTCGATTGGGTTCACATTTTGGTTATTTCACGTTCTCGGGTCGGGTCTGAAAGAAAGAAAAAGTTGAAAGTGATATAGGTCAAAGCCGGATTTTGGATTGGGTCGAGTCGAGTAGTTCGAGTATGTGAACCCAACGTGCTTGAGAGGTATAATCCCATCCCTTAAAATAAAAATTATTAAAGTTAAATAAATTATAGTTTAAATTGGATTGAGCCTAAAAATAATAATAACAAATTAATCTAGTTCAACAATGTTTAGGACAATTTTGTTTTCGACAAAGTTTGGGAATTTGGAATTTGTGACAAAGTTTGGAATTTTGGACAAGTGTTGATAACGTATTATTACGATAAATTGGTTTTGGATTTGATTAAATTTGGAGTAAATTACTATTTGCATCTTTAACATTTTTTAAAACCAACTATTTGCATCCTAACGTTTTAAAACATAATTTTTTTCATTCATTTGAGTCTTGCATGTTGACACTGTTATTTTTTTATTAAATATTTTATGAAAATACTAAACTACCTCTAAAAATAAAATAAAAAAATGTGGGATCCACCCATCCACCTCTACAAAGACTCTCTCCCATCACACACGCACACACACACTTATTCTCTCTCTCTCTCTCCCTCTCCCTCTCCCTCCCTTCCTCCCTCTCTTGCTTATCTCCATCACCACCACCATTGGTACACATCATCGTCACCACAACCAGCCACCAACAGCACCACCACAAGCTCCCCACCACCACAAGGTCTAGTCACCACCACTGCAGCCTCCCCTATCACCACCACCGCCACAGCCTCATCGCCACCACCACACCCACCACGGCAACCATCGCAGCCCACCATCGCCGCCACCACAGCCCCATCGCCGCCAACACAGCCCCACGCCACCACCACAGCCCCATCACCGCCAACACAGTCCCACTCGCCACCACCACAGCCCCCATAGCCACCACTAGAGACATGTGCGTGTATGAGAAAGGGAGAGAGAGAGAGAGAGAGAGATTGTGTGTGAGAGAGAGAGAGGGAGAGAGAATAAGTGTGTGTATGTGTATGCAAAATGAGAGAGAGAGAGAGAGAGAGAAAGAGTGTGTTTGTGTGTGTATGTGTGTGTGGTGTTGTGGGGATGGGCAGTTCCGGTGGTGGTGATCGTTGACTGTGGTAGTGGTGGTGATAGAGAGATAAGAGAGATTATAGGGGCTGATTATTTTTTCTGAAAAGCACTTCCTGACTTCTTTTGTCTGCGCCGCGCAGACCATGCGCAGACGTTAAGGTCTGCAGAGTGTTTGTTTTTTGGAAGACTTTTCATTTAAAAAGGTTTGCCTGATATCTACGTGAAGAAGACACAAACCATTCACTTCTACCCTCTTCTTATTCTCCACCTTCAAAACAAAGACCCAAACCTCCTTCCTCCTTCTTCCCCTTCATCTTCGCAGCCACCCGCCCCCCCCCCCCCCCCCCCCCCCCCGGCCGACGTCGCCTCCACCTTCACGGTCGGCAGCCTCCAAAATCATAAATCTTAAGGGTAAGGTAAAGTTGCAATGTGATTTGTTTTAAGTCTTTGTTTAATTTGTGGTTTATGTAGTATGGTTTGTGATTTGGTTAGGGTTTTGTTTGGTTTGTGGTTTATGTTAAAAACAAACAGTCTTCTTTTTGCAGACTGCAGACGTTTGATCCACATTTTCTTCTTCAGATGTAGTCCGCAAACTGTAGACATTTTGCTATAGAAAAAAAACAGCACCTATGTGTGTTTGTGTGTGTTTGGTGGGGGTGTTCGGTGAAAATGAAGATGAAGAGTCAAAAAAGTGTGTTTATGGTCAAAATATGTGAGTGGGTCCCATAATTTTTTTAAAAAAATTGAAGGGTAGTTTAGCCTTTTCATAATATATTTAACAAAAAAACTACTGCCGTCAACATTCAAGATTCAAACTGCTAAAAATGAAAAGTTAGAAGACATAGTGATATTTTTAAACTTTAAGAAGAATACAATTAGTTAGTTTTGATAAAGATCAGGGATTGCAGATAGTAATTTACTCTTAAATTTGAGAATTTATCATAAAGTGATAAGTTGTTATCACTCGGATTTTTAATGACAATGGTTGGGATTTATAATATGTGAGATTTGAATACATTCACACATATATTACCTATACTAATTAAGTTATGTTGTGATTGACTTGCTATCGGGAACCATACATATTTCAAATCCATAATTGTGATATGTTTTCCAATGTGGATCATTTAAAAGTGTCTTTTTTATACATATTAAATTGCACTTTGATAAAATGCTTGTTTGAAAGGAATTTTGAAATGGCTTTGATTAAATTGACGTAGTTAAATATATGAACTTGGTTATAGAAATGGTATAACACTGTTATGTGCAAACACAATTTAAAATTGACTTGGCACCGTAAAACAAAACAATTTAGGGGTAGGATCAAAATGACGCATTTACTTTTAGCAACTAAGGTACCGATCTAACTTATACATATCAAGTTGTTAAGCTTTTCACTAACTGATGTTAATATTATGCTTATGGTAAAGATTTGTTACATCTTTAACATAACAAAATATGATTCGATTCATTTGTAATGAAAATTCCTTTCTTTTAAAGTATCTTCATATTTTAAAATGAATTATGTCACTTGGAAATATAATTAACTCAATGTTGTTTTGATATGAGTTATATGAACTTCCCTCAGCAGATACACCCAACGATTGCGAAGACGGAGAAGGTTTCATCTCGCTAGGGAAGAAGACGATGTGTTGCCATCATAATTCTTACAACATTTAGGTGGTGTTTGATTTTTACCAAAACCTCTTCCCCACCTCTTCATCTGCGCGCACGCAGACGCGGGAAGAGGTTTTGAGTGCGCAGAGTATTTGTTTTTTGGAAGACGTTTAATAAAAAAACGTCTTCCTGAGATCTGCGTGGAGAAGATGTGGACTTATGACTTCTGAGATCTTCCAACCTCTTCTCACCTCTCCCCACCTCCCCCACCTCACCCACCGGCCGCCCCACCTCCCCCCACCGGCCGGACCACCGCCGCCCCACCTCCCCCCACCGACCGGACCATCGCCGCCCCCCTCCCCCAACCAGCCATCGCCTCCCCCTCCCCCCACCTGCGCCCGCCTCCCCCTCCCCCCACCTGCGCCCGCCTCCCCCTCCCCCCACCTGCGCCCGCCTCCACCTCCCCTACCTACGCCTGCCTCCCCCCTCCCCCTACCTGCGCCCGCCGACCCCCCTTCCCCCACCTCGCCCGCCGTTCGCTTCCCCCTTCCCCTCACATGCGCCCGCCTCCCCCATCTCTCCATCTGCGCCAGCCTCCCCCCTATCCCCATCTGCGCCCACCTGTCCCCTACCCCCACCTCACCCTTCGGCCGCCTCCCCCCTCCCCCACCTGCATCGGATCGGTTGATGAAGTGGTGATTGTGATTTGAGATGTTAATAGTGGATTATGATGGTGGTTTGTGTATATATGTTGTATGTACGTATGGATGTGTGTGTGTGTGGTACAAGTCCAAGGAAGCAAGTGTTAAAAAAAATAGGTTTAATTTAATAGGTTTAAAAAATAGGTTTAATTTAATTACAGAATATTTTTTTCCATTCTGCAGATGTTCAAACAAACAGTCTTTTTTTTGCAGACTGCAGATGTTTGGTCCACCTCTTCTGCTGCAGATGTGGTCCGCAGACTGCAGACGTTTTCCTGCAGAAAAAACAAACAGCACCTTAGACTCTCTAAAGAAGATGAGTTTGTTTCCTCACGATGCGATATCTTGGTTGTGTACCATTCAACTCCATCAATAGAGATGGCCGTCACTTCTCGGAACACCCATTCTACATCTTCTAACCCGTACACGTTTAAAACCATATAACACAAGCACAACACGTTTAACCCACTATCTAAACACGTCAAACTGGTTGACAGGTAATAACCAAGTTGCAAACATGTTAATCCAATCAATAGTAAGTAAAATATAGGTTAAAAGGCCGATAAACGTGTTAGTGGATCAACCAGTTTAACTAAACAAGTTACACAAGTTAATCTAAACTCGACCCGTTTAATTACTACAGCTTAAAAAGAAAGGTCGATAGGGTTTCCCACCGGCCTTTCTCCCCCTCTCACTTCCAATCCTTACATTTTTAGTCTCTGATATTTTTTTAAAAAACTTTATAAAATGTCACTTTGACCCCCTTATAAAGTTCCGGGTTTATTCCTTATACAATATAAATTCGAGTCCGTCTACATTTAAATGTAACCCGAAACAACTTGGGTCAAATATAAAATGTTTCCGTGTTTAACTTTATGCACTTTAAGACTATCTTTCGACATACGTCTACGTTTTGACGTAAATTTTGTTTAGAAATTAGTAGGGTCAAATATAAAATGTTTTCGTGCTTACTTTTATGTACTCTTTGAGTTGATCTACGTTTCGACATTCATTTTGTTTGAAACACGTAGGGTCAATATAATACGTTTTCATTTACCATACGTTTCGACATAAATTTAGTTCGGAAACGGTCGGAGCAATTGTAAGTATGTTTCGACATTAATTTTATTTGAAAAAAGGTCAGATCAAATATTAAACGTTTTTATTCAACTGTATAACTTCAAGTCACCCTGCGTATTGACGTAACGTTTGTTTGTTGTAATTTATACTTTACCACGTTGCGTACAATACCGTGGAACACGCGACGGGTAAAAAACTAGTTAACCATGTTTCACAAGCCCATACTCCTATGCAAAAACCACCACCTCACCATCACCACCATAAACAAACGACCACCACCTGCCATGCGTCACCTCCATATTATCCTCTCCAATCGATCAAATCCACTTCTTCAATTCAACATCACAAACCCTCAATTCAAACCCCATTAACATGCACTCATGATCCCCCAATTCCCCTCAAAACCCTCTTCACAATGGGCGCTAATCGAAACCCCCGTGGTCTCATCGTCGGCAATTACGCTCACGACGTCCTCATCAAAGACGACGTCGTTCTCGCCGAGACCCTCGGCGGCGCCGTCTCCTTCATCGCCGCCGTGCTCGACGGCCTCAACATTCCGGCGACATACGTGTCGAAAGTGGGCTCCGATTTCTCTTACGCCACCGGCGTCAACCACCCCCCAATTGTATCTCCGTCGGAGAACACCACCGTCTTTCACGCCTATTTCGTCTCCGATCCGGCGGAGATCCGCCGGGAGGATCGGGTTCTGAAAAGGGTCCGATCTTGTGACCCGATTGCCCCGTCGGATCTACCCGATGAGGGTGATTTCAGTTTTGGTATGGCGGTTGGGATTGCGGGGGAGATATCGCCAGAAACCCTAGAGAAGATGTTGGATTTGTGTGATGTTGTTGTTGTTGATATTCAAGCTTTGATTAGGGATTTTGATGAAATTGATGGGACTGTGAAGCTTGTGAAGCTGAAAGAAAGTGGCTTTGCTCACTTGCTTCCTCGAATCGGGTTCTTGAAAGCTTCTGCAGAAGAAGCACCTTATGTAGATGTAGATGAAGCTCGGAGATCGTGTTGTGTGGTGGTGACTAGTGGTAAAGATGGGTGTACGGTGTATTCGGGTGATGGTGAGGTGCAGATTTCGCCGTTTTCGACTGTGCAGGTTGATCCGACGGGTGCTGGTGATAGTTTTTTGGGTGGGTTGGTTGCTGGTTTGGTGCAGGGGCTCGCGGTTCCTGATGCCGCGTTGGTTGGGAACTTCTTTGGGTCGTTAACCGTCGGGCAGATTGGCCCGCCGGAGCTTGATTCGAGGTTAATGCAGGTTGGTTTGTGATTAGTATGATGATTCATTGATTCACATGATTATATGATTTCATGGTGTTTATGCTTTTTATCATATGTGAAATGCAGCTTGAGTTTCAAGATTCTTTACATTGGATAGTTTATAGGATTGTAGTTATTGGGTTAATTCAATCATCAAACATATTTGTTATGTTTTAGGGCAATCTTTTGATCAAAAATCTATTTGCATTTTATCTTCATTACCTTAAATAAAGAACACTTACTTAGGTTTAGGTCCACAAGATTGTTCTGCTGTAAGGCTACATGTCAAGCGCAAGCTGTGTTTTATCTTATTGCGTTTGATTAGCAGGTGTTGACAGGTGCTATGACTTTTCTGATAACATGTTCTTACTGTTAAAAGAAAGGTCATTCTTTTCTAAACATATTTGGATTGCAGCAAAGTACATATATTTACCTCAAATCCACTTGCATTTTATCTTGATTACCTTAAAGCAAGAACATCTACCTAGGTCCACAAGATTGTTCTTTTTAAGGTTACCTGCAAGCACAAGCTGCGTTTTACCTCATTGAATTGGTTAGCGGGTACTGACGGATCCTATGACTTTTCAGATAATGGGTTCTTATAGTTAGAAAAGAAAAGGGCTATTTTTTTTAACATATGGTTAGCAGCAAAATGCATATATTTTGTTTTATGTGTAGTCAAATGTTGCAGTTATCATCATAACATAAACTTATACAACTGTGTTTACTTTTATCTATGCTCACCTGGCTCTTGCTTTTTTGCAGAAGGTGAAGGAGGCGGTGTGTAGTAGGAAAATGCAGTGTGATGAACAGGATGATGAATCAAGGTTTACAAAGCCGAGTGGTCATGAACAGTTTATTGCATCACTAGGTGCTGCAAAGTTAGTAACACAAACGGTTTCTTCAAATGTAGGAGATGAAGTTCTTGATCCCAACAAGGGTTATACAAGTAACCAGATGATGTTTTGTAAAAATAGTGTCTACGAAGAACCGATTAACTCGATTGATGCTAAACCTTAGACCCCTGAGCCCCTTTTTTTATCTATTTGTGTTCCAACTAGAATTGTATTTATGAATAATGGAGCATTGAGCCTATTACAGACTTTTTTTATGGTTCCATAGTCTTTGTCATCTGATAATATTCCATCTGCTTTCATGGTTGATTGATGGTGTGCTCTTGTATATGTTCATCTTAGGAGTGAGCATCTTAGGGGTTGACACCCAAAAAAACCGATGAAGCTACCAGGTACGGTCACAAAAAATCGGTTCTCCGTCCTCAATTTTCACTTTATTTGGTTTCAGTCCCTATTGCTCCGGTTCTTGACCTATGATCACCCCAGGAACAAGCATATCACACGTCAACCCGAGAAAACTGATGAACCTGGATCAGCCCAGGACCAACCCTAAACACACGAAAGGGTGCGGTTCTCGGTTCTTATTTTTCACCTTAGGTTGTGTTTGATTTCGAAATTTCCGTCGCTGACCACTGACCGGCTGACTCGGTCAGTCGGTCAGGGTGTTTGTTGTTCGCTCGATGTGGCTGACCCGGTCTTTAGGGTTCTGACCGAGACCCCCAAAAATTGATGACTGACCCATCTGTTTTCCATCGTGGTCGCAGAAACAGAGCTCCCACCCTTCAGCTCTACCAGCGCCTTCTCCATCTTCGCGTTTTCCATCGTCCGTCACCAGCGCCGTCGTCATCTTCAGCGAAATCGGTCACCAGCGCAGTTGCTCGCCTCCGTCACCATCTCCGTCACCAGCGCCGTTGCTCACCTCCGTCGTCATAACCAGCGCCGTCACCAGCGCCGTTGCTCACCTCCGTCACCATCTCCGTCGTCTTCTCAAGGTAATTACTAATCACTGCTTCGATTGTTGTGTTTTGAGATCGATTAATTTGTTTGTTGGTTGAAATCGATTGATTTGTTTGTTGGTTGAAATCGATTGATTCTCAGATTTAGGTTCGTGTATGTATGTAGATGGTTGAAATCGATTTTCTCAGATTTGTATATATGTATGCTGATTCATGTGATTTGTTAATTGATTTGCAGTATGTATATTTGTATGTATATGGGTATGTATATGTATATGTATATGTATATGGGTATGTATATGAGTATGTATATGTATATGTATATGGGTATGTATATGTGTATGTATATGGGTATGTATATGTGTATGTATATGGGTATGTATGTGTATATGTATATGTATATGGATATGTAGATGTGTATGTATATGGGTATGTATATGGGTATGTATATGTGTATGTATATGTGTATGTATATGGGTTTGTATATGTGTATGTATATGGGTATGTATATGTATATGTATATGGATATGTAGATGGGTATGTATATGTATATGGATATGTATATGTATATGTATATGGATATGTAGTTGGGTATGTATATGTGTATGTATATGGATATGTAGTTGGGTCTGTCTCTGTGTATGTATATGGGTATGTGTCTGTATATGTATATGGATATGTATATGTATATGTATATGGATATGTAGTTGGGTATGTATATGTGTATGTATATGGATATGTAGTTGGGTATGTATATGTGTATGTATATGGGTATGTGTATGTATATGTATATGGATATGTATATGTATATGTATATGTATATGGATATGTAGTTGGGTATGTATATGTGTATGTATATGGATATGTAGTTGGGTATGTATATGTGTATGTATATGGGTATGTGTATGTATATGTATATGGATATGTAGTTGGGTATGTATATGTGTATTTATATGGATATGTAGTTGGGTATTTATATGTGTATGTATATGGGTATGTGTATGTATATGTATATGGATATGTATATGTGTATGTATATGGATATGTAGTTGGGTATGTATATGTGTATGTATATGGGTATGTGTATGTATATGTATATGGATATGTATATGTGTATGTATATAGGTATGTATATGTGTATATTGCTTATGTGATTATCTTGAAATAACAAATTAGTTCTTGATCTAGGCATGACAGAAAGAAAAGCTAGAGTTAATTGGAAGTCGGATTGTGTCGACAAAACTTTTCTCGAAGCATGTATACATGAAATAACAAACAACGGTCGTGAGGGTAGTAGCCTTAAAGCAAGCTCATGGAAAGTTGTTGCCGAAAAACTAAAAAATTATCATAATTTTATGGTTGATCATAAACAAATGAAAAATCGATATGACTACCTAAAGTCAAAGTATGGGGCTTGGGTCAAACTGAAAAACAAAACGGGGAATATTTATGATCCTATAACCAACACTTTCAATATGAGTGATGAAGAATGGAAAGCCGAGGCAAAGGTATTTTTTTAATATGAAATATTTTTTAATAAGATTATTTTTTGTTTAGTATCTTGATTATATCTATAAAAATTTTCAAACAGTTAAACAAGTTTGTGGAAAAGTTGAGACATGCTCTCCTTCCTTACCCTGATCTTTGTACCAAACTGTTTGAGGGGGTGACCGCGACTGGCATTCACAGTTGGGGGCCATCTTCTACACTTCGTCATCCAACTGAAGGGTATTTTGAACATGAGTTGGTTACGTCCTAAGCCGGTGAGTTGCGAGTCGTGGGTGAGAAATGCTGGGAGAAAGTTTGGATTATTCGGTTGACTTATGTATGACTTTTGTATGACTTTGGTATGACTTTTGTATGACTTTGGTATGACTTTTGTATGACTTTTGTATGACTTTGGTATGACTTTTGTATGACTTTTGTATGACTTTAGTATGACTTTTGTTTGACAGTTGTATGACTTTGTATGATCCTATGACATTTGTATTAGCATGAATTTTCTATGACATTTGTATTAGCATGTCCTTTCTATGACATTTGTATTAGCATGAACTTTCTATGACATTTGTATTAGCATGAAATTCCTTTAACATTTGAAAGTTGTATGAATTTTGTATTAACAGGACAAATATGTATACGGATGGTGAAATTTTATCTTTTTTTATACTTTCATGGTATTGGTTGAAGTTGGCCCGGAAAAGGAAACGAGAGGGTAGAATTGAAAGAATAAGAGATAATGATTCTGCTTTAACAGGGCATGCATACACACATGAATTACTACATGGATCTTCTACACAATGTCAAGAAATGATGAGACTTTCACGCGAGGCTTTTGTACTATTATGTAATCATTTTACACAACGAAATTGGCTGCGAGCTAGTAGGACGATAAGCATTGAAGAGAAAATAGCTATGTTCTTACATATTATAGGGCATAATGAACGGTTCCGTGTAGTTAAACGACGATTTCAACACTCCAATCAAACGGTTCATAAATGTTTTCACGAGGTTCTAGGTGCAATGATGTGTTTTGCTAAAGAAATTATAGCCCCAACATCTTCAAATGAAACAACAAATACCTCGGAACGACTTCAAAGGTTAAAAGGAATATTTCCTGGAGCAATTGATGCTTTAGATGGAACTCTTGTACATGCAGTTGTGCCCACTACTCAACAAACTTGTTTTAGGGGAAGAGGTAAAGGTGAATGTTACTAAAATGTGTTAGGAATATGTGATTTTGATATGATATTCACATTTGTATGGGCTGGATGGGAAGGCGTAGCATATGATTCACGGGTTTTGAAAGAAGTTGCATTTAATCCGACATCTGGATTTCGATTCCCTCCACCAGGTTTATAATAAAATTATATATTTTATTATTAAATATATTATTTGTATTCTTCATATAATAGCTGTCACACTGTCATTTACAGATAAATATTACCTTTGCGACGCTGCATATACCAACACTCGTGGATTTATGACTCCATACCGCAACACTAGGTATTGGTTAGCCGATTTCCGACGACGAAGACCGGTAACTAAGGAAGAAAGATTTAATCATGCTCATGCTTGCCTTAGAAATGTTATTGAGCGTGCTTATGGTGTATTGAAGACAAGATTCCCAATCCTAAAGCAAATGGCTCCTTATCCTTTTCCAGTGCAAAGAGACGTAGTTATTGCTTGTTTTGCAGTGCATAATTTTATAAGAAAATATAACATTCAAAATGAATTATTTACAAACTTTGAAGATAACACTATGGTTACCCCTAATGGTGAAGGTGAATGAAATGAAGGTCAAAACACACAAGGCATTGAGTAGGGTTCAGAAGGGGTTGAATATATGGCTACTTTGCGTGACCAAATTGCTAATCAACTACTTTCAGATGCTTCAAATTAGATTTGTATGCAAACTCTTGTATGACATTTTGGTAATCAACTGTTTGAAATTTGATGTGTTTGTTTGGATTATGTTTGATTTATATTAACTTGTATTTTGTATGACATTTTAAATTGTTATAATTTAGCTATTTTTATTAATTACACAACACCAGTTAAATTCAAACTCGATTAAACAACGAGGCAATAATGTTATTTTTATCATTCAGCAGACTCAGTCAGCTACTAAATCAAACAGCCAAGTTTCAGTCAGATGCAGACTCAGTCAGAACCTCTTACTGGGTCAGCTTCTTACTCAGTCAGATCTTACTCAGTCAGCGCAATCAAACAGCCCCTTAGTTCGTTTCGGTCTGGGTCTCTTGGTTGATACATCTCCCTAATTGTTTTAGCTAAATTTTTATTGGTCTCATTCAAATGATTAGCAGAGCTAAGACATTTATGTACGGAAGATCAAACAAGAAAGATAAATCAATCAAGAATGTTAAGACATAAAACATACAATCAGTACATGGTGATTGTGAATCGCCAGATAACCACATTACTACTTCCTCTTTGTTACAGTTTGGGTCAAATTTGGTAAAGCTTCAAGCAAAAAATCAATCCATATATAAAGTAAATATTAAAGATCATTAAACGAATCCATAAAGCAGTCTATGCATTCCAAACTCACCAAAAACATGTCTCGTTGTCACCTTAAAAGGTAAAACATATAATAAAAACAACCTAAATAAGTTGTTGAGCACAAAACCATACTCCAAATTGCAAATACTTCTGGAAACATATTGTAGACCAAACGTATCACAACCTCCTTCCCCTTCTACCACCCTTACGACGAGTGCTATCGGTTGGAATCGGTGTCACGTCCTCTGTCATCATCAATATATTAAGCTTAATATTTCATCAACTACTCATGGAACATAAATCAAATTTGTTCAATGACCATGGGAAACAAAAAAATTGTATATGAAAAAATATCAACAAGTCATACCAATGCGACCAATTTTCATGCCAGAACGAGCAAGAGCCCTGAGAGCAGACTGAGCACCTGGGCCAGGTGTCTTTGTCTTGTTTCCACCAGTTGCCCGTAGCTTGATGTGAAGAGCATTGATTCCAAGCTCCTGTTATTACATCAAGAATATGTTATAGCTCCAACATGAAAAAACACAAAGATCCCACCATTATTCAAGTTAACAAACAAACACATGCTTGTAGAATAATTCATACAAGATTAAAAACTCCTAAACAACAAATTGCAAATTTGTGCAATTTGTTCAACTGCTATTACAGAGGAAACTATGATCATTACAAAAATGCAAGGTAAAAAGGAAAACAAAGTAAACACCTTGCATCTCTGTGAAACATCTTGCGCAGCAAGCATAGCTGCATATGGAGATGATTCATCTCTATCAGCCTTTACCTTCATCCCACCTAGTGAAAGCAAAATAATAGTTCAAACCATGCGCAAAACGGAATAATAACTATGCATGAACTCTCAAATCAATATAGCTCAAGTCATGCATAAAACAAAAGATTGCTCGAAAACATAAACAAACAGACAATGGTTTTTTCTAAAGATGTTATAATGAACAAACTTAACTTTAACTAACATAGTGGACGAGATAAATAAAGGTTGAAAAAAAATTCAATTTAAAGTTAACATTTTACAAGCAATGCAAAATTACCAAACTTTAAACATGACATCAAAAGTTAAAACAAGTACATTACTTCCATTTTACAAGCACTGCAAATTTGCCTTTGCCAAAAACTAGTAGTAATATGTCTGGTAAATATGACATGTTGTTTGCTCCACATAATGTGTTTAACTCTTAGCAGTATTTCGAAATAGAGTCATTGAATCATAACATGCTTCTAATAATCCCATTGTACTCATAATAATTTGTAATGAAATAAAAAAGATATGCTTGAAATACCAGTAATCCGAACCAAGGTTTCTCTCCCAGAGATATCAGTAACATGCTGCAAAAAGGCACAATAAAAGTATAAGAAAATCATGAAAAGTAGCATCAATGCATCATTCATGTTGTAAGTAATTGACAAAGATTTAATAGCTATAAACTTGTTCTTACAATGAAAGTATCATTGAATGAAGCAAAGACATGTGCAACACCAAATACAAGCTCTCCCTCACGGGTAGCAGGTCCCAGAGTCACATTCTCTTCCTTTGGCTCTCTAACTTTTCTCTTTGACTAACAACAAGTATAAAAAACAACAAATCAAATTGACTAATTTACTGACAAAATTGTTATGAATCATTGCAGTTGATTAATGATTGGACACATGTTTAGGGTTCTAAACATGAAGATTAATGAAATGATGTAGTGAAGGAAGGAGATTACCATGGTTGGTGTTCTTCGAAATCAAACGATCGATCGGCTCTAGGGTTTGTGGTAACGATGTGTGTGATTGTGATATCCCCTCTTTTAAATGGGGCTTATTTGAAAGCCCATGTTGTTTGGGCCCAAGCCCTTTTGGTGAATCATGGTTCCATCATTTTCTCACTTATTAGTTATTACATTCTAGTGATTCATTTTCTAGTTTAACATGGGTATACATGAGGCGCGGTTGAAATCAGTTTTTGAGAAAAAACCGTTCATGCGGGAACCTGAAATACAGTTAAAAGTTTTATTCAGGTTGGGGTTTCGGGTTTTAAATTGTTACATCTGCCTTAAACAACTGGTATTGTCACTTGTTTGATGAAATTTGTATTGATACGGGATAGTGGGGAGAAATTTACAAGCCTCTTGACAATGATTGGTGCTTATACAAAAGGTTTTTCACTTTAATCGGTTATTAGAAGAGCGTTTTGTATGTGGAAGAAGCTTGTGAACACATAAAAGTCTAAATGTATCAATTATTTTAGTAATTTACAGTTTTATTCAGTCATATGATGGTCAAAGCTTCAAATGAGTATAAACTTTTCCATAGATATTTTGTAATGACCTAAATTATGGGTGCAAATGTGCAATTGAGCCTATGACACAATATGTGTAGTTGTAGAAAATGGGTTGTTTCTTGAAATTATTAGGTAAACTAAATAATATGGAAAAGAAAACTTGGTTAAGTACAAAAATAATATTTTTTTACTTTTCAATTATAATTTAACAGTTTGTTTGTATATTGTTTGTTTACAGATGTGATATTTGTTTTCTTTTAATTTTTTTGGATTCTTCCTACGAATTACCGCCATTAATCACCGCCCTTCGTGTGTTGCCCCACGCGCTCCACCGATGAGTAGTTCTTGATGACCACGACCACGCGCTATCACCCATTGATGTAATTGTATCCACAACCAACCTAAGAAGGTTAGAACATCATCAGTGGTACGTTGCATGGATGTTTCCCTCTTTTTTCCATGTATGTGGTTTCCAGGAACCTAGTCTCATGAACGGTTCCCTCTCCAATATATCTTTACCTCTTACATCGTTTGTATATAGTTGTCCGTTTCCATTCTCTCGTTGCTATCAACCTATCTATAGACCTTCATGTCACCTAAGTAGTTTTTTTTTATTTTGCCACCACCCTTTCAAGCGACAACATAGGAGTCTTGAAATTAACTATGAATTATTTATTGGTTGTTGCTTTTCGACGTCGAGTACTTTTACACATTTTATTTACAAATCTTACATGTATGATAATTGTCCGTTTATTAACTATCACACAACAAAACAAAGCAAATCACCATGTCAAATCATGTTTGACTTAGGTCGTGAAGTATGGTTCTCCATGTGGCATCAATTTTACCTTATTAGGGTCATGACACACGTCAAAGTAAAATGATATCTAATAAAAAAACAAGTGATGGAGTTTAACATGGGTTGACATGAAATCCATCTTTATTGGGGGGTGACGGTTGAGTAAGTGATGGAGCAGTCAAAATTTAT
This sequence comes from Flaveria ramosissima, assembly GCA_025215565.1. Taxonomy (NCBI): domain Eukaryota; kingdom Viridiplantae; phylum Streptophyta; class Magnoliopsida; order Asterales; family Asteraceae; genus Flaveria; species Flaveria ramosissima. The sequence continues at coordinate 23,044,995 of CM046045.1, forward strand.
ATGACGTTGATGTGACAGCGAGTTTGAAATGTATTGTGTACAACCGACAACCTTTAACTATCGAGAGTACAAGCCACATTCCACTCACTCCTACGTCAATATTGTATAATTCTCCACTCTACCACCACCCACCATGATAATAGTTTCTTTTACGTCTGTGCCAAATGAATAAAATTTGGTTTTAATAATTCAAACCGTTGACTATTAGTCAATAACCACGCTAGAATTTTGACCAATATTAATCACAATATTTATTTTTGCTACCAATAACAATATCAGTCTAACCGCTCATTAACTACGCTTAACTTTTAATGACGTGGTACGTGACGTTGATTGTGGTGTGGCAGGTAACATGGCGTATTACATTATTATAATAGAACAGATAGATACATCACTCAAAATTTGTGTATCTTTGTCTCCAAGCTACTTCAAAAACTATTCCATTATAATTTTATTGAGTAATACATTTATATCTTTAATTGTAATTATGTTATACATCACGTCACAAGTCACATATGATATAAAAAATTAAAAAGTTAACGAACAGTTAGACTTAGGTTAGTAACAAAATCAAAAGTGCGAATTAATCTAAAATTTAGAATACTATATAACACATCTCTTTGGATAGAGATATAATTTTACCAAACATACAAATTTTGAAGGAACATGTACAAAAGAGTGCAATACATTTAATATGGGTAAAATAAAAAATTGATTAATATTTCATACACATTAGGGGTAATATGGTAAATTTATTAATTAATTTTTTTTATAAATTGACATTTTAGCCATTGTGTCTTTCATGTATTTAATAAACATTATTAATATATTATTTAATACTATGATATTATTTAGTTCACTTCATTAAATTTTATTTTATTTATCATACTATAAATTGACATTTAAATTTATATAACTACTTATATTTTTTATAAGTAAATACTATTTAAATTAAATATTAAGTATGACTTTTTAAAAAACCAATTTTAAAAAAATTTGTATTTTTTAGAAAAGTTTTATGCTTTAGAAAAATTTATTATTTTATAAAAAATTATTTATCTAGAAATAGCATTAATAAATAGATTTCTTCTTTAATTTATTAAATATAAAAAGGTGTTAAAGAATATTATTAATAAGTTAATTATTTAATAGGAGAGAGAGACATAAAATATTTGGTGAAAATGATAGTGGTGCTGCCATGTGTCATCCCAATATATATCTTTTTATTAGAGTAGGTAGATTATTTTATAATTAATAAATTTTATTTTATAAATAATAAATTTTATTATATTTATATTTTATTTATTTAACCCGTGTAGTAAACGGGTTTATTAAAGCTAATAATTAATATTAACTGATAGTTAATAGTTTATATTAATAAAATTAAATTTTACTAATAAAAATACATTTCAAACTTTGTTTATGTTTTTCATCTACTTCGGTGAAGTAAGAACCCTAATTTCAATCCAAATTGAAATCATTGTTCAAATTCATCACTCTTTTACCACAAGTGAAATCCATCAACAAAAATCCACAAATTATTTAACACAGGATTAGGTTTAACATAATAATTTTATATTCAAACGCCCCACCATTGATGGTCGATCATGAATCCAATGGAGTATTTTAAGTTGTCGGTATCAATGGCAATCGAAACCTTTTATCCACCACAATTTCATTTGTCATTTTCCCCAATTTCTTCCTACTTTGATCAAACCCCAAATTCCCCCTTTAGGCCTTCACGTTCAATCAATTTCTGTTATTATCATCCAAGTTAGGGTTTTTTTTTGGGATCTGCAATCATCAATCCATCGATTTCTCATGCTCACAAAACCCTAAATTTGGACCAAAAGATCCACCCTCGTTCCCCCCATGTGATTACCAATCTTGTATCGGATTTGATCGTGCTTGAATGTTCATACGAACGTGTACATGAATCTTTGTATGCAACTATAGTTTGTGAGATATGAAGCATCCAAAGAAGAAGAAGAGACATCGACCTCCAGTTTCCAAACCTAAGGAATCAACAGGATCTCAAAACCCTAATCTTGGTGAGATCGATGATCAAGCTAGGGTTTTGAACGGTTTAGCAGATGGGATTGCTTCAGTTTCCATAAATGAAGCAGATGCTGCTGCAGAAACTATTGGGAATTCGACGGAAACAGCTTCGAGCTCGAGTGCTAATCGAGAAGATGATGCTGCAGAAATCTTTGGGAGTTTGACAGAAACCGGTTCGAGCTCGAGTGGAAGCTCTGGTTTATCGAATTGTGATGGGTATAGTTTACAGATTGGTGGCAAGATTAGTAAAGTGAGTAGGGGGAATAGAGTGGTTGCTGCAACTGGAATGGTGTCTACTGTATTGGGTAAGGATTATGTGCCTACTTCTAGCAGAAAACGAGGGGTTAATAAGTCGAAGGGGTTCGGTGATGGTGGTGTGAGCCATGAAGATGCTGAGCAGTTTTTGTGTTCGATGCTTAGCAATGATTGCGAATTGGGCATGGATTTGGTTAAAGATGTGCTTTGTGAGTAATATGATATGTTCTTGCATTGTATGTTTGGTTTCCATATTTGTGCTTGTTTGTTTACTGAAGTAGGTATGTGTTTCTTTTGGTAGGTCAGTCTGCTTATGATGTTGAAAAGGTAAAGGGTTGTTTGTTGGTTAAACTGTTTTTTGATTTATCCTTTTGTTGTGTGTTTTGCTGTCATATTTGTCTAATTTGTCAATTGCAATCACAATGTGAAAATTTTAGTTGGACATAGCTGTGTGGATGGTTGTCATGGATTCATCTTCCGAGCGCCATGTGGCGTCCTTGGATCTTTAGGACCGACCATTTGTCCTTCTTATGATCGTGGGCCCCTGGTTTTGTTTTATCATTGACTAATCAGGAGAGTGGCCCCAGCCCCTGATCAGTGGAGGCACACAATTTTTAAGATGTCCTGAAGGATATGTGTATGGGTATGCAAGAATGCGTTTAAGCATGTTTCTGAGCAGATACAATCTTCAAACATTTGGCCTATCATAACATGCTACTAGGCACAGAAGTTGTAGTGATGAATTCTACATAAGTATGTTTTTGAATCTAATATTTTGATGATGTTTTTATTCTTGTCAATTTGTTTTCAGGCCTTGGACATACTGCTTGAATTAACTGCTTCCTCATCTGAGCTCCCCAATACTGCCCAACATCAAAACTTAGATGTAAAAAGTAAAGATACTAGGTGTACTCTAGAATCAAGTGACAGTGTAAGTAACTTGTTCTTTGTGGATTTTTGAAATGAATATTGAAAGTAAATGACTTTGTATATGAAAATTTTAATGTATTGGCCTATATGACCGTATTATGGAATGTATACATTTCATATACGTTTTTATACGAGTAACTGGTTTGTTTCTCTTACCTTTTTAATAACCTGTCACCATGCTTTTTAAGTTTTTCTCTTTAGAATACCGTCGATGCATATTTCTGAGATGATGTATGATGTATCATGTATGTTTCATCAAATATCTTGCGAGTTTCACAAAGTATGTAGTTAACATAAACATTTGTGAATGTAATAGCACTTTCCCCTTACTTAATTTGAGAAATTATGCTCCCATCTCACTAAAGGTACTCCTTTTTTTAAAAATGGTCTTTCAGGTTTTTTGTGCCTAAATGTCTTAAATAATTTGAATTTGTGAAATACTCGAACAACTTATATCCAGTTATTACAACTTTAAACAACAAACACACATCCAGACACATTATCTTATTGTTAGTTTCTGATTACTCAAATCACATTATCACTTTCAAAAAGCACATCCAAACAGCCTCTTATTTGCCATATCTTTACCTCTTAAGTTCTTTGTCATCTGTTGTATGATTGTATTATGGTTGATATGATACCTTTGTGACAGTTGACTTATAGGACCTCTGATTTGGCTTCCTCATCTGAGACTGATCTCAATACAGGCTATAACCGCAGGTAAAGAGGTTCTAATTATTATTCTACTTTGTATCGTATCGATATCAGATTAGTTTCTCCTAAACATCTTTCTAATCGGGTGCATTTTTTAAAGTAAACTATTGCATTCGTTTATCTCAATTTTTCCTGATTCTCCATTCATGAATCACATTTTGATATAATATACACCATTTTAATGGGAACCTTATTTGTCAAATTTTTTCAGGAATTATTTTGATGTACTTGCTGGTTGTGGATCTCATACTCCAACGGTCACCAAAAATACATTTGAACTGACTCAGGAAGTGTTGGAATCGCTTTTCAATGCACCAAGAAGTTCAAAACATGAGCCGGAAAGCATGAACTGGAGGAATGTAGTAAAAAAGATGGAATCACTTGGCCAGAGTCTTGACAATTCTCCAGAAGATACACTAAAAAAGCAGCATATTCCGGGTAAATGAAAAACAGCATAAATTTTCATGACAAACAACATTTTGGCTTTTTGATCAGTTTCGCTTTTAACCAATTTAAATCTGCATGTAGCCAAGGGAGACGATTATCACGAGTACAGAAATACCGCAAGTCAGCACTGGGATTCGATGAAGTCCTATTATCACAAGGCAATTTTAGTCTAATAAAGCTGTATATTGGTTTATCATTTATACTGAGCATTTATTGCCTTTTTGTTGTGCAGGCTGCAAGCGCGTATGCAGATGGAAAACGTGAATATGCTGCATATCTCTCTGAACAGGTATGTGCGAAAAAGATTAAAGGAAATTCATGTTATGTTCAAGTGCTTTATAGATTGTCAAATAATAATTGAAATTATATATCTTAATGCAGGGAAGGAAATGTAATGAAAAGGCTCGACAAGCAGATAAAAGAGCAAGCCAAGATATATTCACTTCAAGGTTTGTTACTGTGCTATTTTGCTATCTTATTATGTGGATTGACTAATTATGTGGCATGCAGGAACAAAGACATTGAAAATGTGATAACAATTGATCTACATGGACAACATGTGAAACAAGGAATGAAGCTTTTAAAACTTCACCTCTTGTTTGGTGCATATGTTCGTTGTAAGCATCTCATTGTCTTTTGATTGCCTTTCAGTCGCGGTAGTGTGATATATTATTATTTCAAATCTCTTTCTTGTCTATGATGTATAGCTGTGCGGCTCTTCAGAGTTATCACAGGATGTGGAAGTCACGGTCTTGGAAAGTCAAAGCTTAAACAGTCGGTATGAAATTACCTCCCCCTACTTCCCCCTAAATATATAAACGCATTCGTAGAGGTGGCAGTTTTGACCCATTGTAGTTATAAATGCGTTGATCACAGTTATGTTTTATAGCGTGTCGAATAAGTAAAATAAAAATGATAGCTGAAAGTAAAACGTGGAATATGGATAATGTTGAAAGACACTTGAAGTGTATTTTTTATGCATAAGGATGTAAATCACCTTAATCGTTTAGTTCTAGAAGATACTAAAGGTGGAAATTTCTAACACGAGCTGAATCATGACACGAAAATAACCAGATTTTGGTTGACCAATATTAATAGTTTATTAAGCGACTCAATGTGAGCACAACACGTTGAATAAATGGTTGATACATATACTGCCCATGTAATAATCGGGTTGTGCTGTTAATCCCTTTAAGTTTAAGGGCTTTTAAAAGTTCTCTTTAACTTTACAAATTCATTTCAATAAGTGAAATTAATAGTCATTTGAACTCTTTCACAACTCTTCAATTCCAACAACTTTATTCACTACTTCCAACCACCCATTGTCACTTCTCTGGTATCCGATCCTTTCCATCTCGTTCTTCTAATCTTGAGCTAAACGTATAAAACCCAGTTTTGTTAAGTGAGAATTGATATAAACAACAGATAATTAGGACACCAATTACGGACTTATAAGTTATATCTCGTGCCCCCCACCCCCAAAATCATTCTTTGTAAATTTAGGGGTGACAATTCCTAACATGACATTATTTTAAGTGTGTCCTACCGGTCCAGGTTAGGTTTGATGTATTTGACATGAATAAATGTAAGAGTCGTGTTAGATTCACCAAATCAACCCGTCAACCTGCACAAAAAAGTACACTTGTAAACCCGACCCACATACATGATGGTTTGGCCACACATTTATGCATGTTCGGGTGTTGTGTTATTTGCTAATTCCCATCTTAAGAGATTAGGATGGCTGTTGCAGGTTGTTAATCTGTTAGAAGCGGAAAAGATCGAATGGAAAGAAGAAAACAGAGGAACTCTGCTAATCAAACTAAATGGGCAGAGAGAGTTCAGCTTCTTGGACTCTGGTAGTGACAGTGACTAATTTCATTTTCTCTTTACTGACAGTATTGTTGTATGTTAATTGTTAAAAGAGAAAGAAAGATGTGACCTTATAGAGACTATGTTGTTGTTGTGAAGATTGTAAAATTAACCAGAGGTTAGTTGTGTAGACTTGGGATTAACTGTAAATTAAGCTACTAGTTTTGTAGATTCGACCAAACGATCATGTTGTGTTTTTATGTATTACCTGAACGAGGAATGTTATTCGTTCTGTATCATTGGGTTGGTTATTTTTGTGTTCATTGATTGTCGTTTTTGATTATTGGATTTATTGTGGCTAAACATAGTATTTATGATCCATTCAATCGGTTATGATGAAATTTTAAGCTGTAATACTAACTACGGTTTAAAAAACTGGATGGGCATGTTTTAACTGTTTTAAACGGTGAATGGTTTATGAATATATGAAATATACATAACTTTATGGTTTTAAACGGTAAATGGTTCATCTTCATCCTAGTTCATTCTTTAACCAAACATGTTATCATTTATATTTCAAAATATATATTTTTTTCTAATTAATTTTGTAAACCGAACAGGTTCGATTATTTAACCAAACATAATATCATTAAGTTTCAAATTAGATTAATTCAGTGAACCAAATGGGAACAAAGGACGAAGTTCTAAAACGAAATTAAAATTAAAAGATTGGTTAAAACTTGTGCCTGGAACATAACATGAACATCTCTAAGAAGAAAACTGGTGTCAAACAATTACACCTAAAACCTAAAGATAAATTATAGAGGTAGTTCACCACTATCAACAATTGTAACTTTGCTCTTTGGTGTTCCACTTTGTGTCCCCTCAGCTTCCATCTTGTAAACAACATCCATCCCAGACAACACTTTCCCAAACACAACATGTTTGCCATCCAACCTGAGAATATTAATAAAAATATGATACTGTAATTAACAATATAAATGTAAATCTCCTTACTTTAATAAAAAAATATCTAGGAGAGACACATGTCAACACCATATTCTTCCTCACCAATTTTTTCCCGTTTCTCTCTTCTATTTAATAATCACATTAATTACTAATAATATTATTTAATTTTTTTAGATTAAAATAGCTTTTTAATAAATTAAGAAAGAGATCTTTTTACTAATGATATTTCTAAAGAAATAATTTTTCATAAAATTAGAAATTTTTAGAACATCAAACTTTTTTAAAAATACAAAATATTTTATAATTGGTGTTTTTAGAAAGTAAATTTTATATAAACAAAAAATAATTAAAATTGAGAGTTATAATAAAAAAGTTTTTAAGTATGACATTTTTTTAAAACGTTTGTTTTGAAATAAATTTTTTATTTTATTTTTTATAAGAAAGATTTCAATCATATCTTATTTTAAAATATCAATTTATAATTAATAAATTTTCATTCTATTTAATATTTTTTATTCAACCCGTGTAATACACGGGTTTACTAAAGCTAGTATGTTTTAATAATCATGCAAATTACCAGCTGGTTGTGACTGTTGTAATGAAGAATTGTGAGCCATTGGTGTTCTTTCCAGCATTTGCCATTGACAGTAGTCCTGCAAACCCATTCCCAGAGTTGTTTGTCAACTTGTTATTTTTTAAGATAGTGATTTAATCAAAAACTTAGAGATGGCAATGGGTCAGGTATGAGGCGGGTTTCGGTAATCGCATTCTCATACCCGATCATTAAACTGTGTCCCATGCCCCTTAGGTACTTTCACAAGTATACCCATATGATGATCATATGTGGTTACAAATTACCCGTTGGCTGAAGCCCAATTTAAACTCACCTAAGAACCGTCATGAAATAGCTTCTATAATCTAGATAACATCAAGTTTCTAACAACTTCAACATGCCATTAATTATTTTTAAGACTATAAAAAATTTGGGTAACTAGGCAGGTATCACCAAATCCCATACCCGTCCCAAACCAGCAGAAAATTCTAAAACTAATCACATACCTCTCTCGAATATTTTAGCTATTCCTAAAGTGTCCAGGCTTTTTCCATTCCTACAAATAACTTATACCTGGCCCAGTATGCTTGATCTTGAAATTTTCATCATTAAATTTTTCTCCATAGATTGATTCACCTCCTCTTCCATCTCCAAGAGTGAAATCACCACCTTGAATCATGAAGCTGGGAATAATCCTGTGGAATGCACTTCCCTTGTAGTGAAGAGGCTTCCCGCTCTTTCCGATTCCTTTCTCCCCTGTCATGATTGGCAATGAAAATAAAACAAAATAAACACAGATACTATATAATCTTGTTGAGGAATATTTAAAACCTGATATGAAGTTAGAATATTGAGGGTAGAAAATAGTACTAGCACACCTGTGCACAATGCTCTGAAGTTTTCTGAAATTAAGAAGAAAAAAAGAAATCAAATTAGTAAATAACAATCTATCTTAATGTTTCCTCAACATTAACATGAAAAGAAACCAAAAACAATTCTTTCCAAAGAGACCAAACACACCTGCTGTTTTGGGAACTGTCTTTCCAAAGAGACCAAAAACAATTCTTCCTGAGAAAAAAGTGCAAATAGTCTTCAGATAATGCTTTAAATATCACATAAAGTTTGCAATACAACCATCTCATATAAATATTATCAGTTTATATGTGCATATACATATACAAGATTGATTGATATATGATGGTGCGTTAAGACGGCATGTCATCTATGTCCCCTGAGTTGATATTAGAAAGAAAATCAGGACATACCAGCAGGTTTTCCAGCAATCTCGACATCGAAGTATACCTTGTGAGTCACTTCCTTCAAATCTTTGCTTGATTTTTTAGCCTGCAAAGAATGTGTATTTTGATATTTTGATTTTGATTTTATTTATCTATTATCTTTTCTTTTCTGTGTGTTTGTTAGTGGAGTAGACATGATATTATATATAGGACGTCATACATAACCATTTTGTGATGTGATGTACATCAGAAAAACTATATAGCAAGATTTACAAAATCTCCAATACACATTTAGCCAACAGAAATCTTAAACTATAAAAGATTATCAAACACAAACACAACCACAACAGTGTACCGGTGACAAATAAACCATTGTAGTCCAAAATACGTTTAACAAGTAACTAATTATCAGGAGCATGTTAAGTAGCAGAATTCACCCTGGTTGTCCTATTGACGGTCATCACATCAACTGTAAATTAACCACCAACTGTATCCCAAAACATTCAGACCTAACAATCTTCTCAAACAAAAATTGGTAACTATGAAGATCCATCATTGTTGACGTAATAATCAATCCAATACACGAAAGCTACAATTCTTAACAACTTAAAGTTTGTAACCAACTCATTTACCAGATAAAAGACAAACTCTAATCTTCAGGTGCAAAGTGTAATAAACAATCAAACAACATGATCAATAAATAGACTCGAAGCAAACAAATCCAGTACAATCTACGAACGATGAATCTAGCAGCAGTTACAAATTTCAGATAGATCAAATCTACAATAGCTGATGCATCATAGATCGGTTCAATGATCAACTAAACCCTAACAACGAATGTGTCGCAACTGCAAGAGGTATTGAACGGAACTTTGGGGATAAAATGTTACCTCAGTGAGAGCTAGGGTTCCGATGAGAAGAAGAGAACAGAGTATAACAGATCGCAAATTCATATTGGATACTGTGATCTTCACTCGATGGCAACGAACAGAGTGAGTCGACTCAGTAGTCTTGAGGTTTATAAGTAGAAAATTGATTTAACTAAACAAATGTGATGACGACACGTGGCCGGTTGGAGTTATAAGTAGCTAATAGAGGTACACGAGACCGGTTTTGGGGTTAAACGACATCGGTTTATAAATGGGTTCGCATCGAGTCGATGCTAGTTGAAACTAGACTAGCTCAAATCGAACGGATTAAAACTGCCAGATCGAATCGGTTTTGAAACGGTTTAACCAAATCTGGTTTCAGATCCGGTAGTAGAAATTTGATGGTGGTATGTAACACTATTTATCATAAGAAAATATTGGTTTTATATGTTTTTTATTAAGATTTAAATATAGATAAAAGTTATTGAACTTCTAAACATATGAATATTTTTATATTACTTGTGGCCGGTAAATGATAGAGCTAATATAATTAAAAAGTTTTCAATACAATTCGTCAATCAAAAACTTCTTGAATTTCATCACTATCATAAGGAATTAGAAAGCCAATTATTAAAATCGATGTATAAAACCCGAAACACAAAAACAAGCAAAATCGTAAATGAGTAACAAACATACAGTTAGTGATTTACAAAACTTGAAACCCTTTAACAAAGGTAATCATTGACCCGGTTTCGATAACGAGATAAAAGCAACACATAACATGTGTTTTAGTCTTTAAGTTTTTATAGTAATACTGAAAGTGAATGTTATTATAAAAGAAGTTCAGTTAATATCAGTTTTTTAATGATTCCATACTTGAAACTAATTCTTCATACTTTGATTGATAAATATAATCCAACTTTTAAGCTAAATTTCCTTATTTATAAAAGAAAAATAGACATAATGTATGAAGTAATTTATATGTAATATATTAATCATAAAAATTTAAAAAAATATAGAATTCACATGATTGATCTTGACTCACAAATTGTTTTTTTTCTTTTATTTTTGATTTTAATCAGGTTTCTATAGGCATCGGTTTCAATCGGTTCCAAGTCAAAGCTGGTTTGAGCTAAAAGAATTTTCGGGTAGGTTTGGGTTGTTGACCAGTTTCGTTAGGTTTGTAACTGGTAATTTCCCGGTTTGAGCTGCTTTTAGTCGGTTTCGTTCTAATGTTAACCAGTTTTATTTCTGTTTGGAACTAGTTGACTATAGGCAAAATGTATCCGGTTTGAAACCAAAGTTTTTTTTTTCAAGTAACGATCGTTTCACTCTCTACCAGGGGGCTGTTTGATTACGCTGACTGAGTAAGATCTGACTGAGTAAGAAGCTGACCCAGTAAGAGGTTCTGACTGAGTTTGCATCTGACTGAAACTTGGCTGTTTGATTTAGTAGCTGACTGACTCTGCTGAATGATAAATATAACATTATTGCCCCGTTGTTTAATCGAGTTTGAATTTAACTGGTGTTGTGTAATTAATAAAAATAGCTAAATTATACATACACATATACATACCCATATACATATACATATACATACCCATATACATACACATATAAATACCCATATACATACACATCTACATACACATATACATACCCATATACATACACATCTACATACACATATACATATACATATACATACCCATATACATACACATATACATACCCATCTACATACACATCTACATACCCACATACCCATCAACAAACAAATCCAAAATATACATACACATCTGAGCAAATCAACATCCAAAATCAACATTGTCAAGCAAATCAACATCCAAAATCAATCGAATATACATACACATTTGAGCAATCAACATCCAAAATCAACATGAATTATACCCTTGATTCTCCATCCACCATGGCCATAAACCACAACCTGTGAATCATCAGGATGTTGTGCTTCAACCTCGTTCCTCACATAAACCACTCTTGTTTTCCCCTTTTCTACAACTTTCTTGCCAAGAACCACTCGTAAGCAAATCAACATCCAAAATCTGTGCAAATCAACATCCAAAATCAACATCCAAAATCGTCAAACAAAATCAACAAATCTGAGGAAATCAAATCGACCGTGAACAATCGACCTCAAGGGTTTACCTTGAGAAGACGACCGAGGCGGTGAAGGTGAGCAACGGAGGCGGTGAAGGTGAGCAACGGTGAAGGTGAGCAACAGCGTGAAGAAGACGACGGTGAAGGTGAGCAACGGCGTGAAGAAGACGACGGTGAAGGTGAGCAACGGAGGCTGACCGACCGGGTCAGTGATCGATTTCTTTAGGTCTGGGTCAGAGGCCACCGACCGGGTCAGCCCACCGACGGTGAACTTCAAACACCCTGACCGGCTGACCGAGTCAGCCAGTCAGCGGTCAGAGGTGGTAGTTGCAACATCAAACACAGCCCAGGTAGGAACCAAAACCGGTTTCTATCCTGTTAAAGCCGTTTTATTTTCACCATCTTTTGTCATTTGAGAAAACCAGAGGGACCAAACAGGAAACAAAACTCAAAAATCGGTCGGAGAAGTAGGAGTCGGAGATATCAATTCGTGGTGTTCACAAATTCAATCGATACATCGATCACACACACACCACAATGTCGATCAACCTCAAATCATGGGCTTGTTTGATCGGAAATCCAATCGGAGCCCCACTTCCGTCCCCCTTTTCGGTGTTCTTCTCGTTGTTCTTCTCCTCTCCGCCATCTTCCTCTTCGAGGTACCTTCATCTTCATTCTTTTCACCCAATTCCATATGGGTTTTCAAGATTCTTCAATTTTTCAAAAGTTTCACACAATTCACGCGTAAATCCGCTTAATTTTCACAAATTCGTTGTTGAAATCACACCCCCATGTTGCCATTGAAGTGCATTCGTTTGAATTTTGTGTGAAAGTAATGTTTAGTTTGTGTTTTTCATTGGGGCATTTCGTCGAACAGGTGGATAACTTGGCAACACAGACAAAAACCATCGTTGGATACAACTTAAAGCCGACGCCTTGGCATGAATTTCCTGCAAAGAAGTTTAATAACGAGACGAAGATCGCTCGAGCTTCGAAGATCATACAATGCTCTTATTTCTCTTGTGGGATGAGGTCTCACAATGAGAAGGTTTTGTTCACTGGTGAATCAGATAGGTGTCCTAGTTTCTTTAGGTGGATATATCATGATCTTGAGCCGTGGGCTGAATCGCGCATTTCGTATGATCATTTGATGGAAGTCAAGAAGTTTGCTTCTTTTCGGGTTGTGATTATTAGTGGGAAACTGTATGTGGATTATTATTATGATTGTGTGCAGAGTCGAGCCATGTTTACGATTTGGGGGCTTTTGCAGCTCCTTAAGAGGTACCCTGGTAGGATCCCGGATGTTGATTTGATGTTTGATTGTATGGACAAGCCTGTAATCGAAAGGAATGAGTCGGTTAAACCTGTGCCTATTTTTCGCTATTGCACCACGCCTCATCATTATGACATCCCGTTTCCCGACTGGTCTTTTTGGGGCTGGTAAGAATCTTGAATCCTTTTTACAAGTAATCATAAGTTTAATCTTTACATGTTTCTTGGGAACTTGTATGTATTTGCAGAATTTACACCAAACAATTATAAATTTTGATGCTTGATAATTGTAGTAGAAGTTAACATCTTCTAATCGTGACAAATTGGATTTTAGTAATCATAAGTTTAATCTTTACATGTTTCTTGGGAACTCGTGTGTGTTTGTAGCATCCATGCTATACAATTTAGAATTTTGATGGTTGATGATTGTAGAAGTTAACATCTTTTTGTCATGACAATTTGAATATCAATAATCTAAACTATGTCATTGGTAGATAATAATCCATATTGACAATTTGATCAATACATACATACATAAATACTGCCCAGTAAAAACTCCGCTCATGGGTGGGGGTGCAGGTGGTGGTGGTGGTGATGATGAAGTCAAACCTTACCTTGCATAATCATTGACAATTTGATCAATGCCACTCCAAATTGTGCACTTGTTGCTAAGGGCAATCCTACTTGCATTTACAACTTTACCACTGGCTTACACTTGATAGTATGGATTATTATCGGCCGATGGGTCATAGTTTGGTTTATTAAAATCCAATTTGCTTTTTTTCATTATATTTGCGAGAATGGACTTGTGTTCATGTAGAGATAGGAGGTGATCATGTTTATTTAAGGTCAAACTAACAGTATCAAAGGAACAGATTGAAATTGCTGCAAGGAAACTGATCATTATGAATTTATGATTATTCTAGTCATATTAATCAATGGTGTTTTGAGGTTGACTTATTGCACTAGCAACTACTATATTGAACATATTTTAACAGGTCAGAAATCAATATTGGACCATGGGAAGAAGAGTTTCAAAGCATTAAAGAAGGTTCACAAAGGCAAAGTTGGAGGAAAAAGTACCCGTATGCGTATTGGAAAGGGAATCCAGATGTCGTTTCTCCAATTAGAGAAACTTTGCTTCAGTGTAACGACACGATTCAATGGGGTGCCTTAATCATGCGTCAGGTACAGTTTTCTTAGACAGTTAAAATGTGGAAATTTTTAAAATTCATATATGCATTAATCTTTCTTATTCTCATTTCAACTTGTGTTGCAGAATTGGACACAGGAAGCACTCGACGGGTTTAAACAGTCAAAACTATCAACCCAATGCAATCATCGGTGAGTTATTCATCGATCGAGGTTAAACTGCGATTTGTTAAACATCAAAGATCTGATTAGAAGAAGCACAATATAACCTTATTTTCTCAAATAAAATGGTTTATTTCAGCTGATTATCTAATTCTGAGTTTTCAATTATAGGTATAAAATATATGCCGAAGGGTATGCTTGGTCTGTAAGCTTAAAATATATCTTGTCATGTGGTTGTGTTCCTCTTATCATAAATCCAAAGTATGATGATTTCTTCAGCCGCGGTCTTTTCCCAAAGAAAAATTACTTGCCCATCTCTCCTGAAAACATATGTCCATCCATTAAAACCGCAGTCGAGTGGGGAAATGCACATCCAGCCGAAGTGAGTGTTCATATTTTTCTACCTAAATGCACATGGGACCCGACAAATTAACAAATGGGATCTTTTAATTACAGTTGATTATCCAACTCTGATTATGCAATATCACATAACCGATTAATCACTTTAAAAGAGGATTAAAGCATCCCCTATTTGGTGTTTTTACCTTTGTTTCAATATGGTCATTTTTGTTTTTCGCAGGCAGAGGCAATAGGAAAATCAGGGCAGGAGTTTATGGAGAGTTTAAACATTGATAGGATATATGACTACATGTACCATTTGATAGTCGAATACGCAAAGCTGCTGGATTTCAAGCCAGTTCGACCCGCATCTGCATTAGAAGAGTGTGTGGAGTCTCTGTATTGTTTTGCAGATCAAAATCAAACACAGTTTCTTGCAAGATCAGCAGCTTTGCCTTCACAAACTCCTCCTTGCAAACTCCCCGGGCAGGCGAACAGACAGATTGACAGAATGATAGAAGAGAAAAAGAAAATTATAGAAACTACTGAACTTTTGATGTAAGTTGTAAGTTTGTAGACTCATATTATGATTTTTGAGGTTATGTAGCTGTCATACATATACGAATCGCGTGTTTCAGGATGATTATTGTGGTTTTTACATTTAAAATCAGATGATAATATATTTAAAGTTTAGAGATTTTTATCAACTTGCTCATAATCCTGTTTGTATGATTCTTTTTCTTCTTATTTCTGATATCAACCTCATCTGATGGGATTAAGGGTCGAATCAGGAGGAACTCAAGTTGCTCGATTGCTTTTATGGATTCGTATTTGTAGCTTGTTAAATCGACTAACAAGTATTCTTGGAGCGGTATTGAGTGCATTGACATGGTCTATTAAAACTTGCACAAGAAATTGTGGTACAGTTCAGTTTTTCTACATAATAAAACGCTTCGATACAACTATACAAGCTATGAAACAATCAGATTTCAAATTCTGCAAACCAAACACGCTCTAAGTTTTATGGATGACTTTTTAACTAGTTGGATAATCGTATTATAAGCGGTTTTGTACTGTCAAGTAAAAGATTTTCTACTTAGTATCCTTTTCTTAACACGTTTGTTAGATGGTGTATAAATTGAAAATCTTTACTTAAAGTTAGACAAATACTTAACAATGTTCAAATTGACCATAGGTGGTTTTGGAGTGCGATTAAGCGAGAATATGTTGGTATTAAGTATTCATTGTGCAGTACAAAATTCAACTGAATTTTGATATACTAACATAAACTTAAATACACATTAATAAAATCAACAAAAATGTCAGCTAGTAACACACTTCTACACATTTGGAAAATATGAAGATAAATTTGTTTGATAAGGATGTACAAAGCACCACATTACCTACATTTTATAGTCTTATATACAAATTTGTAGCATTATATATGACAAAAAGATTGCGAATATCAACATATTTGCACATTTAGAATTGCCATTTTATCAAAATTTGACTCGTTTTAAAGGGCAACGAGTCGATAAAAAATTAAACATAAATACTTATATTTTTAATCATATCATCCCTTTTAGAAATCTAGAAGTTATAAGACTTACATAGCTGCTGTGTGAAATTTCCTATGATTCTGTATGTTTAGTCAAGAGCTCAGGCTCAGCTTTGTTTACATTATTCGTAGATTGTATTTTGATCAACTTGACAACACCAGATTGACATCATATTTACTAGCCGTTCATACTGTTTAATATCCTCAACGGTTCATTGAGACAAATAGTTCCTTAAAGGTTGGTCTTAACCGTAAACAACCTCACGATGACAAAAAAATAAAAATAAAAAATAAAAAAATTGACATTCAACAACTTGGGCGTTCCCATAAAAGATAAATAAGACATCATAATAATTCTAACTGAAAGATGGTTTACCTGTGACAATGGCTTCATGAACAAAAAATCTTCAATGTTTTTTCAGTTTTATTTCATTTGGATCACAAAAAACTTACATGAGTAAAGCTTCAAGAAGCATTGTCAACAAAGTTGTGATCATAAACTTCATACTCGTAATCTTTGTCAAGATCTTGCATTGACCTGCCGTAAGCAAAATGTTTGGTTCCCATTGTTGTGAACGGCATTAGTCCAAAGGCTCGAGCTGTTTTTATCTCCCTGGCAACCTTCCTTTGGGCTTTAGCACTGATTTTAGTCTATATGAAATAGCATATAAATTAACTGGCAACTTATAAATATTTGTTTAATGAACATAATATTAATAACAATATTATTTGTACCTTGCTCCTCTTGATAATCACTCCAGCTTCGGTTATAAAGTTAGCAAGAAACTTCACATTCTGCACATGTTCACAGACATAAGTACGATAAAGTCCACATAACCTTGTTTGATTGGTGGGTTGGGTAATGGGTCAAGCCGGGTTTGTGTTGAAAGGGCCAATTTTCATTACAGGTTGAAACGTGCTGACCCACTAACACTTTTTGGTAAATAAAATGGTTAATGTGTTATTTATTGCTGTAATAACATACTAAACTGCTCCCTTGCTCACCCTGAAATCAGCTTTTTGTAGAACTTCCTCTGTTGTTACTTCAAACTCTGATCTTTTAGCTTGTTTACGAACACCTGGTTTTGTAAGATCAAGATCCTGCATAAACCAACCAAAACAAACAAGTGAGGTGGAGTTCGGTAGGTAGTTACCAGTAATAATGATGGGTGTGGGTTTGATGGAAGGTTAGATTAGAAATCATTCTAAACCCACCCCATTAACCCATATTAAGGTAAGACGAATCCCCTTTGCAGATTTGGTTCCTAATTGTAAAACACATACCCTTAAATCAAACACCTTTTATCATTCCCAAAATCCTAAATCCAACCACTCCCTAAGTAGACGCCGTACAGAGGATTTGAAATCGGTACATGCATTGTACTTTATAAATGAGACCATGACGATTGTGAACTACCATGTGTATCTAAAATGCACTTACAAATTACAACAAAAGAAAATCACTCGCTTGATTCATTTCAATATATTGACATTAACATTAACCACTGCGGAAAAATATTGCGTGCAAAAGGCCAAGCACTGCTAAAAGATAGTTAGGATTTATCGTTCATACCTTAACATCATAAGTATTACCAGGCCAAAATGTGACGTCTGGTCTGTACTTGTAATCATCTCTCTCAACTTCATTCACATCATATTTAAAATAAGTAGCAGCATCCTTTAACTTCCCATCCATACCGTCGGTCAAAGAGGTGAAACTCTCATATAGACCGTCCACGTATCCTGATTTTCTCATAGCATATCTTTCAAAACCCTTTTTTGGCTGATCCAACTTTTGAAAAAAAGTATTTGCACTCTGGCCGTCGACTGGATCACCATAAATGCTTCTTTCAGAGTCCTCCATAGTCTCTGATGAGTTTGTATTTGCATATAAATCGATAGCTATGAAGAAATTTAAAGATAAAAAAAGCAAGGATGGATCAAAAGTAG
The DNA here is from genome assembly GCA_025215565.1 of Flaveria ramosissima. Taxonomy (NCBI): domain Eukaryota; kingdom Viridiplantae; phylum Streptophyta; class Magnoliopsida; order Asterales; family Asteraceae; genus Flaveria; species Flaveria ramosissima. The sequence continues at coordinate 23,063,391 of CM046045.1, forward strand.
AGATGCTCACGGTCCAATTCGGCCGGTTTTGACAGGAACTTGGGGCCAAACCGCTAACCATGGTTTTGAGGAACAACAAGCAAAACCAGCCTGGTTGGGTGCCATACTGGTTTCGTGATTTAACAACTCGGTGTGACAGTTTGAACCAAAAATTTGTATTCCTTTTTCAAATTCATAGTTTGTATTAAAATTAAAAAGGACATGATTTAATACATATATGTAGCTACATATTCTAAAATAAAAAATTATATAAATATTAAAAGTTAAAGACACGATTGGTTAACATGGCTAGTCTAGTTCCAAACCAGAGGGAACTGATGAACAGCAAAACCACCAAAACATAACAGTGAACAGAACCGTTTAGATCTCAAATGGGCCAATCCTACTGATTTGTGTTGGTTTGAGCGGTTTGATGGGTTTTAAAGAATTACGCTTACCCCAATTCAAATTATGAGATACAATACAAGCCACTAACACTGAGAGAAGAATATATAAACTAAATAAAGATTAAAATCAAACCACCCGAATACCTGAAGCAGTACTTGTAGCCAAAGTCCTGGCAACTGAAAACCCATGATAACCAGGTGAAGATCTAGTCGCAAGAGACCGTAAAACACCCCGAACAAGACTCATTTTCCTGTGAACAACAACTATCACGTCAGTTATTTAATGCACATCAACTGTTTGTTAAAATGCCAATGACAAAATTAAATGGCAGTTTGAATTAAACGCTCCAAATCACGGTATAACTGTACATAAACCAATATTACCATCTTTCTGAAGCTAATAACAACTATCAAGTCAGTTACAAGAATGCACACCAACTGTTTGTTAAAATGCCAACGACAAATTTGAATAATATTTTGACTTAAATTGCTCCCAATCACGTTATAAGTGTACATAAACCAAATTTACCATCTTTTTGAAGCTCATAACAACTATCAAGTCAGTTATCAAAACGCACACCAACTGTTTGTTAAAATGCCAATGACAAATTCGAATGGTAGCTTCAATTAAACAGCTCCCATATACCGTACAAGTGTACATAAACCAAATTCACCATCTTTCTGAAGCTAATAAACAAAAAATCAGACACTAACACAGTAATATGCCAGAAAATGCAAAAACCTAAAAGACAGAAAAATGATAATTCCACCTTATAACGTAATCTTACACTACGAACGTAAAAACAAGTCAATAATCACTTACATATAAACCCATTTTATCAGTTAAACTGCAACGCAGAACAGTATGTTTTGATTTATGATTCACTATACAAATCGATTGAAATCAAAAGGTTTGATTAACTCACCGATTACAGTGATGAAGTTGGTGTTTATCGAGTAGCAAAATCCGATGTTATCGAGTGAAAAGTGGTGGATCCTTCGATTCACCGGGAGAAAGTGTGTTCGTGTGGAGATCCGGCGAAGAGAAGAATGATAGAGGAGAGGGTATGCACGTAGTGGACTTGTGGGCTTTTGTAAATTTGTATTTTGGGTTTTGAAAAGGTTGAATTTGGGCTTCAAAGTCCGAACCGTAAACCCGAACCGGACCTGGACCGGTTTGGAATCGGTATCTATAGGAACCGGTTTGAAAGCGATATAAAACTGTAGGTTCATGAGGGGTTTGTATTCCTTAGCAAGACACCAGTTTGTAACCGGAGCCGAATTGATGAAAAATGGATAAAACTGGAGAAAGCTATCAACAATATGAACCGAACCGGTTTTGACTGGAAACTGATACCCGTACAAACAGGTTTCAAACGGGAACTGCTTTGAAAAAAATGGTTTGTGTGTAGTAGGGCCATAGAGGTGAAAACGGAATTTGGGCCAAACCGGATAGGTTTTAACACCTCCCTTGTCTGTTTTATCAGAATGTTTATAACAAATAAATTATATATCACATTGGGAGAGAAAAGAGAATACTGCAGTTAATGATTAATTCTGCACATTCTTTTTGGACGATTGGCTTAGAGTGAAAGCACACGAACATAGACTTTGCGCAAAAATTAGATCTCGAAACCCAGAATTCAGTGACTGAAATCGAAGACTAAAGATAAAAAGACAGAGAAAGAGGAGTCTCAGGAAAAAAAATTAGTGATGATTTTACCCTTCGTGAACCGAATTCCTTATGATAAAATGTTTATTTTCCTCTACTCTTATAAATTAACACTACTTATTTATTAACATGATCTTTCAACACGAGTTTATAACAATGAATGATTTGTTTTATAATTTATCATTTTCCTACCTTTTTTAATATAAAAGTGGATTATAGAACACTTTTGTTGAATTTGGTATAAAAAAGTTGTTGTTTTGGAGCAGCTGGATCGGATTTTTAACATTGTTTTATGCCACATGTAATGGTTTTATGATGTTAATTTAAAAATTAAAAAAAAAATAAGTGAGACAAAATGAAATACATATGAATATTAGTTAATGACAATTGATTTTTTCTCCAGTTAACTTGAACCAAAAGTAACAATAAACTAAACAGTTTTACTAGATAGTAATCAAGTTTTTATAGTTATTAAAATAAAATCAAACTAGAAAAGAAAATAATTGCTAAATATAGCCCAAGATTTATATATATCTTATTCGTCTTGTTTAAATTTCAAATAAAATATTATATAAGATTAAACATGTAATTAAACTTGAATGATTTTAAATATTATATAAGATTAAACATGTAATTAAACTTGAATTAGATTTTAAAGAAATAAAAAACTTTTAAGTGATTCAATAAACATTAAAAATACCTTTTTATTTAAACACTTAAAATTTCAATACATCCAACATCTTAATCATACGTCTCATATAACATCATTACGAGATGTATTTGAGACATATTAAAGTCACTTACATTTAAGATGTTTATCCATTCCACGTATGAAATATTATTTTTGTATTCCAAAACCTGATTTTGATTCACTTGATCTTATTCTTAAAAAAACATGTTTTAATATGAATAATAATATTATCCAGCGCCAGTGGGACCAGGCGGTCGGCTGTACAAGATATTTCCAATGTGGGCCATGACACGTGTCACGACAAGACGTTGGCCGGTTAACGAATTGATTGATTCTAGAATTTTCAACTCCAACTTTTCCACATTTCAAATCAACATCTTCATTTCATTTCATCTGCATTTCACTTTCATTTCACAGCAAACATCACAAGTTCACAACACATCAAATTCACAACAAAACTTACCTTTAACTTCATCTTTTCTCACCCCACAAATTCATCTTCAACCTCTAATTCAATAACTCAAGGTATGTGATACACTCTTACGTTGATTCTCTGTAATAACCATCTGTCAATTTGATCTTTTGGTGTATTAATTTGACTTCATATCGATAATCTGATTAATCCCTCAAAATCTGAAGAAAATTTATTGAATTTGTTCGTTTTGTGATCGATAGAGGTTAATTTTTCAGTTTCAAATAGTTTATACGGATAATTTGATTGTGCTTCTGACGATTGATATATTAACTTTGTGATCAACAGAGGTTTGTGTTTGATCGTGAAGAACATGTGTAACAGCGATACTGTTGGTATGATCATTCGTAATACTTCAATTTTGCTTGAACTATCAGCGGCTGATGATTTAGAAGGATTTAGGTTATTGGTTGAAAATGAGGGTTTTGATGTGGATGATTGTGGTTTGTGGTACGGTAGATCGATAGGCTCGAAGAAGATGAAGGTCGAGGAGCGAACGCCTCTTTTGATCGCTTCATTGTTCGGTAGCAAGCAGGTTTTGCAGTTTATTCTTGGGTTGAATCGTGTTGATGTTAACAAGCCTTGTGGTTCTGATAGAGCAACTGCTTTGCATATGGCTGTTGCTGGTGGTTGTAGTTCATCTGTTGAAGTGATCAAGCTGTTAATCGATGCTTCTGCTGATACGAATTGTCTAGATGTTCATGGGAATCGACCTGTGGATTTGATACCTTTAGTTTTCGGTTCTTGTTTCAGTTCAAAGAGGAAGCTGTTAGAGATGATGTTAAATGGTTGTTCTACAGAATCACATGTGGTTAATGATGTATTTGATGATGATATCAAAGAACCAAAGGTTTCCCCAATTTCGATCAAGAAAGAGTATCCTGTTGATCTGACTCTACCCGACATGAAGAATGGGATTTACAACACGGATGAGTTTAGAATGTACGCGTTTAAGATCAAACCATGCTCGAGAGCTTACTCTCATGATTGGACCGAGTGCCCGTTTGTTCATCCTGGTGAGAATGCTAGAAGGCGTGACCCACGAAAGTATCATTATAGCTGTGTACCATGCCCTGAGTTTAGAAAAGGATCTTGCAGACAAGGGGATAATTGTGAGTATGCTCATGGGATTTTTGAATGTTGGCTTCATCCTGCACAGTATCGAACCCGTTTATGCAAAGATGAGGTCGGGTGTAATAGAAAAGTGTGTTTTTTCGCTCATAAACCAGAAGAACTGAGACCTTTACACCCTTCAACCGGCTCTGCAGTCCTTTCTCCTCGGTCTTTATCTGATATTTCATCCATTAGTCCGTTTTCCCATGGTTCCTTGTCGGTCTTGATGCCTCAAGGTTCCACACCACCGGTTACACCTGGAGCTTCGTCTCCTCGAGGCGGGCTTCTTTGGTCAAATCAGTCAACCCCGACCCAAAAAGGGTTCAGCAGCAGGTTTAGGACTGCACCAAGTGGTCAAGATTTGGATCTTGAGGCTGAGTTGATGATGGTGGACCGCTATCATCATCAGCAACAACTAATGGATGAATTTACACGCAGTAGCTCGGGCTTTGCAGGCGATTATTTTGAAGAAAATGACATCTCGAACCGCAAAAGTCTTGAGCTTTTGGCTTCTGGGATGTCACCAGAATCAAGAATCAACCCATTACACCAACACATGAACTATTCTTCTGGGCTTCCATCTTCACCACTGAGGATGCCATCATCACCATTGGGACCCAATCAGATTATGAATTCAAGATCAGCTGCATTTGCGAAGCGGAGTCAAAGTTTCATTGACCATGGGACGGTCAACCGTCACTCTGTTTCATCTTCAATGATGCCTTCCAAGCTTTCAGATTGGAGCTCTCCTGATGGGAAGTTGAATTGGGGGTTTCAGAAAGATGAGCTCACCAAGTTGAGAAAATCTGCTTCTTTTGGTGTTCGTAGATCGCAAGATTCATTGTTGATGGCTAATAATCAAACGCGTGATGTCACATTTGATGAAGAACAACATTTTTCACCATTGTTGGATCAGCTATACATGGAGCAAGAGCAGCTTGTTGCTTGATGATGAAGAAATAGGTAATCCTTTTAACAAGATTCTTATTCTGTTAGTTTTAACTTTTATATCTCTATCTGTTATGCTTTAAACAGCATTCGATTCGTTTCAAACATTCATATGATCATATCATCATATTCTTTAATTTCAGTGTAATTTTGCTTTTAACTATCCCATTGTAATTTCGCTTTTAACATAAAAAATGAAGTTTCTCTTTGATGTTGTTAATCTATTTGAAAACACACATTCAAACATCCGACAATCATCGAAACACCACTCGAGTAAAGTGGAAGATCAAAGTTGTTGTACACAAAACATAAAATACAACGCGACTTAGAAGACATATACTAATTCAAGAACCAATTGATCTAAAAATCCCAACTCATAACCAACATTTGCAGCCTCTTTCAACACTGCATTTGATCTTGATGTCTCGGTTACAAGTTTCTTCTTCCTTGGTTCATCATCTTCTGCTAATTTCCTCTTCGAGTCTGATCTCGACTCTCCTTTACCTGCACACGTTCACACTTCGCATCAATCATGATATCATCATCAAACATTCAAACTACTCGAATTCCCAAAATTTAACAAGAAATCAAAGATCAGACGATTATAATTTACAAAGTATGAACTTCAATTCCTTACCTTTACACCCCGCCTCGAAACCAAGAACGAAGAATTTCCCTTTCTTGATCTCTAGAACCATTGGAGTTTGACTGTTAGGTTGCCTTTTGGTGTTCAACTTACCATGATCTTTTTGATGATGAACCAAAGGAATCCTTTGTGGGATTGAATCCAATCCCATCAGCTTTGCCACAATCCCGGGGTCGGTTTTAGCACAGAAAGGCTCGGTCAGATCGTTGGCGTGGTGGTTTGCGGCGTGACCATCGAAGCATGGCAGGCGGCATAGAACTCCGGGCAGGCAGTTTCCGGTGGATTTGAATTTGGATAATTGAGTTTCAGAAGAAGGTTGAAAGAGTTTCATGGTGGTTTTGATGATAATTGAAGATAGAAAATCTTTAGAGATGAATTCATACTAGTGATTTCAATTTGAAGATATATGAGATCAAAAGGAGCAAAAGTAAAGGGAGTGTGGAAAAGATGATGTGGCGGGATATGTATTTGAATGTTGAGTGTCTATTTTCAAGCATTTAATCAATTATAATTTTTTATTTACATAATTTATTTTCTAAGAATTAGGATGTGTTAAAAAGAATTTGACATTGAAATTATAAATGAAACTGAAATATAAAGGAAATAGTATTTGTTAAAGATGTTAGAATTTGTTATAATTTTGCTACACAAAATAATCATGTTGGATTAGTTAATTTGTTAAACAAGTTACTAGGAGGTGACGGTGGCAGCGATGGTGGCGACTATGGTGGCGACTATGGATTAGTTAATTTGTTAAACAAGTTACTAGGAGGTGACGGTGGCAGCGATGGTGGCGACTATGATAGAACGATGACGTGATGCGGGGTGGTTGTTGAGGTGAGATGGTGTCAAACGGTGGTGAAAGAGGCTATGGTGAGAGATTACGAAATTTTCTTTTAATTTATATCTTTACAATTAAAAAAATATAAAGGTCTTTTGCTTGAATAAAATTAATGACACTAAAACAAACTCATTCCAAATTTCATTTCCTATCTTTATTCTCCTACCAAACATGTGATGGTCCGTAATCAAAATCAAACTCTAACAAACCTTATTAACCGCGGTTCATAAAGTTAAAAAAAAAATTATTAACCGTTGCTCCCAAAAAAAAAACTTATCAACCAAAATGTAAGATATCAATTCCAATAACATTGACTAATACAACGAATTAAACACGTACCTACCGACAACGAAACTTTGTTTTTTCCGTCATCTAATCTCTAACTCTGGTTTTATCAAAGGCAAGTTAGCGGTTAATAAGTTAGTAACACCAAATTAATAATTATTAAGTTTAATCCCGCTTGTACCATTTCACATCATCTTTTCTTTAACATGTATTATTCTTCTCCTCGTAAAACAGACATGTCTTGAAACTCCCTAGATTTACAATCATATGGCATCCATCACAATATTTATCTTGTTGCGTGTATGAACACCTTTTGTTCTTTGAAAGAAAGCTCAAAATTTTATTACCGATTTATGATTCTCCTAATATGAAATGAAAATCATCTGATGTGGAACAACCATCATAAAATACTTATCAACGATATATAGAACTAGTCAACTAGAGGTGTTAATGAGCTCAGTCACTTGTCCATAAGTTTTATGCTCAGGGATAGAGATGCACAAAATAACCGGGTACGGACCCGACCCGGACCCGGGTTCGGGTACAACCCGATGGGAGGCATACCCGGTTCGAACCCGTTTAAACCCGTAGGGTTGGAACCGGGTTTAGTTTTTGAGCCTTTTAGCGAACCCGACCCGGTCTAAACCCGAATTGAACCCGGTATTGGACCCGATATTGAACCCGGTATTGGACATAAAAAAAGAAAAGAAAATTAGAAAAAACAAACTAAACTCGGTATTGGACCCGGTTCCGGACCCGACCCGACCCTACCCGGGTATGGCGGGTAGGGTTTTCCCGCAAGTGAACTCGACCCGGGTTCGTACCCGGGTTCACCAATACACGGGTAAAATAAACCCGATTGGGCCCAACCCGGTTTGAACCCGGTTCCGGGTCCGGCCCAAAACCCGTTTTATGCAACTCTACTCAGGGATATTATAATGGGGCAAACTGACATCAGGCCCAGTTTCATGTGAATAAATTCTTGTAAGCCCAAATCTTAAATTAAACACCACGTGATAGAAACTAGTTTATAAAATAATTATTATTATTTTTTTCTATTTCTATTCTTAAACTTAACACAGTTGCATTTTGTGAAATTTAACTCACAACTTTTGAGTGAGAAGTATGTCATTTTATCACCATTATGTTTCGTTGAGACAATTTATGAACTAGTTAAGTAAATTTCAAAATTTATATAAAATCTTACTACTCTAATAAAAGGGTAAATGGAGTGCCACGTGTCAGCACCATAATCATTGGGATTACACGTGTCAGCACCACAATCATCTTTATTCAAAATTTTCCCGCCTCTCTCTCCTATTAAATAATTACCTTAATTACTAATAATATTATCTTAATACTTTTTAATAATTAATAAATTAACAAAAAAATCTTTTTATTAAGATTATATCTAAATAAATTACTATTTTTAAATTATCAAATTTGGGAGTTGTAATAAGAAAACTTTTGAAAATGACATTTTAATACGGTTTGTTTTAAACAAAATATTTATTTTCAATAAAAGAAATTTAAAAACAAAATTTTAAAAAGTTGATATTATCATTTTTTTATTTCAGTTATATCATATCTTAGAATATCATTGTTTAATTAATAAATTTATTATATTAATATTTATTTATTTAAACCGTGTAATACACGGGTTTACTAAAGCTAGTATATTATATATTTTTATATTTTTAAACTGTATTAGAATGATTCACTTATTTCATATACTATCATATAGTCATTCTAAGTTAAGGTTCTAGACCAAAAAAACTTCTCATAAAAACGGTTCACTTGATCATCAACTTATATATATCTGGTTCTATATATTATAGACTTTCTAGTAGTGAATTTAGACATTGACTTTATAAAATTATTATTTTTATCTTAAATTAACTCGTTTGTTTTCAAAATAAGTTTGTCACATTTCAGATTATACGTTTGGTGCTAACACTTATAGCATTGTTTTAAACACCTTGAAAGCAATGTTGATCAAATCACATAAAATCTTAATTTGGATTAATTTGTTTGAAATATTCTGACTTTTCAAAGTTTACAATTTAACCAATTCATACTATAGACATTAAGAACACTTTTCTCATTGAATTCAGTTTTAACTTTTTGTACAAACAATAATTTTTATTATACGAAAAATAACCGTCAAACTTGCACAGTATAATATTTGAATCTACAACTATTTAGTTTAAAAATAAACCATTTACCATCAAATTATTTTCTTGAGTACAAAGTTGATTTTAACTAATCATTCGAATTTCAAACACGTCTTTGGTTAACTCCTTCTATGCCAAGTTTGACCGGTTATGACTATATAAATATGAGAAGTGTTCAAATAAAATAGGTCTTAAAACTAAAAAGTGTAAGAAAATAATTTCAACCACTAACATTCTTAATCAATGGTTAAGATCAAAGTATAAGAAAGAAAATTCTTAGAGGGTTATTTTAGTCATAGCCATTTTTATTAACTTTTTTCAAGTTCTCCTATATTTACTATTATATAATACATTTTAAGATGACAAGGTAGTAACTTTACTCAAATCGTAAGACATCTAATACAATATTTTAAACATAGAGTACAAGTGTCATATGTAATAGTTTTATTTTTACCCCTATTTAATAAACCCTTTTAATTAATACACTGTTTAATACACATTCTTAATACATTATTTAATAATATGATATTATTTAGTTCAATACATTAAATAATTATATTATTATATTATTTGCAATACTTGAACATGACATTTAAATTTATTAAAGATTATTTAAATAATTAAGTTACAACTCATATTTATAATAACTAATAATTATATTTTCTAGGGGTATTTTGGGTAGTCGATAACTTTAGTATTTAAGACTTATTTGTTAATAAATGACATATTATTTAATATGTCTAAAAATATAATAATGTTAATAGTAATGATTATTTTTATTAAAAGGTTTACAACAACAACAATAGTATGTTAAAATTTAATATTGTGTTTTTGTCATGTTATTGTATTTGTAACAATCTAATAATAACATATCATTAATCATGATACAATGTTTTACATTTTATGATAGTTTTTATTTCATTTTACTTTTAACATATTTGTTTTACTTGATATCCATGACTTATTAAATATCATATGTTCAATAATAGTATCATAACGATATAATAATGAATCACTAAAACATATGTAGATATCCATGAGAATCTGAAGGTTTATATCATTGAACTCACTAAAATCATGATATCCCAAATAACTATCATTACGACGTTCACATATACATTTAAAATCAAACCGCGGCGAAGCGCGGGTGTCCACTATACTACTATATAAAACAAAACCTTAGGACACAAATGTAGTTTTACAAAATAATTAAGACACTTAATACAACTTTTTAAGCATTAGGTACAAATGTTCAATGCAATCATTCTTATTCTACCCCTCATTAATAAACTTTTTGTAATTAATACATCGATTAATACATTATTTAATATTGTAAGATTATTTAATTCACTACGTTAAATATTAAGTATTACCTTATTTGATTAACTAAATAGTTTTATAAATATAATAATAATAATAATAATAATAATAATAATAATAATAATAATAATAATAATAATAACTAATTAATATAATACATTAAAAACAATACCAAAATAACACAATGTCTTATTGTTTTTTTAATTGTTATTGTGTTATCTTGAACACTGTGAGTTTTAAAAAATACAATGGTGAAAAAATATCATTGTGCACTTCTAATTGTAAAACACAATGATATATAAAAATTTATATAATCTAAAAAATAACACATTGTGTTATTTTCAACACTATGAGTTTTGAAAAATACATTGGTGAAAATATATCATTGTATACTTCTAAATGTAAAACACAACAATAAATAACAAATTATATAATCTATAGATTGTCACACCCGGCCCCTCTACCACCAATATTGTCCGCTTTGCCCACGAATAGCTCACGGATTTGCTTTTGGTTGCTCAGATGAAAACTTCTCAGGGAGGTCACCCATCCCTCTATTGCTCCCACCTGAGCAGCTTAACTGTAGAGTTCTCCTCTCATCCACAGCCAATACGCCCAAAACACATTGATGATATTAGAGGCCAGACATTCCTTATGAACCAGGAATCTCTCATGTCCACGGCCGATATGAGATTTATGTAGGGTGTCATATAGATATAATGACAAAAATAATACAATGATCTAAAACGTAAATGATAAATACAAATAACAAATGATATAAATTTATATCATAATTAACTGATATTTGACACAATAAACATATAAAACTCAATAAGTTGACGTGTATTTGACACGATGACCAAAATACCATATTCTTTAAAATAATAGAAAGAAACATGTCAAACCCACAATACCTTTTATGCTTCTTAGATTAATTTTTTTTCACAATAACCCTACTCTAATTTTATTAAAAGGAAACGTTTTCAAAAGGCCTCCCAAACCATAAAATTTAAGGGCTTATCAACTTTAAAGTACCCAAAACCGTTGAGTACCATAACATATGCTTACGATTCAAAAGTTTCACATGAAGTAGAGTTAACTAAATTAATTCCAATGCCAGTTCAATATTTTTCGGTGAGCATACAAGTTATGGTTTTACAAACTCGTAGGATGGTGAAGAAAAATGTTAAAGCAAAAATACTTTAAATTTTCTTTTGAAGTATTCTAACATAGTCTCTAGGTTAAAAAGTATGCATTTATCATGATTTAAAAGATTATAATTAAAACAAACATATTTTTATTCGTAAGATAAGAATCTAAATTAATTAAAAAAATTCATTTATCATGACTCCAAAAGTTAATTATTTAATATGGAAATGATGATGGGCAAAATTCCAACTGAGTTGGAACTTAAGAAGCGAGGGGTGCGGGTCTCGGATACGCAATTTATGGTTTGTGAAATCCAGGAGGATGAAATCAATCATTTATTCGCCTCGTGTGTTTGTGCAAAGGAGATATGGTGGAAGATCCATATGTGGTGTAAGGTCCTTGTTCCGAGCCGGTTCATTACCTTGATAAAAGAAAGCACATAAAAAGCAAAGGGGGCTACAAGAAGAAAAACTACAATGACGGTTTTCATGACAATTGTAAGGGTTAACGGGGAAGAGGAGAAACAATATGGTTTTCAAAAACAAAACTTTTAGAAAATATCAAGATCTTATCGTATTTATGATGAGTTGTAGATGGTGAAAGAAAATACAACTTTGCTGTTAAAAAATAAATAAATAAATATACAGGTAACTTTGTAAAATAATAACATTTCAAAAAATCACATCTTTTCGAAGACAAATAATGTAATGATAATTTGCGATCCACCAACTTTTGTTTGATGTAGAGCATATACTTCTAACAAATTTATTAATTTAATTAATGTTTTCAAGAACCGAGGTATGCTTACTATTTAATTAATATATTTGTGAGGAAAACGACAAACATATAAAAATAACAACAAAAATTTAAAAAAACGTTACGTTGTCATCAAAATAAACGTTTATGAACACGAAAGTTATATTAAAAATATAAGATCATTGTTTATTTAAAATATATTTGTGTATCTATTAGAGTAGAATGTAGTTAAACATAAAATTATTTTAAATATTAAAAACGAAATAAAGTTACACCAACCTATGTCTTATTTGCTTAAACTTATACTTCCGCCAAGAAGGAAAATAGCAAAAAGTTAAATATACTATACGTTTGATAATTGTAATATGCCCAACATAATACAATCATATACTTACGACAATGTCAAATAGATTTTCACGAAAAAATCGATGAATAAATTCATATAAAAAGATAATTGTATGTCTTATTTGCTTAAAGTTAAGAAAGATAGAAACAAACTTCACTTGGGTACGTGTTATTGAGTGCTTACTGCTTTAGACGGCCCCTACTATGAGTTACACACGACCTAACTATCAAACAAAAGTGGCATGTCATGACATAGTGGGGCTCCCTTAAATTATTAGAAAATCACAAAAGCCGACGCGGGCCTAGTCTAGGGGTGTGTTTTTTATCTGGACCCGAACAAAAGCAACTCGAACCTGATTAAGGGACCTGAGCAACCCGACTCGATTATTACATTTAATTGAACGCGATTATTATATATGGTTTGGTATTTGGGTTGCTTTTGTGAGAATCTAGTCAACCCAACTAAACTGAATCTTTTTAAAAAAGCTCAAAAATTTATATATACGTGTGTATAGTTATATGTGTGTGTTATGCTAAAATTTATCAGATTTAAAAATCATGGTTTTGTAAACTTTATATTTTATATCGGTGTTCAATATAAAAGTGCGAACTCTAATGATAATCAAAATTTAATATCGTTGAACATATAAATATATGTAATAAAGTGAACATAAATTCAAAAAAATATTCGTATCATAATAATAAACAAAAACCTATATTCAAATGTAGGTAGAAATTATAACATCACAACGTGATAATCAGTATATACAGAATTTAAAAGTTAAACATTTGGTTTAGAACTAACATTTATATCAAAAACATTATATAAAATAAGGCAAGTCAAAACAATATACATGAAAGAGAATCCAAACACGAGCTGGTTCAAATAAAACTTATATCAAAACAAATAAAAAATAAACACGTCAAATGATATAATAAATTATACTTAACCCGTCGCTATTTCAACCGACACTTATATCAAAACACAGATAAAAATAAAACCCTCCAAACGTTTCACTCAAAACTAAAATAAAAACATTAATAACGCAAGAAGTAGGTGGTATAATAGTATAATACTATAATCTCCAAATTCTCACACATACATCTTCAACCTCCCTCACATAAACGATAAACCCTAAAACCCCAAATCCAATGCAACAGTTCCCTCACACAACCTCACAATCACCCTCATACCCCCCATGTTTCCGTCAAATCACCCACAAATCCCCAAATCAAATCAATCAAAACCCCAAACAACAACAACAACAAACCCTAGATCCACTACCAACAATCGATCTCCACCAAATCAACCTCCAATCACTCGATCAAGCATGCACAGATTGGGGGATATTCCGCCTCGTGAACCACGGGATCCCTCCCGATTTGCTGTCGGACCTTCATACGCATGCTGTAAAGGTGTTTGACACCGCCTTTGAAGCGAAACAAACGATGTTTGAGTCGGTTCCGGCGGCTGTAATGTCGTACTTCTGGGGTACTCCGGCGGTCACTCCGGCGGGGGTTGCGGTGGCGTTGCGTAAGGATCGATCGACGGTGAGTTATAATTGGGTTGAGGGTTTGAATGTTCCCGTGGGTCAACGCTCACAGGTTGACCTTGTTCTTCACCCGTTGGTTCGTGATTTCAGGTTAGTTTTGTCGTTTACGTTAATGCTATATAAATTATAACGATAACGATAACGATAATAATAATGAAAGATGTTTACGTATGTATTAAAAGGTTTAAATTCGGATATTTTAAAAGATATTTATTCTTGTGATATTTAAACATTAAACTATTATATAATGGTTTAATGTTATTTATTTAAGATTAAAATTATAGTACTCTCATTGTATGATAGTTTAATATGCATTGTATATAATTAAATGATTATTTTTATTTTACGAGTGCTAAATTTAGCTAAAAAAGATTAAGAATGGATTAAAACCGAACTAGTGAAGAACTGAACCGATAGAGTTTAAGAGGGGTTTACTGTTTAGGTTTACAAATTTGACCTTTACGGGTTATGGTTCTGGGTCGGTCTGGGTCCCGTGGTCCGGTGGTCTAGAACCGAAGGCTCAAACTAGTAAAACGAGTTATTGTTTTAAAATTTGGAGATGGGTTTTCAAGTTGATTAATTAAGAATACAGTATCGTATGATTTATTTGTTGAATAGAGCTGAAAAATATAAAACTAGGATAATGTTCTATATTATTTATAGGAAATATATATGTATTACATGAAATCTAGAGGGTGTATTGTTATGTTGTTTATATTTTACATAATTAAAAATGTAAAAATTAACAGCAATAAATAACGAGGAGAAATTGTTATTCCAAAGAAAATATAATCTCACTCTCAAACAACATATTTTTCACGTGTCATAATTTATTATTCAAATTAATATCACTCTCCAACTGTCCAACAACGCAACAAAATATAATATCACTTTTTCAACAAATATATGTAATAACATTTATTTTATCCAATCACATTTGGTTTATATCGCTAGTAAACATACAAGTATTCATATTCTTGTAAGATATATAGACCCTCATCTTATATCTGGAAATCAAAATGTTGATTCATATGATATCTTTATCTTTTATCTAAAACATTTAATAATAATATTCATACTATGTCTATTTGAAGCCATACTAGCATCTTTTTATATTTTTATAAATTGTTTGTCTAAATAGAATTACACAACCATTATATTATTATTAACCTATTATTATTATTATTTGTTAATTTTTACAGGAAATTATTAGAAGATTATGAGGTCCATCAAGCCAGGGTGGCAAAGTTAATATTTGGTGCAATGTCACAAAATCTTGAATTGTCTGAAGACAATGAATCCTACTTGTCACCATCAACAGGACAGTTGAGGGTGTATAGGTATCCAAGGGGCTGTTTTGACAACCCACCAAAAGTATGGGGGATGGAAGTGCACACTGATAGTTCTGTGGTGACAATTTTGAACCAATATGAAGTTGGGGGGCTTCAAGTTCTTTCACCCAAAGAAAATGAGTGGATTGATGCTAAGCCTATTCCTAACACTCTTCTTGTTCATCTTGGTGACATGATGCAGGTTTCTTGATTTTACACTTCTTCCCCTTCTCTTTTTCTTTATTACGAAAACCCCTTTTTGAGTAATATGAACAACAATTCTTAGATTTTCTAAAGATATTTACATCACAAATTGTAGGATTTAACCTCAACTTTTTAATCACATGGCATACCATTTAACCATTAGGATGACCCTTTCGAGACGACCCTCTTTTTAAGTACTTAACTATTCTTTCCTCAGAAAAAAACGTTTGTGTTTATGATATCGATGGCAGTTGAATATATAATTTAGAGATCCAAATAATTATAAATTTTGCTTTGATTTAATACATTTGACGGTTATGTAACCGACTATCCGGCTCTCTTTCACTCTCTCGAAAATTAGTAAAGTATACAGTACGAATACTGTTTTGGGGTTCTTAAAAGTTTTCTATTTAAAAACGGTTTACTTGTACTATTGTTGGTTTAACAATTATGTCTTTTTAGATTTCTTCTAATATGCAAAATTCTTTGGCATTAAACCGGTTCAAAGACATCTCTCTAGTTTCGTGATGAGTTTGTGTTTGGTTTTCATATGGAAACAAATTTATAATATACTAATATTTAACTTTTTTATGGTGTTGTATTTTATAAAAAATAATTTTCTACTTTTAACCTTAAAATTTTCATTTGCAACCTCAAAAAATTGAGTTTTTACTTTTTAACCCAATTTTTTTATCTTTTGCGATTTGACCTTATATGTTTTTTACTTTACAACTTTAACCCAAAAACTTTTATCCTTCGTAAGTTTTCGTTTTACGTTTCGTTCTAAGTTTTACAAGTTAACACGACACATGCATGTGTGGTTCAACATTTTTACGTTTTGTTTTACGTTTCATATTAAATTTTGGGACTCAATACAACGCGATGTGCATCTGTGGTTCAACTTTTTTTTACGTCTATTTTTACCCGTTCATTGTAACACGCGAGTCCTATATCGACTTAGTTAACTTTTATGTGTTTTACGTTTCGGTCTAATTTCTCCGCATTAACACAACCCAACTTCAGTGTTGGTGGAAATTGGCGGTGGTGTGACATTTATGCTATTTGACATAGTTTTACTCGTCCGCCGTAACGTGGGGACTTAATTCTAGTTAGATGTGATTGTCATATTAACGATAAATATTAGGTAAGTTGGGTTATTCTAATATCTTCAAATCTTGTAATTTTATTATCATTTTACTAGGGCTAAATGACTTGTGTGGTGTATCTAAACACATTCAATACAAAATCAATTTTAAGTAAAGAATCATAAGAACCATATAATACATATTTACACAATGCTTGACAGAATAATAAGAGTTAAAAGATAGAGAGAAAGGTAAGTGGTTATATTACCATCTTATCTATCACAGTTAAAGCAATACGTACAAATCTTTATTACGGTTTTCACAAATCTCTACTTTACACTGGTTCTGTATTAAACAACCCGAGTTGTATTGATGTAGTTTTGATTGTGTTAATATTAATTTGCTTGTAATTCAGGCAATAAGCAATGACAAATACAAGAGCGTGAAGCACAGAGTAATGGTGAATAAAGATAAAGAGCGGTTTTCAATTGGCTACTTCGTGTTCCCACATGATGATTGTGTGATCAAGAGCCCAAACTACAGGCCCTTTACATATCCAGATTTTAGGGCCCAAGTCCAACATGATGTCAAGACATTGGGCCTCAAGGTTGGGCTGTCAAGATTCAAGCTACATGGGGACTTGTAAATGGGCTACTTTGGCCCAATCCTTGTTCAGAAAATGATAGACTCCATGTTGTTTTAGACTTTTAGTGGTTAGAACTCTTTTTCTGCATGTTCTTCAAACACCATGTCCTATTTCAGAGTTAAAGAGGCATTTAGGTGGCTACAAATATCAATTTACACTCGCAAGCATTCGCTAATCCAGAAACTCTTTTATCCGTTCGGTTTGGGCTGGCGAACCTGTTCGGTTTGAAACTGGTTTGGGCTGTGTCGGTTTGTGGTGGAAACTGGTTTGAGAAAGATGAAAACCCTAGATTGAATCCGGTATCATTTCAAGACTGGTTCGGTTCTAGAAACCGGTAACATTTTTAAAATTTTTAGATTTAAATTAGGGAGAATGACATATATAAAAAAAATTACATATTTTCCCAAAACACAATTTTCAATTCATAAAGTACACTACTCTTTAAGCGTGATTTGATTAAATATGTAATTTTACATGTTTAGAGGGGGAATATGCAATTGCTCCTAAAAAATAAACACATAAAGTATACAACATAAAATTCATCTTTTATTAAATTTTGAAAGTTTACAAACAACAAAAAATAATTTATACATAACATTATTCTCAAACCTTCAACTTTCGTAATCATTCAAATCCAAAAAGGTCATAAAAGGCTACATAGCCGTTATACAATGTTCAAAAAACGACCAACAACAAGAACCGGTATGAAACCTGTTAAACTGGTTCGATGTGAAACCGGTTTAGGACTGGAACCAGTTTAAACTAAAGAATGTGAGACCGAGTTGAAGCTGACAGTTTTTTTTCAATTAGTGCCTGGTTAGAACCGGTTCAATTCCCCTTTTTTTGCACCTATATGAAAGTGGCCTTATGCTTTTTAGGTGGTGACATTTGGTTAATTGGTTACCATGATAACCACTAAGTGCTATTTCTTGAACAAGATGAGACTGTTTTGGTCATGCATGTCAAAGTCAAACGTTTTATGTTGGGTCACAATGCAATTATAAATGGGTTTGTTTGTGTTTTTAACCAAACAAACATTGAACACAAACACTTCAATAAACAAAGTATTTTAAAAAAGGTTAATTTATAATTTATACTTTCTAAAATTCTTTGAAAATTGCTTTTTGATGATATTTTACATGGTAATACTAACGATATCGTAATATATTTAAACACATATATTGAAAAATAATCTTGGGTCTTTTACATTAAACTGTAAATAATAATAAACAACAAAGCTTAAGTTTAAGATTTTGTTTTATTCATCAAATAAGAGAATTAGTGGTCATCGAATTTTATGATCACTACACTTTTTTCTAATGATATAATCATTTGACTTTTAATATTGTTACATAATTGATAAAACTGATAAAAATGAAATACACTTTGAAAACCATCTAGCTTCAAACATTGTTAACAGTAATTTAAAAGATCTTAGAAAAATGTTGTTTAAAAAACACAAAATTAATAAAACTAAAGGCCATGTATAAAATCGTAATGTCTGTAATCATTTAACAAAAAAGTAATTTGTTTCCGATAAATATTTTAGCACAAAGAAAATCACATCGATAATCTAGTTTCATACAAATCGCCCAAATATAAGAATTAAAAAAATATTAAAACTTAAATAATTTAACGTTATAAAAAATTATGAGTAACCTAGCTAAAATAATGACTAAACTTGGTTAGTAAATAATAACTTTCACCGTCAAATACTTGTCAATACAAGTTGAAAATAGCCATTGCCTTCGATAGCAACTAATGATCCAGCCTCCTACGACACGTTGTTGCTGCCCCTCCCTGTGAACTCCGACAACCACGTTGTTAGTGTAATCTTGTGTAAGTACGGGGACTAATAACATCGTACCTACAAACTAGGTGTTTTTCAAGTTACTTTTAACCTAGTCACAAGTTGAGTCTTTCAAGGTTTCTTAATGTGCAAGTTTATTAGGTCTATGTCACCTTCATAACCATTTTTTCCACAAGTTTTGTATCAACACACTGGCCACCAATTTGAATTCAATCCATTTTCCAAAAATAGTTTTATTTTGGATTATTCTCTTCTTTTAATCAAATCAGTAAAACTAAAAAGTGTTGTTACAAATTAAAAAACCAATCTAATGCCGTTTAAAAAATTAAAAACGATTTGCAACATAAGTTTATATTTTATCAGAGAATAGTCAAATGATCAGTAAAACTTAAAACACTTATTTAGAAAAATAAAATAAAAAACATAAAAGGATTCTTGATAAATGATATAATAGTTTGCATTTGTTAGCCGACTTTGGATTAATAAAGCAATAGGAAATTAAAATAACTAGTTTAATTTAATAGGAATGGAATATTTTCTACGTGTAGAAATAGAAGTAGATGTTGTATGTAAACTTCAAAGTGAATTGATATGATAATACGCGCCAACAAATAATATTCTAATCATTGAAAGAAAGCCCCCTTACCACCCATAACGTGTTTGACCAACCTTGTACCAACACTAACAAAATATACATATATTTTTTTTGTCACAAAACAAAAACTTACTCTTATTAAGTATACAGCGGATTAGACTCGCGTTTTGCCGCGGTTTGGTTTTAAATGTATACGAGAACATCATAATTATAGTTTTTTTTATTATTTTGGTTTTAATGATTTTATGGACATAGGCACATCATAATGATAGTTGATATTTATACATGCTTTGACGATCCGTTATTATATCATTATGATACTAATACTGAATACATGGTATTTGATAGAGCATTGATATAAAATAAATATGTTAAAGTAAAAAATTATTAATTAAAACAAATATGTTAAAAGTAAAAACTTTTATTAAAGAAGGGGTAAATATACGAATTTTTTTTAAAAATAGGGCTAAGAGAGAGAGAGACGTGACAAGAGGGTTGAATCTTGTCGGTTGACCACATAAGGGGTTCCCGCCCCTGGCAGGGGCGGGTTCTTCCTTCCTGCTGCTGCTCTCTGCTCCACCTGCGAGATGCCTGCGAGATGTGACCATTTGACCGGAGAACTCGCCCTTGCCAAGGGCGGGTTCTCAAAAGAATTGTCACCCACACATTCAACCTACCACACACTCACGGATCATATATATATATAACCCAACTTCACTCAAATGTACATACAAAATCAATTTTACACTTAAAAAAATACTGATAATTATCATGTCTCGGCCTTACTTTTTACAAATATATTGGGGTGGGGATATTTCGTTTGAAAATGGAAATATCATATGTGATGTTTCTACTAGAAGTTCAACTATTATTCTTCGTAATAGAGTTTCATACGAAGAGTTTGTAGATTTGATTTATAATCATCTACAGGTTCAAAAAGAGTATTATAATTTGAAATTAAAATTATATTACTCATATGCTGGTTTCTGTCAAAGTTCTGAAATTTTCAATGACTCAAGTCTAGATGTTTTGTATTATTTGGGAGAAAATGTTGAAAATTTTCGAGCAAATGTTTATGTTATCATTGAGCCAAAATTGTCTGTACAACAATCCAATTATATGGATCTCGCACGCGGTTTCTCTGTATCTCAAGCATCTGATCCGTCAAGCAATTCTTATCATCAAGACAATGTAAGATCGCATGATTATCAAGCCGGTCCGTCAACCAATTCTCATCATCAAGTCGATGATGATAATGGAGGTTTTGATAAGTCGGATGATGGTCGTTCAAACAGCAGTGAAAATACTGAACTCGTTCCATCACATGAAGAATCCAGTGATGATGATAACAACACTTATGGAGTTTCAAACAATTATAATTCTGGTGTTAATCCAGGATCTTACAGAGAGATGAACTATTCTGAAGATCCTCAGGAGTTAAGAGATTATGAAGCTGCTGATTTTGACGATGAAGACCATATGGATATATGGAATGAAGAGTCAAAAGAAATTCGTGTTGGAATGTATTTTAAATCGAAAGATGAAGTGATGCATGCTGTGCGGTTATGGAACCTTGCACGTAACAGAGAGGCTGTTGTAGTTGAAAGTAAACGTACAAGATGGAGAGCAAAGTGCTACAGCACCAGCCCTAATTACAACAATAATCTTCATAGTGGTCCTCCATGTTCATGGTATGTTTATGCTTCAAAGAACCATGATCATCACATGTGGAGAATTTCAAGATGGGTGAATTCCCACAACTGCTTTGGTACTGTTGTTGGTAACAACAATAGAAGTTTCAAATGCAGAGATATTGTTACCCGTATCATCCATTTTATTCGTCAAGATATTGCTTTTCCCATCAAGCAAATTCAAGCGCATTTGAAAGACACGTTAAATGTTGATGTTTCATATAATAAAGCCTGGCGAGCTAGAAAAGCTGCTATTGAGAATATTTATGGTAGTTGGGACAGTAATTTTGAGGAACTACCTACGTACATCAACGCATTACAAGAGAAGAACCATGTTATCGTGGAATGGTTACATCATCCGACCGGTACATCTGGTTATTACACATTTAAATATGTGTTTTGGGCATTCGGTCCAATAATTAAAGCGTTCAGCTATTGTCAGCCTGTGATATCTGTTGACGGTACTTTCTTAAAAGGTTCTTACCGTGGTAAAATGTTAATTGCAGTTGCAAAAAATGCAAACAACTACGTAATGCCGATAGCTTATGCAATTGTAGACGAAGAGACGGTAGAAAGTTGGAGTTGGTTTTTCCACCAATTCTGGTCACACATTGCAGTTCACCACAATTATATTGGTTCGGGAAAAAAGTTATGTGTTATTTCTGATAGGCACAAAGGAATTATTCGTGCAATGAATACCCTTGAAGAGTGGAAAAATAATGCTGTGCATCGATTTTGTCTCCGACATGTTCGAAGTAACCTCATGCAAAAGTTCAAGGTTTCTAGCTTAAAAAGGCTATGTTGGTCTATCGGAAGCACCACCCAACAAAGAAAGTATAACTACTGTGTAAGTCAAATGACAAGCATCAATCTAGAAGCGTGGGAATATTTAAAAACTATTAAAGAGAGTAAATGGACGCTTCTACATGATAAAAATCATCGTCGGTGGGGTAACCTGACGACGAACATTTCAGAAAGCTTCAACAATACGCTGCGTGGTGTCAGGCTTATGCCAATAAAAGCTATTATTAATTGTACGTTCGAGACAACTGTCGAACAGTTCAGAAAGCACACTGACATCGCAGCCAACTGTAACACCGTGTTACCCCCTCGTATATGGCGTTTATTTAACACACGTGATATTAACTCGCAAGAGCATATTATAACAGAGTTTGATTACAGAGAGGCGAGGTATAGAGTTCTGTCAAAGATACAAACAAATGAAGCTGGTGGAAATGATTATACCGTGGAATACCATAACAGAACTTGCACGTGTGGTAAATGGCAGATGCAAAGATTTCCATGCTCACATGCAATTGCAGTTTGCCGCCATAGAGGTGAATCACCTCATAACATTGTTCATCAGGTCTATAGTACTGTTGTTTATCAAGAACAGTATAACGGACATTTTTACCCGCTAAGTCACATTGATTATTGGAAGAACCCGGGTTGGAAGATAAGAGGTGATCCCTCAAAAATCACCACGTCGCGAGGTAGGAGACGCACAAGAAGGATACACAACGAGATGGATGTTCATCATCCAGATGTACCTGTCATTCGTAGATGTTCAATATGTAGACAAACAGGTCATAACATGAACACTTGTCCAAACTCATATTCATGAGGAGATTGATGTGTAGTAGTTATTATTGTATAATATTATTTTATTTGATATGTACTTGTCCAATCTCATAATTTTATTTGATGTGTACTGATAAAAGTATAAAACATTACATAATTAAAAAGGTAAAATACATCACTAAAAAATATAAAAGAAATAATATCTAACGAGTGTCATCATTATCGTTTGTTGCTTCATCATTTAAGTCGAACAGGCAAGGAGATGGATTAAAAAACCGGTCAACTGATTGAGCTGTATCTTGAAATTGAGGGTAATAAGGTAACGGGGAAGAATGGTGAAATGATTGTTGATAACTATTATCAGGGAAGTATCAGGAAATAAAGTGGCACCAATCATAAAAAATAAAATTATTCTAGCTCGTTGAATACACTGAAAATCAGTGGCATTATCAGAAAATGGTTTTATTATTTCATTTAAAATAAACCTTAGGTTTAACTTATAACCACTTACAGCGCTTGTAGCGAGTGTACAACCGGTTAAATACTCAAACCTTATTATAATTTCGGATGCACTCATAGCATAATCAGTGCCAGAAACAACATCACCTTCAACCGGCAAACCCCATAAAACTTGAACATCTTGAAGGGTTATTGTGGTCTCTCCAACCGGTAAATGAAATGTGTGTGTCTCTGGCCTCCATCTCTCCACTAAAGCTGAAATAAGAGCACGATCAAGTTTTCGATAACCACACTCGATCACACCCGCAAAACCAGCCAACCTTATGTATCTCATAACATTTTCAGTGATAGGCACTTCATCAATGTAATCCCAAAAGCTTTATCACCTCGTCTAGCACGTAAAATTCCTTCATCGCTTTCTGGGTCTCGAAAATAGTAATCAGCTCTATGTTGACCACTTAAAAATAACAAATCGTTATTTAGTGGACCTGGTGTAATTCTCCAGCTCATTTTGATTTCTAAAATGAACTATAAAACTCTAAAACGATTAGGTTTAAAAGGTTTCAGAGAAATAATTTGAAAGAAATGTGATGTTAAAATTTCGGTTGATGTAGAAATAAATAGGGTTGATAAAGGATCCGTAGAATTCATTTAATTTGGTTTGGTTAATATGGACCGTAGATCTCATCAGAGTTGGTGGATCGGACGGTTGTGGAATATTTGCAGAACCCGCCCATGTGAAGGGCGAGGTCTCAGAAATCAGTCATGTCACGTCACTGTCTCACTGTCGCCTCTTGTCGCCTCTCACTGTCGCCTGGTCAAAAGGAAGAAGAACCCGCCCCTGCCAGGGGCGGGAACCCCTTATGTAGTCAACCGACAAGATTCAACCCTCTTGTCACGTCTCTCTCTCTCTTAGCCCTATTTTTAAAAAAAATTCGTAAATATACAAGAAATCTAGAGAGAGAAACAAAAATACACTACAACTTTTCAAATGATGTTTTAAAACTAAAAAATAAATTACTAATTTGTTCTAAGATTTTGTATTTATATAATAATAAAGATAAAGATATACATACAGTTTGTATTAATTAACTTTTATCTTTCTTTCAACGGAAGGATCATCACGTCCTCAAATTGTAACTGTGTTTATTACTTTGTAATTATACTATCAATAATAATACATGCATAATTAAAATATGTAAATATGTATATATACTCGGTTTCTATCATTACAAAATAATTAGAAAAATATGTCCCTCATCACACGTTTACTTGGATCCGTGTAATCTTTATTAACTTTCTAAGCATTATGTACTAAAAGGAGATATCATAGTAAATTTTTATAACATATAACATGAATTATCTATAAAGAAAACTATTCTATATATATAACTAAGAAAATGTTTTAGTCCTAATTATGTAATTTATGTTTAAATAAGGTTTCATACGCATACAAAAATGCCGAATGAAACTAATAATTTTGACACAATTACGTGTTATTAAAGTTATTCGCACAAATCATTATATGACTCATCATGGTTATTTATTTAGAATTTGATGCAACTTTCTTGCTAGTATGATGATAAAAGATTATTTAACATTGTACTTTTTAATAACCTTTAGAATAGTTAACGTTTTATATTAAGTTTACCAATGTTAGATAAAGTTTACTTTATTAATCATTATAAAAATAAAACCAACCATATACAATATGAAATTGTATCATGTCACTTAACAGTTGTACCAAATAAATAACTGTTAAATTCTTTCATGAGTTAATATATATTAATGTTCTCGAACTCTATGAATCTTTTGAAGGGTTCTTCATGTGTCATTTTCATATATTAATGTTTTCTTCTTTTATTTTTGAATACATCACCACCAATCATTAATCCTAAATCTTGGATTTTTTCGGTTTATGTCTTTAAACATAAGTTGCTTCGAATGTGAGTTGGATAGCACAATTATTCAAATCTGAATGGACCAAATTTCTTATAATTAAACTAAATTTCTACACTACAAATCAGAAGTTTCATCAACAGATAAATTCTTTAGTAATTACTTTCGAAAGTCCGTTGATACAATTTGTCGACATCACGATCACCTACAAATCAACAACCTGTGTCGACAATGGACCACCAATGTAGTTTAAGAATATATTTTTATATTATGTATATTTTCGTTGGAAATCAATCAATAATTATTGTCAGATGATTAGCAGATTTAAAAAACTTTAGGTTGTTCTTTGCGTCTTCTTTTCTACCTATGATCAACAACAGATCCTGCGGTTGTTTTTCTCGTCCGTAATACTATTGTCCGCCACATATATTAGATTAGTGCTGCTTTTGCCCATGCTATGAATATCAGTGAATCGGAGGGGTGGCCGAACTGGTTCACATCAGTTCATTTTAGAGGGGTTCGTCTCGAATCGGTGGTCGGACCAGGAACTGGACTAGTGGTCGGACCGGATTTTGAATTTTTTTTAAATTTAGTTTTTTGGATTTTAATGAGTAAAAATAAGGAGTTGAATAATAAATTAATATGTTGGACATAAGATGTTGTTAAGTTTTATATATAACTATAAAATACACACATAAATTACTTATATTGAATTATATATATAACTATATATAATATCCTATATATAATTATGACGTCATCCAGTTATTAAATCCGGTCCGGCGGTCTGACCACTGGACCAGTAAGACGTCCGGTTCAACGTCTGATCCGGTTCTAAAAACATTACTAATTACTAATGATAATATAAAAAAACTCACCATTCATAAAAAGAAACAACATAATTACCTAATAATTTCAAACGAGTATATGGAAACATATAAGGAAAGATCGAGTCTAATACAATAATAATAAAACACAACCAAAACCTTAACATTTTACACTTTATGAACACGGAGGATCGATGTCCCCACTTTGACCACCGTTATCCCCAAAAATCACACCTTATAAATTCATCTCCGATCACCAATTCATCATCTCCGATCAAACACCACACAAATCACCAACTCCCAACGCTAAAAACCCATCAAAATCTCATCATGATCACCGTTGCAATCCCCAATTCACCCGTATTCTCACCCTCATCAGCACTTTCATCTTCAATGCACCGTAATTCATCGCCGGAATCTTGTTCTGCAACCCACCCTCCGCCGCCCACCTCGCCGGAGTTTACTTTTCATCTCCAGAAGTCGCCGGAAAAAGGGTCTTCTTGTTCTGCTTCTTCTACTGCCCTTTTGAAACGGAAAAGACCCGCGAAATTGGCTATTCCGGTGGGTTCTTTTGGCTTTTCCGGCGGGGTTACGCCGCCGCAGGCGGCGGAGGACCGCCGGTGGAGGGAGGTGGAGGTTGCCGGAGATGGGTATTCGGTTTATTGCAAGAAAGGGAAGAGAGAAGTGATGGAAGATCGGTTTAAAGCTGTAGTTGATTTCAACGAAGAACATAAACAGGTATAATGTAGATCAATTTTACTGCAGATTTTAGTTATGATTTCTTGAAATTGATGAAATTGAGATGAAATTGGTGTTGTTTGATTCGATTTCAGGCGTTTTTTGGTGTTTTCGATGGTCATGGTGGATCAAAAGCTGCTGAATTTGCAGCAGAGAATCTTGATAAGAACATTTTGAAGGAGGTGGAGAAATTGGGGGAAATTGAAATCATTGAAGCGATTAAACAGGGTTATATGATTACAGATTCACAGTTTTTGAATGAAGATCACTGTGGTGGATCTTGTTGTTTGACCGCCATTATCAGGGATAACAACCTTGTGGTGTCGAATGCGGGCGACTGTCGCGCGGTGGTGAGCGTTGGCGGGACCGCTGTGCCCCTCACCGACGACCACCGCCCCTCGAGACCCGACGAGAAGCTTAGGATCGAATCACTCGTAAGCATCTTCGTCAAGTTCTTGACCCCGTAGGATAATGTCGTTTGTGTACTGTTGAGTTTTTACTGAGTATGTTTGTTTATTATTATTTTGCAGGGTGGGTATGTTGATTGTACTCGTGGTGTTCCTAGAGTTCTTGGGTCACTTGGAGTTTCTAGAGCGATTGGTGATCGAAGTCTTAAGCAATGGATAACAGCCGAGCCCGAATCAAGGATTTTTAAGATTGTGCGTGAGTTTGAGTTCTTGATCATGGCATCTGACGGGTTGTGGGATAAAGTTAGCAATCAAGAAGCGATTGATTTGGCTCGGCCTTTTTGTATAGGTGATGATAAGTTGAATCCTGTTGCGGCTTGCAAAAAATTGGTTGAACTCTCGGCTTCTAGAGGATCTGTCGATGACGCTAGCGTGATGATAGTCCAGCTAAACCGGTTTTGTTGATGGTATTCGTTTGAATATCGTCAACAAAACTTTACTGATTAATTTTTTAATTTAGTAGTTATAGATATTGTACATCTTACATCAAATAACACAATTCATTTATTCTTTCATTACTTTCAAACAAATGTAATATCAATATTAGGGGTTTCACCGCAAATCTCGGTGTTGATGACATGGCCAAATTTCACACTGCCGCACCACGTTGAAAACAAAAAAAGTGCGGTGAAATTATACTACACCATCTAAAGAAAAGAACAAACCGGATGGGCGCGACATTAAAAAAATAACATTTTTAACATACGAAATTTTCGGATATCCGAATTTAAAACATCTTACTATTAGGGTTGCTCAACCAATAAATCAAACGGATCACTGAAAACTATGTGAAAAACATTAAAGTTCAAGTCTTATAACATGTAAAAGTTCATAAGCTTAGAAGATTATTATAAGTTTAGGTTATAATTTATATATATTAAATTTAGGTTATAATTTAAAATGAGTTAAACGACTGAAATCACCCTAGTTTGGGTTCGGCTCATTTACAAACCGTACCGAACCAAACCAAACAAGCTCGACTGATTTACAAACAAGCTGTTTCAAGTGATTTTGTTCAAACGAGCCATGAGAACTAAACTTTTGATATAGCACTGCTTGCTAGTTAAAAGCTTAAATAAAAAGAATATTTAGTATTCAATATTCTTATTATTGTGAAAAAGAATAAAATTCGGAAATCGTCAACCATCCAAAATAATTGATTGTTTCCTAGGTTCAGTTAACGTAATTGCCGACCAGTTTCAATTCGAATAATGATTTCATATGCATAATAATTGTGTTTACCAAGTCAATCATATCCTTATCTTCTCCGTATCATGGATTTTTTAAGGGTACTCGGGCGCCCTTGGCAAGAGAACTCGGGTATTTGGGTGTTTCGGTAACAATGGCGTCAGTGATTCGTGTAGGGATTGCGGGTTGAGAAGTTCGGGTGATAGAAGCAATCACTTGTGGTGAGCAGGTAATTTAGATAGTTTGGGTTGTATCACTGTCAATTTGGGTAGTTATAGGTTAATTTGAGTAAAAAGAATGTGATAGTCAATTTTGATTAATCTAATTAGACTACTTTGATTTGTGCCGTTAGTACTTTTAAGTTTTTAAATTTTAAACCCTAAATCGTAATTATCAATGAAGAAAAATCCTAACATTGAAAGCAAGCCTTACCTAAAAACATAAAAATAAATAACCTTCAAATAAATCAAGAAAGAAATTGTTAATAAAAAATATTGTTGCCTCCAAATTTGGTGATCGTAGATGGATGGATGAAAGAAAATATAAAAAAAATTACAATACTGATTACAACCGAGATAAATAAAATGCAATAATTATAGAAGAAGAATGCATGAAAGAGGTTGAGAATTCATGTTTAATACGGCTCCTTTAAGATAAACTTCGAATTCTATAGAAAAACTTGTTTGTTTTACAGTGTACAATAACCAAAGCAGTTCGTATGGTCGGGGCAGGCACTAGAAATCGAATTGTAGCTTAGAAATCAAGTAGATGGATGAAAAATAGATTGTTGGCCATGATGATCCGTAGAGCAATCTTTTGCGGCACCGTTGAAGATCAGCGCCAATACATGTAGTCACATCACTTGGTTCGTCCGCACCTCATAGGCCAACCGCTTGAGTTTGTCTATGCTGGATCCGACCCAACCTGGCCTCCCAACATGTCTTGCACGCTCGTGAGAATGTGAGCGTGCGAAGTGCACCATTAAAACGCCACATTGTGTCTATCACCCACGAGTTTTCTTTTGACATGAGGATATTACGCAAGACCGTTGGTAAACCAATAGACCTAGGTGGTACAGCTTTAGTGCCAATCGATACGACCTGTGAAGCTGGATTATTTAGGCAGATAATGATGGTAATGAATAAGAATTTGGTTGATGTTTTTTCTATGTAAGTGGTTCATGTTGCCAAGCTTACTCACAATTTGACGATGAGTTTTCTTGTAACTTGAAGAGTATGATGTAGAAACATCTACTAACTCTATTATTATTATGGTTATTAATATGAGTCCAGAGACCTAATTCCATCATAGGATTAATTTTTTCTATATATTATGACTAAACTTATTAATAATTTTCAACCTAACTCTTTTTATCGTTAGATTTGAATGGAAATAAAATTCTTGCATGGAATGAGAATAATTTTTAAGAGTTTAAATTTCATTTATATATATTTGATATTTATTTATTTGTTTAGTTATCTACGTTTTTTACTCTATCTTTGTTTTTAATTCTACAAGTATAAACATATTTTTTCTTTTGGTTCTCTCACATTTGATAGGCCATAATGTCGTGTACAACATTCATATTGCCCCACGGACGACCTAATAATATGTGACATACATCCATCAGAATAGCCTCCCATCACACCTCATCTCATCTTTATACTTATTGCCGATAGACAAATGAAATATACATTTTTTGATTAACTTTAATGCTATAACCTTTTCTTGAGCCATGGTTTTCAAATTTCTATAGATTAGTGTTACACATATGACGTGATTGTACTTCAAACCACCGTTATCATCTTTATAGGTTTAATTATAGATATATGTTCTACCTTTGGATTTAATAGTTAGATTAAGAATACCAATATTGATATCCTAACAATTGTTGGACCTTAAATGAACATTGTTGCTTGTGTTATAAAACCGTTGGTTCGTAGATGTTTGACGCCAATAAACGCGTTGATCATTATTATCTTTTTCATTTATTAAGATTTAAGCTCAATGATATCTATTGGTTTTATGAATAATCTCCAACTCGGATAAAAGAATGCTATAACACTAGTAAATTGGTGTACTAACAAGTAAGATCTCCGATTTAAGATGCATAAATGTAACAATTGTTATCCTCGTAACACGAAGAATGAGGTTTTCTTTGTGACTCGACCTTTACACAAGAATAAGTACGTTGCGGTTGAGAGAGAAAGTGAATTTATACAATGTAAAGAGTAAATTCTTGTATTAAATGAGTCCAAATTGTTTCTTCCGGAGGTTGGGGTTTTTGGAACGAGTCGCTAGCGAGAAACAAACGTTGCAAGTGTCACATCCTACACTAACGACTATATTTTGCCTACACTAATCTTCCTTGTTGGAGGCGAGATCCTCGTATTTAATGTGTTGTAGGTAAAGTCGTTTGCTATTAAGTGGCTCTCTAGTTTTATTTTTAGAACTTTCGTTTTATCCAAATAATATCATCGTATGGCACGGATTTCGTAGTGTTAGGGTTTATATATCTGGATGTAGCGGTATGGAAGGTTTAATACGACGATTACCTCTTCAATTACAGTCTTGATTTAAAATTTTCAATATGTAAATGTGTGTTATTTGTATTATACTAATTAGCAACTTAAGATTGCATTAGTGGTTGTATTTCAAGCATTAGAGGTTGTACATGTCTTTTGTTTTTTTATTTCTTTTATTTTTTTTAATTTTAAATCCAATACTTTTACATCTTTTACAATTTAAACCCTATATTTTTTCACTTTTAACTTTGGTCGCCTATTTTTTTCTTCTTTTACAAAATTTCCGTATAAATATCGCTCTAAATTTTGAGAGATAATACGACATAACGTGCTCAATGTTGTTACGCCTATTTTTTCCTACTTAACAGCCCAGTTGCAATATCCAGATCCTAGATCAACTTAACTATT